>JABJVR010000039.1:264164-325830 GCA_025773905.1 Chitala chitala | reverse complement strand
ATTATACACTCTTAATCCTCATTGCCATTCTGTTGTGGATATGTTCAGGACAGAACAAACAGTTGAAATATATTTTTTTGGGGCAGGGGGAGGGGTGCCTTTTTGCATGACTTTTCATTGGTCTGTTTCTCAACCAGACGGAAAGTAGGGTGTGTCACTGTGGTAGTTGTAGTCCGGACACACTTTTTGCACTAGTTTGTAGTCAGTGCTGTAGAAGGAGATGTAGATGCAGATGACTTTGAAGGGTTTCGAGCACAGCCAGGACACGTGACTCTGCGTCTGGTCCTGAAAGCATGTCTTGGACGGGTCATAGTTGCACAGCGTGTTTTTCGTTGACTTGTCCACCTTCTCGTACTCGATGCGACAGTTGAACGACTTGGAATCTTTGGCGTCAATGACGGACTGCTGAGCGGACAGGTCGAACTCCACGATCTTGGTGGGCGGCACTAGGCTCACCGACACGTTCCCCTGGCCGGTGGAGTTGTGGCGGAAGTAGACGCTGAAAGTCCCGTTCCCGTGGTCCACGATCTTGCCTGTGATGAGCAGGTTGAGTTTCACGGTCTTGATGTTGGAGTGGAAGTCCCCCCAGCCAAACATCTTCTTAAACTTGCCCGTCTTGACGATGGGCCGCCTTTTGGCCCGGGGCCGGGAGTCCTGGGGGTCTGTTGAGTTGCGGAGCCAATCCCAGAGGTCCTGCTCAGAGTACGGCTCTGGGGTGTCGTACCTCAAATCCAGTGCCGTGGTGTTCTCCTTGCCAGACAGAGTCTGTGAGAGCAGACGGCTAATGGACAACTCCTTAGTGCTTTCTGTCCATATGTGCTTCAAGGTGGATTTGGGGCTCCCTGATTTGAGTAGATCTGACTTGCCTGGAATGGAAGCACGGGCACTCGTTATCTGAAAAAAGAAAAGAATAAAAAAATACTTAATTGAAAAACCTGCTATTTGTTTAGATTCACTGCATGGCCATGTATCAACCACAATATCCAGTGCACCTACAGTATATTTCTTTAAATACTCACTCATTACCAGAATAACATAGAAGTAATATTGCCATATATAAATTAAATTAATGTGGGATTATCTAATACATATCCAATCAACTATATGATTAACAATAATTCGGTTACAGATATAATTATGAAGAAGGATGAAGTGAGCCCAGCTCAAAAATAAATAGGTTGTAGCAGTGAGGTTACAGAGCAGCAGACGTTGCATCTTGCAGAGTTCTTTTCACAGTTACAGTAATCTACAAGCACATAAAGATAAATCTATCAGGTACCCCTTTGTGCCAGAAGTTAAAACAAGGCTAATCTCTGAAGAACGCACTTTACTGGATGATTGATGTACACACAAGCTCTACCCGATTATCACAGATGAGTGAATCAAGGACCTCGTAACAAATAACAGGAGGAAGTGACACGGAGGGTCTGAGCACCACTATAAACCAGATGATCTGCATGCACCAGAAGGCCTTGTGGGGTCAGTTGGCAGAAACAACGGCTGAAATGATTGGAGAATAGCTGCATTTTACAAGGATGGTAGAGGAAAATATGGACACAGTTTTAATGAGACTAAATTCTGTACAGGCCAAGCAGTATAGAAAGCCATCAGCAGGGATGAAAGATTACCTCATTCATGGAAACACCTGTATGTTGCGGCCAATCAGCAAATCGCTACTGATTCTGTACTTAAATGCATCCAAATTATGCACAGGAAAAACACATGCGCACATCCGTTTTCAAGCAATGCAGGCCAGCCATGCTGGCTGTAGCCAGTTTCCCTCCAGTTCTAACCCCTGCCCATGTTTCTGCCTTGCAGGAACCTGATTTCAAATTCAGGCGAGGTGACCTGTGGGCGCATGATGCCTTCAAAACGCACACATGTGCCAGGCACTGTAAATCCCTGGGGACAGCCGCACAGCTGAGAAGAACGGAGTCTGTGAGCCAAAATGACCCACAGTCCACCTTCCAGGCCGCATGTTAAAGGACCATGCTCAGCTTCAGGGACTTGGCCCTGAGAAGATCAAAAAATGTGTCTGGGGAGAGATAAATTTAGCCCAGCTCTCTGGCTCTACTGTCATCTGCATGTGCACAAAATAGTGTTATCATTGAGAGTTTTCTGGAAGAGTCAGACAAACTTAGGTGAAATACAGTTATTTGGTCTGTGCTGTGGGATGTTTTAACGCACCATTATTATGCAAAGATTATTTCCTGTTGCTGATTTACGATTTCAGCATTGTGTCCATTATCATCGCACCAGGCAGTGTTATGAAAGCAACATCAGAGAAATGAACAGTTTCCATTCATAAAGTTAGTCGTAAATTTTCAAAATCTCACTGTCTCGCAGCGAGAGCCCCAAGCTGGCACTTGGGCGCGCAAACTAGAGAAAATTCGTCACGTCGTCTTCGTGCGAACGCGTTGTTTTGCCACACGGCTGTCGTGAAAAAAAAGTTTAAAATCAGCGTCCTTCTCTGTCTCGTGCCAGAAGATAAATATAAAATTTCCAAAAGGACCTTTCAACTGGACCGCTTCCACCGCATCCCAATACTTGCGTGCAGAGATATAAAATGCTCCATCCAATCGTAAATCATTATTTGTGTAATGCTCAGTGCATCTGCTATTTTCAAGTAAATCAAGGGTGATTGAGCGCTCCGAACAGTTATTTCTGCTCCTGGCTGCAGGGGCGGGAGCCACTACCACGCAACACCGGTCCAGTGTCTGTCATCTGTTCACACTACGTTCTGGCAAGCGGTGCGGTGCTGTGCTGGGTGGTGCCATGAGGTGCCAGTGCTTTTCCCCGTCATGTGTACCTCTTTTGATTTTGTGCCAAAGAAACACAGCCAAGGCTGTAGTGGTGTTTATGTGTAAGTGTATGTCATATACCTCCCTCTAAAAAATTAGATTTACTGTATACCCACCCAAAAGTACAACTGACTAAATGTTTTGTAACATTTTAAATGAAAACGGTTAATAGTAAACTGTGTGATTCAAAAAAACACTGAGTGGAGCGGAATGTTATAAATCCAAGTCTGTACTGTATACAAATGCTAATTTTAAAAGTGTTAACCAACATACATAAACATAACCAGGATCACAAAATATTCCACAAATGAATGTCAGCCATGAAACCCAGCAACCGTGGATAATTGCTTATGTAATGTCACTGAAATACACTTTAATAATCCCTGTTTAACGGGGTTTCATATCTTACTAACAGGGTCAGTGGTGGTTTTGTGCTGTGGGACGTTCAGACTGCAGGGGCTGGGTCATGAGTCAGGGATATGGAACACTCCCACACAAGGTATCCACTACGAATGGGCCCGATGGCCTCGGACCGTCCTCACAGAGCAACATTTGGACCTGTGCGTAAGGCTCGCCTCGCCCCGGCAGGGACCATTGAAGGCACTCTCACTTTTGGGTTCTCGGAGAACATCGAGTAGACGGGAAACACCTCTGTACGGTGTAAGGTGACTGATTCGTAAACCATACGATGATAAAAAATGACCTGTAAGAAGTGTAGCCCCAAAAACCTTTTTTCGTTCACGACTTAAACATTTTCTGAATGTAAATGCTACTTTTGTCCAGTCAAACTGCAGAAATGTTTTGGTCAGCTGGGTTATCAACTCTAAAGGCTGGGATTAATACCTGTAAGTGCTCAAAACATTTTATATGAGTAAATTAACTATATCTGTTTTATTAAAAATGGCAGACACAGTGCATGTAATGATGCAGTCCGGTAATTATCTTATAATCCGTTTTACACGGCACTGAACCGTTAAGACTGCGGCATCATTCCCTGTGTCACCGTATTCACGGTACGTCTCGCGGTGGGTTTAACTGCATGGTGGGCATCCTGCGTGTGGCAGGTAGAACATCACTTAAAGTGACAGACTGGTAACCAGCACTCCCATCTGGGTCCTAACTGGAGAGCTCCTGACAAGTGTACATATCACCGGTCGTCCCAGTGAAATATACAGCTGTGTGAATATGCAATCGTAGGAAAACAGCATCAACTAAACTAACTGTTGTACCCTTAGACAACCAAGCTGTTTATGTTCAGGTATCTAAAGCCACTAGCAGAGCAGAGAGTTCACAGCTGTATGTTGGTTCAATTTATCCTGTTACTCATGGCAAACCGAGGCTGGAACAGAGTCGACAGCTGAGGGGGCCCCAGGGACATCGAGGGGACACAACTGAGTTAAGCCTGAACACAAGGGACACTGAGGGAATGCAGTTATAGTAAACTTGAACACAGGAGGCACCAAGGGGACACAGCTGAGTTGAGCCTGAACACAACCCCTATCTGGCGCCGAGGGCTGGGGAAAACTGACAGCCCATAAAAAAACCACAAGAGAGCAGGACAGCACATAATGACAGCCATGTCAGCGCAGGTCAGCTGACCTTGGACGTTGTGCCTCCGTGAGTCCTGCAGTGCGGTAGCACCATCACAGAAACCATTCTCATTAGCATGTTCCTGCCGTAGACATGACAACAGTGCAAAGTGTGATCTGTTTTCTTTGTGGTTTTTTTCCCCCTTCTAAAGCACACATTGTAGAAAATCCCTTGAACGTGTCAGAACCATCTGTGCCAAAATAACAGGGAGGGAGCCAGCTTTTGAAAAGGGCACGGCTTGTGGCATGGCTCACATCATTGCTGGTGTGTCTGAGGATGTGGCGAAATTCAGAGGCACAGAAAAGCGCTCCCACTGTACTGTAATCCAAGCCTGAAATATGCGACATCATTAGCGCTTGACCCGCCACGCTACCTTGGCTTCGCTCCGCGGTACTTACTGGGGAAAGGACCCGCAGTGGGAGGCAGCAGGGGCCGAGTGACAGGTTCTGGAACACCCGCCCAGATCGGCGGCGTGCGCTGGATCTGCCTAACAGCCTCCGTGACAAAGTCCTCATCCGCATCATTAACACTGAGCCCAGTGCAGCACCAAGCAGCCCTGTGCCAGGCAGAGAGAGTGCGTGTGTGTGTGTGTGCGTGTGTGTGTGGTGGGAAGGGGAAGGAGCAGCAGAATAAAAGATGAGAGGCTGAAAGAGTAATGCATAGTACCCTGTGGACCTTGCTCTCCACTCGACCCCATTCAAAGGCAGGATAACGAGGAACTGGTCTCGAGTGAACAAAACAACACTTTCCTTTAAAAGGAACAAACCTGAAATCAACTGGCAAACTGGGAAAGCTCTTTACCATCATCAAACGATATGCAGCACCCATACGCCACTAACTGCCCTCAATATATCTGAGTTGTGAACATTAATGTTGTGCCCAACTATGCTCTATTCGCAAGTGCTGAGCGTACATGCATGCAAGTACCGCTACTTGCTGTTTTGTCTTGGCTGTAAATTTGGTGGACATTTCTGTGTCTGCAAGACAAACACGCGCATTTCACATTTAAAGCACAAGAGCACTTGTGTGTGGCGCAGATGCAGGGGGGTAAACTGTCTCTGCAAATTATAGCCATGACTACAGAACTTGATTATACGTCAAGCGTTCAGCCTTTGCTGCGGCTAATTTCGCCGGTTCTATTGTGTGCTGCATCTTCATGCAGTGCTGGCTATCTCTGCCTGCTGGGATGACACAAGGGACAGGAGCAAGTCAAACCGCTCACCTCCCAGGTGCGTGGTGCATAACTTACAAACCTCCGTTTCAAAAATTCTCAAGGGAAAACATCTTAGGTTTCCTACATGTGTTCAGAACAATGTGTTGACATGGACGATTAAGTGCAAATTGTCTTTTTTTCCTGAGACTTTTGTCAGCCCTGACTTGCGCACGGACGGCTCTGGCACTTTCTGATCTCCAGACAAGCAGAGAGTAAAACGCAGAGCGAGTGTAAGCTTTTCTTCTCACCAGCAGATTAGTCCTCAGTCGCTCAGCAGGCTTACGCAGAAGACACACTTAAACTCAGATGAAACTGACAAGACGCGCCAGTGGAAGTCCCGCACTTTCCGCACAAACCGACTCAGATCATATGAGCTGAGGTGCCTGTCACTATCCCATTCCTCGTTAGCTCCTTATGCATCTGAAAACGATGACCATCAGCAGCACCAGCATTGTTCTGCTCAGGGCCGCTGCTCTGTGTGTCAGCTCTGTATACCTGCCACATCATTCCTCTTACTCATCACATGTCAGACACAGTTAAACAGGGTACAGAAGTATGTGAAATGACGTGACAGTTTCCTAACCATACTTGACCCACTGATCATGGCTGTGGGCGGGGCTGCTCCAAGCCCTTCGCCCCCCCCCCTTTACAGGTGACGTCATTTTTACTCTTGTACAAATCAGTAATGGCGCAAAGCAGCTCGTCAGACTACACCGCGCAGGACTGTCCATTCTTTTGCTGTCTGTGCGGCACTGCAGTTCTGAAAACACTCACCTCTGTTTCCAGTGAAATTCCGGAACTTACCAGCAGCCAAACCACGTTTCCCTAAACGTTCTGGGGAATTTTTATGTTTGTTTGGTTGCCTCACACTGCGAAGTGTGTCAGCCTGTTAGGCTTCTCTATTTTTGTTACATGTAGTTGAAAACATTAACAACACTTTGAAATGAAAGACTGGGTAATTTATTACCGGTCTTTTAACAGTGTGAGGAAAAAATATGCATTCCAGAGTAGAGCATCACCCGTTTCAGTTCATTACAAATGCAATTAATTACAAACCTTCATTCTCATTAGCACGATTTAGTGGATTTCCTGGAATTTCCAAAATACTGCAAAGTAGTTAATCAAACTGCTTCGTTATTTCCAAATGGTGACACAGATATGACTCAACATGCTTCAGGAATAAAATCACATGGAAAGACACGTACAGTGTGTGGAGTTAAAGTGTTAGTGAAAATGCTAGTGAACAGTTAATAACAGGAGTGCTATAAAACACGCCTGACACTGGCCGTGAATATATGAAGCCAATTCCATATGCGCACACCTAAAAAAAACATTATCGTTAGAACGGAAGACGTTCTCCTGCATGAAACAGCTCCTCCATCATTCCAGAAATGACTCGGGGTGTATTTCTCTGAGGACTGCCTAATCGCACCATCTGAAAAGCTCCTTGTGTTTTCATTCAAAGCTTGGGCTCTTCGCTTATCCTCCTGCTCACACACCAACTTCTGTCTGCTCTCACGTTCTCACCGCGGGAGTCTTTGCACTTCACACTCTTTGCCCCCACCCCCAACTCACTTTGATCTCAAGCGTGTTCCATAATTGGCCGTTTAAGATGTTCACAGCTGGATACTCAATGAAGCGATCCGCAGTTAACGGCCTCGTTTGAGGGTACTGCGGTTTCCACTCGGGCACCTGAACCCGTACCGAACGCGCGTGCACCGGTGCCTTGATCGATGCCCCTTCGCTGCGTCCATGAGCAGCTCCCATCATGCAGCCCTTGAGATCCCTTCTCTCGTAAGTAATAAACAGAATTGCTTATTTCAGGAAACTTGAACCGCAACTTTCCACAGCGATCCGTCTCTTATTTTTAATTGACCGTGCATCGACTGTTCGCTGCATCTTAAGGTGCTGACACGCGGCTAGCCTTGCTTTTTTCATAAGGTCTTAATAACAATAATAAAAAAAAAACTCCCAGGCTTTACACCCGCACTTTTTTTCCTTTTAAATGCCGATTCTGTCCAGCCGCGTAATACCGCAGTCCTATTTGTTGTTCGGATCTTGAGACTAATGTGCCCTGAGGTGTCATAAATCAAAACAGAGCTTAATGCAGTCATCCCACAGATGGTCCAAACGCAGGATCGCCCCAATTAAAGGCAGGGGGTTGGGGCGTGGGGGGTCCGAGCAGCCGAGAGCGGCTCAACCGTAAAAGGGCACCTGTTCACCTGTCGTCTTCTGTCTCCTTCTGACTGGCGGCTCTGCGTGGCCCTACGAGCGCCCTACCGGCAGAACTCATTATTGTGAACAAGGCAAACAAATTTCCAGGGCGCCTTTGTCATGCCTTTTGTTACTACGTAATGAGACTTTCGTCGCTAATAATCAAGCAGGACTGGGGTTTTGGCTTATTTTCTATAAACAACACCTATTATGAGAATTTTGTACTAGACAGTGGGTGAAGGTATATTAATGGTCTGCGTGTTTTTTTTTCTTCAGGATTCTGTGAAAATAAAGTTATGGTATAACCCTCAAGGTCTAATAATATGCCACGTATTGTAATATTATGTGCTGAGATAACATGAAAAGATATAATTTCATTGGTTTGTTCTAATGCACTTCAAGAATCATAGTAAACTGACTGATCTACATGAAAGCAGCACAATGGTACAATCACAACAAACAACATGGAAACAAATGCAGAAAAAGTCCTGTATATAAAATAGTTACATGCCTATTATAAACCTTATAAACACATACCATATGCACTGTAAAAAATTATGCAAGCATCACTAAGATAACATTACATAAACTTTTAATTACTTTGGTTGTTCCTATAACCTCTAAACATCATTGTGAACACACAACAGGACCAAGAGTCTCTGCTGTAAACAGGTTGTCATGGTGATGAGTGTACACCATTCAGGTGACCTTCAGGTCATGGTGAAAATGCAAGAGCATGAATCCAGTGGGCAGGTTTGTGGGAAGAGTCACGTGACAAGGGGAGAAGACTGTAAACCAGTCAAGAGAACAACAAAATTCTACACACACACACACACACACACATTCAGTGAATGAGTGATAGGAATGTGCGGTTAGAAGCGGACCATGTAAAGTCCACACACAATCACCGAACTCCAAAGCCACATAGACAAGCACACCGAAATCAGCAGCAGAGCTTCGCACCAGAGAATGTGCTTTACGGTTCACTTTGCAAACAGCCCAGTGCATGGGAATCATCGATTGGCATCAGCCCATTACCGATCCAGAATCAATGTAAACACCATAAAAAAGCCACAAAGCCCTGTGGCACCACAGACCATGATGGATCTCATGCTGCCAGCTTGTGATTTGACCTAAGAGAGAAGCATTGAGAGGCACGGAACCACGCTGGACAACCGTGGGCAGAAAAAACAAGATAAGGAGAGAGGCCATTTTTTACTCTGTGAGGAGGTGCAGAGATAAGTTTGAGGACTTTTTTGTTCCCACTGGTATTGGGCAATACTTTCGGTTACTGGGAGGGAAAGAATATGTATCACACAAAGTGTTTGTGTCATCTGTGTTACCAGGAAAGATCCACGCTCCTACTAAAGTGCAGGACACCAAACTTTACAGCCCTCAAACATTACGACTTGGGGCCACATGCTAGGGCAGGTGTTGGTGTTCTTAAATCTGCCAGCCATTTATGGTAGGTCACATCGTCACTGTGACACCTGGTTTCGAGGTTCATGGAGACAAAGTGGAATTGTTCAGAGAATATAAGGTAACAGTATGAAAAGTGTAGTAACTAACATTGTAACATTTGCATGTTGTTCAGAACAAATACTGAATGATACAGGGCACAGGAATGTATGCTTGATTTTGACACTGTGACCTTTAAAAAATATGTTCTCAGGTCCTCTCTTGGATATACCACGGGTTAGCGGTGCAGCCACAAGTTTTGAAAGTGTAAGAAAAGAGACCAGATTATCAGAGCCACAACTGATGCCCTGGCAGCTTCGGGAGGGTCAAAGGTCGAGCAAAGCTAAAGACCTCCCCCCTCCTCCACTGAAAGCCACATCAAAAAGTCAGAGCTGTTGCCCTTAATCGAATTAAGCCCGTAATCCAATACATTGCCGTTTCTGCTTCAAACGACCCGTGAGACCTCGTTTAACATCCATGACAGGCTTTAATCAATACGATTTAGTGGCTGCAAACGCAAATGACTCAGAGGAGAAAGAAAAAGAGAGAGAGAGAGAGAGAGAAGAAAGCCAGTGGGAATGCTGTCCCACTGCGCCGACTCTATCTCAAGGACCCTGAGGAGTCTGGGACTACTGAGTGACAGGACACATGCTTCACACACACCAAACCGTTGGAAGATCGCCTGAGCCCAGTTAGGCTACAGTTTTGCTTGAATAAATAATATATTTTTCACTATACTTTATACAAAACACACTTGTGCCACATCTGTTAGTTTGGTAATAATGTATGACTGTGTTTGAATAGTAGGACTTAATTTTTGTTCAGCATTAAACCCGTGAGATTTTTGCTTCACGTTTGTCGTTTTATAATCTGATTTTTATGTTGGTGTCTGTATTGTGCCAATACTGAGCACCCCTTAAGACTGCTTGTGATGTTACCAGCATCATTGGCAGCAAATCCCATTGTCAGCCCTTACTTATCCAAAGTGTAGGGGAACCATAGCGATAAGGAGGTGGAAAAGGGGTGATGTGGAGAGGGGAGGGGACGGGTTGGTGCATCCAGTCAATCAGAGCGATGCAGGTTTTCTAGAACAGGTGACCTTCAACTCCCAAAACAGTCAGAGGGAAGGAACAAAGGAGGAAGAAAGAGGCGTGTCTATTTTTTATGTTTTGAAGAGTTTTGTTGTCAGTGCTGAGTATGTCATCCTACAGGAGAGAATCTGTATCCAGCCTTGCTGTTTTATGTACATACTCACAACAACTGTATACTCTAATGAAGGGATGCTGGCGTGTGCTTACAGAGGTTCACAGGGGTCACGGAAGAGCATTTCCCCACCCGCCTAATGAAATTTAGGCAACCAAACCTGAAATGCTCAGTCTTATCGCTTCATTCCAATTAAATTTCCCAAATTACTTTCCAGTCGTCCATGTTGCTAGGCTCTGCGGTTTGAGCACAGTGTGACGTGCAACTCATTTTCATTTCAATGAAGTCGGCTCAGGAGAACCTGACTGCCACTTAAAACTGCCACGGAAAAGCTCTGGAGATTTAAAGGGACGCAGCCTCGTGGATTAGGCCCAGACCTGAGAGATTAGCTTCAGGTCCGAGCTGGCTTAGCTAAATGAACATACTCAAGTCTGAGATTAGTTTTCTTTATCAGTCGGTCAGAACGCATGCATATCGGAGTGAGCCTGAGAGTGGGTGTTGTTGGCTCTGTCACCTTGACCAGTATGGGTTGAGCTCAAAGCCCAAGGCCCAGTCTAAGCTTCAGTTAGCCAAAGGGGATAAGAACATGACATTGTGATGTGATTGGATATTGGTTAAAGTCCCTAACCTCTGTGATGAGGGAAAAAAAAAAACTAAACAAAAAAAGCTCATTGAGGCCCTCTGTTTCCTGCTCTGAATCCGCCCCAGGGCCTGTGGTTCTGTTTGCTTCACTACAGTGCCAGAGTCCTTCTGTGGTTCCACATGTTCCTGGATTTTTCAGACTGGCTGCCTTCCAGACTTCACTGGCTGTTGCACAAAAATACCCACCATACTCTCTTCCTGCCAGTGTGAAACCCTTAGTCACCCCCCCCCCCACCTGCTGCCTCAAGAGATGTGGCATTGTCTTGTGGAAACTAAGTTTCCCACACTAATGAAAGATCGTTTTGAAAAAGGCCCCTTGCTCGTACAAGCACAGCTTATGCGAAGTTAGTCTTTGAGGAGTGGGGGGGAATTAATCTTTGGGCGATGTTGGAGATCATTCTCTCCTTGGTCACAGTCGAGATCAGACAGAACTAAAGAGACAATGGAAAACTTGGTCTCCTTCTCCCCCTAACAGTGATATGAGTTCACTTCACTGATGTAACTAAAGTTGCTTATTTTGAATTTTCAAAACATATTCCATCTACCAATAAACAAATACTGTGCCTTATCCAGGGTGTACCCTGCCTCATGCCACACACTGCCTGGTGTAGGCTCCAAGCCAGAACTGGCCCTGACCAATTTGGTGCCCCTTACATTGCAACCAATTCCACCACCAGTCGCTGCAGTGGCGCCCTCTATGGACGGATGGCACCTCTAGCATTTACTTACATGTCCTATGCTTAGGGCTGGCTCTGCTCCAGGCCTTCCACACGCCCTGTCAGGGATAAGATGCTGGACGCATGTAAAGCGTGTAAAGAAACATGTAAAGAAACATGTAAAGCGTGTAAAGAAACATGTGTGTAGATGTTCAACACTGCTTCTAGGTCGTCTAGCTTGTCTTTCTTTAGGTTGAGTCCTAAGAACCACTGATGACAAACCTACATCATGAAGGCCATGTTTTTTAGTGGCGCACTCCAAATGCCCAGGAAGAGACCTTCAGAAAGCCTCCACTCAGAACACACAATAGGTTGTAGCAGGTCACCTATATCTCAGCCAAAACAGAACTTCCATGCATAACCATTTAGCATATACAGTGGCCCCCATGGTAAAACGACTTGAGGCATTATAGACATTCAGTGCAAATTGCATCAGCAATGAAAACACAGCGGCGAACAAGTTTGGTGGCCATGTCACATTTAAAATAATGTGCACTGATATTCTATAGAGGAAAAAATTGCCATGTATTTACCACGGTTCAGAACAACCGTGTTACAAGTAAATGTGGATTTAACACGCTAAGTTTTGCATTAAGTGGCTTCGCCACAGGCCTGGAACATTCTCTTACAATTGCAGAGAAGCAGTAACCCCTGGCCTTTTGTTCCAGGAAGCAAATGCCATTTTTTGTGAACAATCCCACCTCGGCAAAACAGCTACTTTGCAGCACTTAGGCTCCCCCCCCACCCCCACCCCACAGGCACGACATGTAAAAACCGAACTATAAATGCATAACAGTAAGTAGGAGTAATCAGCTTATCCAAAAGGGAATTTATTTGGTTCTGACAGCAGTTTTTGGGAAGTTAACAGGGACCCTCCGTTTGCTTCATCTGTTCCTCCCGCAGTTTTTGTGACCGCCTGAATACCGTCTTCGAATTGACGGACCGGCTTGACTTTAAATGAAAGTCGAGCGGTGGAGCCGCGGACGGCCTCGGCCCAGCTAAAAATGACTGAGTCGTTCATTAACATAAACTCGTTATTTCTGGGATGGCTACACGGAAAACTTTCACAGATCACGGAGATGAAAAGTCAGTCATGTGGGTGTATATAGCTCAACTCAGTTTTGGTCTGGCCTGTCAAAATAACAGGGGCAAATGTAAATGACTCAAAACAAGGTTCCGTGCTTAATAGTGTAACCCATACATAAAAAAGTAAAAGTGTCAGTCGACTGGATTTTTAATTCTATAAGCATAAAGAACCAATTGAACTCCGAGCTCTGTCCCCCACTCCAGTGTGTCTCCGCTCCTGTTCACGGCTGCGGGAGTTCCTGCTCCGCTGCCTGGGTGGCCCCTACTCCCGAGCGCTTGACAGAACATTTAAGCTGCCTTTGACTGGAGCCGTTCGCGGACAGCCGGATTTCGGAGCTGTCCGTCACACCGTGAAAGCGGAGCGTTCAGCACCTCGCCGAAGACTCGCTCGTCAATCACGCTCCGTGAAACTCCTTTCTCGTGCTGCCAGCTGATTAAATTAAAATCAGCGGCATACCTTTGCAGACCACAGGACCCCTCAGTTACAGCCATATTCTATTAACGCAGATAAGAGCCAGCAACATTTTAATTTGGTCTTGCATTAAACAGCGTATTGATCTCACGGCACACGGTCCCTTTCAGCAACATTTTGCAATGACAGCGTTTAATATTTCAAGATTGTCTTTTGAGTTACACAGAAAGGTGTTTTTTTATTATTAATGGCACGCTTTAAAGAGTGTTATGATCATGTCCTAAAGGGAACAGACAGTCGTCCCACTCAAGGACCATTAAGGAAATGCGGGGGAATTACCGTCTGTCAGAAGAGCAGTATACCAAACCCAGTCAACACGCAGCGTGAAGCTGGTCTGATGGCATTTTCCCCTGAAGCCAAATCGCATAAAAAAAGAACATGAGTACCTGTCGGAACCGGCGATGAAACATTATCACTTGCGTCTGAGAACGTTTTAAATCATTGTTTTCCAGGCCTGACAAATCAAACCCTGACGCGTGAGCAGAGCGCACTGAGCTCGGAGTAAATCCATCACAGCTACAGGATAAATAAGCGCTGAAACAGTCCGCTGGATGCTGGAGGGATGTCCGTCACGTGTAATTAAATATTCACATTTGGGGGGGGCGAAACGGTGAAATGCAACGCTGCGTGACTTCGACACCAGAACACCTGCTTCTTTTCAGGGAAACTGTGATGTGCATCTGTAAATGTCACCATGACATGCTGGCAGTGAGAGGAAGTCAGGGAGGTTAAATACAGAAAGCACCAGCACGCACAAATATACTATAATACTATATACAGTATACTGAATTCAATTAAATTCCTTTATTGTCCTTGTACTGTACAGTACAACGATATTCAATGTGCAGCTGCCTTCATCAATGCCAACACTTACAAGACAAAAATAAAATACACATCAAACAATTTTTACATGTAAGAAGAAAACAATGCTGAAGAAACAATATAAGGTATATTCACAGCTCCACATATACTGTTAGCTCAGGTCACGGAATCTTGTTCTTGTGGTGCAAATTTGCAGTAATGTAATAAAGGAAACAGTCTGGCAAATGGGGGGGGGTTACTGATTTAGGGTATTTATGGCCCTTGGGATAAAACTGTTTCTGAGCCTAGAAGTGTGTGTGTGAAGGGCTCTGTAGTGTTTACCAGATGGAAGGAGCTCATGCAGACCATGGCATGGGTGTGTAGGGCCTGTGGAAACACTGATGGCTTTCCTGAGACAGCGAGTGCTGAGACAGCGAGTGCTGAGACAGTGTGTGTTGAGACAGCGTGTGCTGAGACAGTGTGTGTGTTGAGGCAGTGTGTGTTGAGACAGTGTGTATGGTAAATGTCCTTCAAGACTAAGAGCTGCGCTCCGCTGATCCTCTGTTCTTGTGATACAGCCTGCTGCAGAGCTGTCTGATCAGTGGCTGTGGAGATGTAACACCACACACAGAGGTCGGAAATTATATACGATATAAGCACAATTTGTGTTATGACAACACTGAAAGACCCAAAAAACGCCATACTGGAGGGACGATTACCTGCAGTTTTGTTTCTTCAATTATCAAACAATAACTGTAAGACAGTGTTTTACATACAGTGCAGGTTTGAGTGCTAATTTATCACGGGCCGAAATGTATTTCTGAATATGTACAACTTCAGCGAAGACAAAGTTATGAACAGTTTAGGTGCGACCCTCAGATAATGTAAAAATGATTGTCCAGCAAACCAGTGCATTTTATCATTTTATCACATTTGTCTCTCTCTGCTGCCGCGTGTGTTTAATAACTCTGAGGCTAATAATGCTTGAAATACATTGTCATAATGCTTTTTTGCAGCAACATGCTTCCCTGTGTTTCGACGAAAACTAAATGTGGTCTATGTGGGGAAGGTCTACCAGCACTGAGAGTCACTCACCTGGTAAGTCTACTGCGTTGTGGCAGTCCTTTATAGAATGTTAAGGAATGAGTGACAGCAGTCAGGGGGTGGTGTCTCAGACCCACAGGACCCAGTGCTGTAGTCCTTTGTCATTTTAAGAGTCTGGCACAAACCCCTGAGCTCTACCTCAGGCCTACAAACGTGCTGGATAAATGTAATTCTAAAAATCAATACAATTTTCAATTTCCATGGCTGTAATGGGCAAGGCGAAGCTTCAGCCTGCTGTGTGACAGGTGATAAGATGATTGATCCTTTCCTTTGATTGATCCTTTCCTTTGATTACTGGCTTTTGACTATTTCCCACCACAACAGTGGTCTGTCATGATGTGGGGAAAAACCATACAATTATTGATTGGCAGCCAACTTGGCACCTATTCTTCCAGGTTTGTGGGGTTGATGATAGACATACACACACAAGCTTGCTCACACACTCTTCACCTACTCAATACACTCGCTCTCTCATGTAATTGGCTCATACTCTTGCAAAATAAGCACAAAGTATACCACTATGCAGGATGAAGCTGGAAAAAAGAATATTGACCTGTGACACCTCTGTACCTGTCTGCACAAGGTGACCACACAGCGCCCCCTGCTGACCTGGAGGAGTGTACACAATCAGCCAGTTCAGAGTTGTTAAGCAAAGAAAAGCTTTAAATGTACTTGTGACAAGACCACACCTAGAAGATGATACTAATGAATGAGCAGGGCTGGGTATTTCACCATATCCAATCAGGATATCACACATCAGGTTATTCTAATCAACTAACCAATCACATGGCAGTGTATGCTATACCCATATCTTTGCTCAGCAGTCATTGGTGCCTGATAACTTGAAAAATAAATAAATAAAACAACTTTTCTACTGTATTTCTGAACCAAAACAACGAAACAAGGTCTCATGGTTGGTCCAGATACTTACTCAATACCACCATAAGCTGCTGTCCTGCTCATCATACATATACATATGGAGAAGGGCGCTGATGGCAACACGGAGAAGCTGTAGAATCCTGAGCAACATGTTGTACTAAGAGTCTTGGGTTTAGTTTTGTAACAATTCTGGCATTTAAAAAAATTGCATTTTAGATTTAAGTTCTTTAAAATTAGATTTTAGAAGCTTTACAGATATATGTTACTAGTAAATTGGTTCTCTGTATCCCCTGGAGCAGCAGTGGGCAGCTGTATCCAGCATCCAGGGTCTTTTTCAGGGACACACCTGGTGGCTAGGGCAGGATTTGAACTGGATCCCAGCCAGATGTTCCAACCATTGAGCTACCAGCTGCAACAGTATGTTTGCAAGAAATTACTCCAAAGAAACAATTATATTTCTGCTTTCAAGCCTGTCAAAGTTTGCTGTCAGTTAACAAACTGAACACCTGTCTTGGTAACTCTTAACTTCTCACCCAGAGGCAGTCCTTAGACACAGGCTGAAACCTTTTCCTAGATAAGGAGCTCGGAACGGATTTAGAGAAGTCTTCTCAGAGGGAAGGAGGTTCAGTTTCAGAAAGAAAACCCTGTGAACTTCAGATGAAAGTCCTCTCAGGGCACATTTGTGGACTTTGTGGTCTAAATTTGATCACACATAGAGTTACACAGCAATGGGTACTTTCAGTGAACCATCTGAGTGTGTTAATGGATGCTGTGTGGTGCACACAGCAACACAGATAGCATTACTGTGTTCCACGTATCACGGAGCACAACAGGTCCAGGACAGAAGCTCTAAATTGGCGGAGACACAGCTGGAATAAGTGTCGCCACAGACCATCTCAGAGACTACCTTCCTGACATTCTCTCTGTCCTTCCGTCTCTCTCTCTCTCTCTCTCGCTCTCTCTCTCAACCATTGACTATGATTAAGAAGGTCACTTTCAGAGCTTTCAAGAGGAGAGTGGAGTTTGTCTACCAATTATGTAGAGTCCAGGATAATTAACTCAAATGGAGCAGTGACATTTTCACAAATGAAACAGCGGTCAACATCGTGAGTGTCCCTGTGAACATGTGTACGCCACACTGTGGGCAGAATGTGACGGCCGCCTTTACGTTAAGCACACATTAATGATATGTTAGAAAATTGAAAGGCGGCCTGGTTAGCAGAGAAGTGAGATGTTTACTTGGATTTATTAAAAGTGTTGAATGCCACTGTCCTTCTCAGATGTGCGCGCTCCTGCTCTGTTGTTCTGGGTGAAAGTTGAACATGCGTGGCCATAAGAATGAGGAAGTTCTCCTCTGTAGTAATGAAGAACACAGAAAGGGTTTGGGCACAAAAACCCATAATCACCATCTTCGACTTTTGTCTTTGGCAGACAGCTTGGTTTCCCGACTGAGGAAATAGTTTTTCGTTAAAACGTGTTCTGTCCCTCTGTCTGGCGAGCGAAAGCGTTGAACTTTTTCTGCAAACTGCGGTACATCTCCAGGTTGGAAACGAAAGTCGAAGATGGCATTTATCATGTTTTACAGTCCAACCATATGTGTTGGATACTTTATATGAAGGAAGACAAATTCACACGTTTTATATTTAATGTGATGTATATAGTTGACTTCAATACGGCTCGTATATGTATCACAGTCCCACTGTGAAATGAAGAACGTGCCGGAAAATGGTGAGTGTAAATCAATAGCAGCCATCATTCCTGGTAAGGAGCAATAAAACTAGCGTTCAGCTCGAAGAGGAAACGTCTTACCGCTGCCTCTTCTCCCAGCTCCCAGAATAGAGAATGTGCAACGGGGCAGTTTTTCCCTCAAAAGCAGGAGGGGGTGTCTATATATAACTATAGTTATATACAGTTGACAGTTTACGTAACTGTGGGGGACATGACCCCAATCACCACTCCACCTCAGCCTTACTCTGGGATCTGCGCCCCTTAAAAACGTGTGCCACATCTCCCCCAGAAGATGTGAGGGGCACGGACACCCGGCAGTCGCATGAAGCTATGATCCCAGCATGGGCAATCAACAAAACTTAACGAGATTTAAAGCACGGCGGATACGGCTGTTGGCTGTAATTCCCAGCAACGCTGTCCCAGTGTTGGTGGACCATCCCTCATCAGGGGTAAGAATGCAGAAAAGTGACAGTGAGTCCCACCTCCCCCCCCACACCGCTGGCCAATCACACGGTCTGAAATGGCACTTTTGATCCAGGCTGGTAAGACGAGACACTTATTTGAACACGTCCATAAATTTGATTTTAAGAAGTTTTTTTCATAAATTAAAGCTGTACATTTAACAAACATGTAGACGTTTTAAACTCAGTATTTTTCATACACTTCATGACAGTGCGTGTCTGTGCGTTGTGGAAGCACACAAAACGTGGCAAAACGTGGCACGGGTGCAGCATCCTGAGCAGAGGACTGCTTGGTTACCACTATTCAGTCAAAATCAAAGGGCACCTTTATTATATTTTTACTAAGGTGCTGGCTTTTTGGAGTTTAGTTTGACCTCTGACTTTAAGTCAACAGAAGACGGGGTGGAGAGCAGAAGAAGATGAGTGCCGAGGTCACAGGTCACGCCCCTCTTTCACCCCCTGACCTCTCTCTCCTCACCCCGAATAAAACCTGGATGGCAAGATCGCCAGATGCATGTCAGGAAAATCAAAAGGTAGGCCTAACCACTTCAGGCTCACTGATGCTAGCCAGTTGCCTTTGCCGATTTGGCCCTGTAAGCCTAGGAAGCCATTAAGGCTCATTTTCTTCCCACAGTGATTATGATAAGGCTATAGAATAGCTAATTAACACCTATTAAAGTCCATGCAATGCAGGATCATTCTCAAGTCCCATTAACTGTGAGAATGAATAAAAAGGCTATAAATAAGGCTTAACCACTGTGGATAGCAGGGACAGATGTTGATGCCATTTTATGCAAGAGAAGAACTGACCAGAGATCAGGAGCCAAACAGATTCACATCACATGTTCTTAAGATTTCCCTGCCTGTGTCAGTAAAGGGAACTGAGAACTAGGTCAAGATATCACTGTAGATCAGTACAGAAAAGTGGCGTGATTTAATCAAAATCCTCCCCAAGTTGGCCAAAGAGAGTCTGAACATAAGCTGGACAGGAAACACACGGCTCACGCGGCCCACGACTTTATTAACCTAGGAGGAACGCATTCAGGAAAGCACCCTCGAAACTCTTCCCGTGCTTCTTACATCCCCTCAAAAAGTTGCGTCACACCATTTGTTGTGGGAAGATGTGTAATGTGTGAGCGCATAAGAGAGAGATGGAAAACGGTCTGAGTTATTTCCCCTCGTGAAAATACGGCGTTGTCACAGAGCATGTGTTGTTTCATAGCCTCCTACTCTGAGGCGCTTGATCGGTTTTAGGCACGTGATGCTGATTGTGCTCCCCCCACCCAAAGAGCAACCAATCATGTTGCAGTTGTTAAAAGCATCTTATCCAACCGAATGAGGCGCACCTGTGGGATGGTCTTGTGGCCTGACAGGTGTGTGTGACACCTGCTGCGTAACTCTTGAGAAGGCAGTAACCAGAAGGTAGCCCCTTAAAGCATGCTTCATAAAAGTCTTACATAGACACGATCTGTTTTGGATGAAAAGTCTCTGAATTAAAGTGCCTGTTAATGGTTAATTAATCAGGATGTGTGCTGAGGAACACAAGGTTGTTCTGTTGTGGTTCTTCCTCAGTCCGTGCTGATTGGCCAGAGAATTTGTGCACAAAATGCTCCAGAATGGCTTTTGTACGTTGAGACTGTTGTTGTAGCACTCAGTATTAGAGACAGGTTCAGCCAGAACCTTCACAACAGCATCCCGCTCTTCTGCTCCGGTCCATGACGAAACCCTCTGGCTCCTTGACAAAAGTGTCACGTCCTGCTTTGTCACCCGTGACCATATGGATGGAAACACGACCGACCTCACGTGAGAGCATACCACAGCGTTTGTTGCCACGCCTCATCACATCAACCCGCTCTCCTCTGCTCCCCCCCCCAAGCCTTCACGACTCCAAGTTTGAGTCTTCATACACAGCTTGGTGTACAGCTGGTGCCAGGACTAAGGAACTGGCAGAGCTCCCAGTCCCACAGGCTGCAGATGCATAAAATCCAAAATATGTTGTTTTGGCACAAACTGCAGAAGCACAGAAGAAAACTTCTTTGTTTGTTGTTGACCAGTGCTGTCAAATGTCAGAATTTTCAGCCATTAAAACTACCCGGATTAAAGTTCGGATTTTGTCTCTAAAGTAAAGCGTGTCTGAACAATTTAATATTTTGTTCGAGAATTCATTAAACCCGTGGAATCCAATGAGAAGTGCAGATGAAATAATGCAACGCCTAGTTATATCGCCCCCTTCTGGCAGAATGCTTAATGTCATTAAGTTCCGCACTTTAAATTAATTTTAGGTGAAAAATTTCGGAGGTCGCTACTTTTGCTATTTTCTGACTCGTTTCTGAAAAATCTTTAAAAGACGTCTGGGGTAGTATTAATTTAAATGTAATGTCTTCAAAAAAACATTTTTTACAGAAACTTATTTTGTCAAATTGGTTCCTGTTCAAAGTACGACATTGTTTTTAAAATAAATAATAATCAACTGGAAATTAATCATGGTCCCACCCATAAAAGCATATTTAATACTGTGTTCTGACCAAGGTACAAACGAAACACGTTAGATTTAAAAATTCCAAAAACATGCATTATACATATAATTATAAAACTCCTGTTTAGACATAGATTACAAAGTTGTATGTTAGAAGCTGGCATTTGTGTGACGTGTAAATGACCCATGGTAGCTTGCAGAATGGGAACTCGCTGATGCTGCTTCACTCCTGCATTGGCTCATTTTACCATGTAAGATCAACAAGCTCCTATTCTAAAATCCCTCAAATCAGTATTTTTGACATGCACTCAAACAAGTTAAATACAAAAGATACATTTTTACATTTGCAAGCTGGGATTCGTGTACAGCACAGAGTTATACTCCCATGATATATGACCGACTTCTAATAAAGAATTGAAGGTATATGGAGCTAAATGTACAGTATTCCATATCATGACATACAGTGGTTAGAATTACTAACCACACATACCACTCAACTAACCACAGGATTTTACCTTTTGTTTAGTTTTATTAAGTGAGAATTCTGCTATAAATACACCTTGATTTTAAGAATACCCTCGTTATCATTTCAATGGCCAGTAGCACTAGTTTTGGAGCACTGGAAGATGTATATCTGAGTTGCACAATCCATCAGCATCTCTGAGTCAAGGCACTGAAATTTAGAAGCTGTCCTTAATAATGATGCCGCCACATGTCTGGCCAATGAAAATGCACCTCTCAAAGGTCCCAGCATCCACTAGTCTCCGCTCTGGCCTGCAGAGCCCTGTGGGAGCCGGGTGTTGGCAGCCACAGGAGGCCATGTCTTAGCACACTAATCCCCTTACCTGCCAAGTCACTGTTCACTGCCATAATCACCTCTTAGTTTCCCCTCTGGCTCTCTTTCTGTTGTTACAGCGACAATGAAAAGAAAAAAAACTTAAGATGTTTTCCTGAAAGTAGTTTTAACTGACCTCTGACCCAGGCAATGGTCATGTGTAATGTACTCTCATGCTTCAGGTTTTTCTCTATAAATCTACTTCACTTTGCAGTCAAAGGAACATCAAGCCCTGCCAATTTGTTTTTTTCCCCCCCCCACAACACTCTTCAAAGTGTAGGATCAGAACCCCCTTTGAAAAGCCTCAAGTGCACCCAGTAAAGGAGTTGACTTTCACAACACTAGTGTTGAACTGACTACTGAAGTTTAACTCCGTGATTCAAAATTCCACATGCAACCACTGTACACACAATAAGCTTCGTCATTCTGATAGAAATTATACAAACAAACACAGATATTTACAGACAGGTTTAGTTATTTCAGCTTGGCTTTTCATTGCAGTAATGCAGTGGTTTGTCTCTGGCCTTTTGAGAATGGCGTGTGGGTGCACTGCATATACAGGGACATGCTCGCTTTTGGGCAGGACAGCTGTTTCTCTCTGCCATCTGCCTGCACGCTCTGAGCGTGGGAAGACTTGCATTGCTCTTAAACTACACTCTGCAGCGTGTCAGAACAACGCATCATGGCCACAGCGGTTCCAAAGACCTACTGCGATACTGTCTAGTTCCACAGAGAAATTTCTTATGTTTCCAGCACAGCAAAAGAATGTGTGTGTGTGTTGGGTTAGCATCTTTTTGCTTGGACAAATTTCTGAAATAAACAAATATGCATGTTTGCATTAACATGAGCGTGTGCGCGCACACACACACACACACACACACACACACACACACATATATGCATGCACACAAGTGCTTTCACGCACAGCAAAGTCCTGCCAAATGGAACCAAACAAACCATGGATTTCATTCTGTGCCTGGGTGAACAGCCATCCAGACGTGTTTGCTTCTGCCTCCCTAAGCGTTTATTTAGTTTCAATAGCTGAGGTCATAAATACCACATTTTACTCCCACACCCTGCCCACACCCTGCTCACACCCGTCACAATTTTCAACACACACATTATATCACAGGGCGCTTTCACTAAAACACACACAGGAACAAAGAACTGTCGTTTTCTCCATTCCTGCTAAAATGTTCACAAAGACACAAACACACACACACACACACACACACACACACACACACACACACAAATACATTTTATCTGCTGATGTAACACTGGAGTGTAGTTCTCAAATTCAAAATTTTGTGTAATTCTTGGTGAATATCTTTCCTGCAAAAATACCCTTTTTCTTAACGAGAAATTGCCGTCAAATTATATATTTTCCCAATCAGTTTTGATGAGTAAAATAGGCTGTATCAATAACGTTCCGCTGATGTTTACTTGCGACTTTGTTACAGACTTTTTTCCAGGAGAACCAGCGTCGACCGGTGGCTTAAGTGCAGACAAGGGCCTGACACTATTAACAACGGGTTTGTTTTAAGCCTCTGGGGTCGGAGTGAGACATTATCGATATTTTCAATAACACGAATACAGATTTGGGTAAAATTTTGTAGCTAATGTCGTATGAAAACTATTAATTGTTCACCAAAAACCATTATTTTTCTCGGCTTCTACTGCGAGAACAGGTCACAAACAACAGCTCGTAAACAAGAATATTTAGTGTAAATGGGAACATTTCCTAAAGCGGGCGAACATTTAAACGGGTCCGTAATGAAAGTAGACATCCTGTCTGAGTTACGAGAATGTCTCAACGTCCTTCAATCGGCTTCAATCGGTTATTTGGAATATTTATATATTACGTCAATAAAAACATAAAACGAGCCCAAATTTTAATGCCATAAATGTTTATTGAAATTTTATAACAATTTACGCAAAGTATTATTATTAGTATTATCACAGGCAGGATGTGCAGTTTACAAATATGTGTGTGTCTTTGAAGACAAATAATGTGTATTTTAACTTAACGTGTGTATTAGGCTGTGTTGAATTTATCCCCAGTTAAACGGAGTGGACCTTTGATCGGCGACGGGCCGAGCGCTGTCCGCGGTGCTGAAAGCCTCCATACGCTTACATGACAGTCTGTTTCAGGGTCGATATTGGAGGAAAATCATGTCTCCAAAAAATCTCTTGCAACTACTTAAATTAAATTTTGCACAGACCAATATTTTCATAATTAGAATTATGACTTGGAAATTGTCGTATGTTTGTTGTCTTAATTTTAAATAGATAGTCTATGTATTTTGAGCGCTGTCCGTGTTGTAAAGTAAAATTAAATTGTTAAAATTAAAAATAACGTTTATAGTCGAAAACTTAATGAATATTTTGTTTTTGAAAAACTAACCTGTAGACTCGACTTAAGAAGATCACTAGACGACAAAAACGCCTCGGTAAATGCATTTCCCCCCTCAAATTCTTTCGTATGCAAGGAAATAAATTTATGAGAAAAAGATTAACAATTACGAATGCGCGGAATCAAATTTAACACATTCAAAATGCCAGGCTGCTGAGCGGTCAAGGCGATGCAGGTAAATTCGCGTGTGCGTGGCCCTCAGATTAAATAAGGGCAGACGTCCTTCGAGGAATTGGCACCGTCGGCGGAGCCTCTTAAATTGCGTCGATGGGACCGAGAGGTTCGTGGGGAAATAAGAGTAGCGCCTGTACAAACTGTGGGGAGCACAAGTGCTCCGCACTCGAGTGTTTCCTCACCGCCTTTTCATGGCTGTATTCCCTCATCGCCTGAATCGCACATGGTATCAACGACAGCAGCTGTTTATAAAATGCCCTTCGTCCATGCCAGTAATTTATTTTCAACAAATCGGGCTCGGAATCTTTTTAGTAAACCAATCGTTATTTTTTTTCCCCGCTATCGATGTCATACAGATAAACTAATTAGAAAAAGTAACTGACTTCTTCCAAAGTAATAACCGGTGTAAGAAACAGTACAATTGTCATTAGTTTTACCCAAATATTAATTTCGCATCAAGACTTTCAGCTCAGTTTTATGTTAATATTGTAATTGTCCACTATTCAGGAATGCATATAGTGTACAGCATAATCTGTATTTTATAGAAAAATGCTCGTTTAAACAAGGGAGTTGAGCAACACGGGAAATAAAAATCCGACAGATGACGGCTATACACGTCCGTGTCTCAACAAATATAGGAAACTGACAGCTTATTCCATTTACTCTATACGTTTACATTAACCTAATCAAAATCGCTTTAATTTGGTAATTGAAAAGTTAATTGGTAATAGACTTAAATCTCACAGTCATCCTACGTGGTCATGGGCCTTCAGGAAAAAATAATTTGACTTGCATTATTCCCATGAGTCAAATCACTGGAGTACTATTAGTGGTTATTAATTTTTAAAATGTATTTTGGTTTCGTTTGTTGTAACAGTGAAAGCTGTAATGTTTTTTGTGATTTTCTCCATTCTCGATAACACAAGTTTATGTACAGAGTACTGTTAAATACGTGGCCCTTTGTACCTGGCAGACAATACTAGCGAAGCCCGTTATGTTTGAACCCATATTGCCTTTTTTTACAGATATATTTACAACAGGGACATTTAGTTACCACAAAAAGGATATTCTACGTATTTTTCTTACTTGTGTTAATTACAAGTTTTAGTTGTATCAGGTTTAATTGTTCGAAAATTAATTCTGCGCTAAAAAAAAAACAGGAAAGCTACCTACATGGCCACCTGGGAATACAAAAGTTAACTTGAAATGCACATACAAATATGTCTGGTGTATATGATATTTGAGCTTATGCGTTTGCTCAAAATTTCTTTTTATTGCAAAGAATAATTCCGGAAACTTTCTGCTTTTTTTCTGAATGAATCCAACTGACAAAATGAGCTCACAAATAAAGCTTCAGCCATTTCAAGAAAATTCAAA
The DNA here is from genome assembly GCA_025773905.1 of Chitala chitala. Classification (NCBI taxonomy): domain Eukaryota; kingdom Metazoa; phylum Chordata; class Actinopteri; order Osteoglossiformes; family Notopteridae; genus Chitala; species Chitala chitala. Next base: position 300,184 of record JABJVR010000039.1, on the reverse strand, counting down.
GTTAGATGCGACCTACTTGGCTCTAAAAATTTATTATATTTATATTTTACTCTTACGTGTCCCTTTACTGAAGCGCCTAAAGCACAGATAGTTCGTGTTTGAAGCAACGCCACGAAGGTGTATTTACTGAGGGAGAATTATAAGGATCCAAGACTGCCATTACTGACGTTAAGTTCTGCACTAGAACGATTTTTAGCCAGAATTCAATAAAAAAAAGATAATGCAGCTGGACACAAATAGGTTATCGATGCACCTATATGATTTAACATAATTGTTCAAATTTCCACGATAACCATAGGCAGACTACAAATTTCATGTTACTTTAATGTGGTTTTTAATGTTTTGAAAGCTTTATTGCAAAAAAACTGTTATTTCCCATTTTTGCTGACGGAAGGGCACCCACAAGCACCTGTCCACGTTCAGCGTGCACGCAGCCTGCCTGTGAAGTGCAGCACCCTTGCCACGGATTAACTTTGCTGCACTAATTCTTTTGTGTTTGTGGCGCCCTCTAGAGGATGTATTTTGCATTGCAAGTGACTTAAACTTCTCCTTCCGCAGTAAAACGCAACACGGGAAGTTTACTCATGTGGTCCAGCGTTGTTTAAGAACGCAGGATGTTGTTGCAGGAGAAAAATACTTGAGCGTTTTATAAAATAATTTTGCGAGCTCTTTCTCTGAAGTTTATATAGTAAGGTTTTAAATATTGCGCAAAGGCGCCATGAAAATAGTGGATTATTTTTGGTATTTCTGAATGTGAACAATTTTATAATCACCCGTCACGTTTAACTATATAAATATCTTTATTGTTATTATCGGAATTATATCAATATATACTTATTTTAGTCTTACGTATTTCTAATTCATCGCGTAGTTACATTGAGTAAATAGGCAAATTATACTTTCGACAGTTTAATTCATTTGTAATATTGTTCGCGAAGGGACTGGATAAAACTAAATAGAGAAAAAAAAGAGACAGGATTCGCCCAACAGAGAAGTGATGAACTTACCAGGTAGGCAGCAGCGGTAAGGAGAAAGACACAGCACCAACATAGAGACTGCATTCTCCTTGATGTTAAAGTTCCTCTGGTTTTACTGTACTGGCTCTTTTGTCTGTGAAGAACATAGATCCACCTGGTATCCGCTTTACAGAACAGGGAAGCCCCGCGTCAGCCTAGGCAAAAATGAAATTATACACCCCATGACCACGGAACAACCTTACAGTTGGAGACAAAGGAAAGGAAGGGAAAACAAATTACGATTACATAGGAGTTAATCCAGACAAAGATTGAGGCAGTCTCATAATTCAATGAAAGATGAAAATTCAATTCAGAACAATCGCGCGGAATCTGTCCTGATCTGATTGTCTCGTTGCCGTGCGGAGCTGGCGGCGCACTCCTGTCTGATAGGGACAGAGGTTTAAATGGCACCGACCGCAAGCGTCGCCTTTATACAGCGCGCTGCAACGTGCAGCCACAATACATCCCGAGAAAGGCTCAGCGACGCTGGCTGCGCGAGGGGCAGAACAAGGTGGGGGGGGGGTGTGTCGCGCGGGGAAGGGAGGGGGGATCCGGCAGAAAGATTAAAGAACACAAGAGGATTGGCCCTAGACACCCAGATCACACAGGTACCGAAACTTTAAAGAAACTCCAAAATAGAGTTTGAACGGCCTTCTGTGTGTGGCGCTTCTGCTTTTACAAATGAAGAATATGACATTTATACGTTCACGACGTTTATACCCACGTTTTCCGTCATCAAGTACCTTTCAGAGCAAGACTCGTGTAGGGTGATCTTAAAACCTATACCTTTTCACATATAAGCGGACGCAAGAATATTATTAAACGTACATTTAGTCCTTTACTTCACAGGCATGCTATTTTATATTTCAGAAAGATTGCGTTGACGATTGCGTGTATCTCGGTGTAGACATAAAATTTTATATATACAGTAGACGAAGACACTTGAATATCATATTGTGTTAAGGGTTTAGTCTTGTAACAAGTACGCAGACCTGTGCCATGCAGGTGTCGCACTGATGGACTTTTAATGCAGAACAACCTGATTTATCCACCTTTTGACTGTGCTTGTGTTTTCTCGTGTATTTACATTTCAGTTCACACGGGCATTGTAGCAGCTTTTCCGTCCATTGTGTGTAACTGTCCTTCCTCCAAAGGCAGCTAAGTTAAAAACACCTTATAAGACTGTCTATAATAGTCATTGATTAGTACTATAATAGTCTGTAATAGTCATGTATATTAAGTGTGTTCTTTGTTTAGTATGTGCATTGTTAATTTATTTTCGTCTGATTTACAAAGACAGGAGAGGTCCGACGGAAGGTCAGAAGGAGCCGTTTAATAAATCTGTAGCTTTCTGTTGCTACAGTGCTGCAGCAGGGCTGGCTGTCGCCATAATTCACACGACGGCGTGACGGGCTCTTGGCATTGAGCGTGCGACACGGGCACAGCTGACTACGCCCTGACTCGGCATGGATAAATCATGGGTGCCCCGCCATGGGGTGCAGAGCAGGCCCGGGTCCACAGCCCCTAACAGATGGCCTCTGACTCCAGCCACCATCCTTGGATGTCTGCTGCCCAGGCCGAGCTGACGTCTGGGACACTTCTTGGCTGTAGAGGAGAGTGTGTTGGCCTTCCACAGAGAAGATCAGATTCTCTCCAGAGTGTGTAAACAGCCTGTCTTACTGCTCAGGAGCTGAAGTTGTGACATTACAAAAACGTTGCAGGTTTAAAACCTGGAAGGTCACGGTGCTGCTGCACTCTTGAGAGAGACATTAACACTCTTTGCTTTGGCAGACTGTCCAGTGGTGTAAATGTATGAAATGCTTAAGAGCCTGCGATTTCTGCATGATGTTTGGGAAATGCGTGTTTGAGTAGCAGCTGAATAATGTGCTGAGCAGTGGTTAGGGAATCAGCAGGGCTGGAATTATACCATGTGGAAACCGGGATGCTTCAGGGCAGGAAACAGTTGGCGTTCCTCACTTGCATCTCACAGGAGGCCTGAATGGGTGGGGGTCTGCTGGAGAGGAGGAAGAGGAGGAAGAGGAGGAAGGACTAGCTGAGCATTTGGCTTATGATAAAGGAGAGCCTGGCACATGGGTGAGGTCGGATCACGCAGGTGTCATGTAAGGAGCCGAGAGGATGAGGAGGTGGGTAGGAGGAGGGGTAGAATAAAGGAACGAGATGGGTGGAAGGAAGTGCCCTAAAGGGGTTATCAGGAATGAGGGGCTGTGGAAACAAAAGGGCAAAACGATCCCATCGTCAGGGCCAAACGCAGTGGAAGTAATTGGCAGGAAATTATGGAGGGGAGTCTTCCAAGCAGCTGACCCTATTGAAGGGGGGGGGGCGCGAGCAGACAGGGGAGGGGGGGAGAGATCGGGCAGCTGTGTGACGTCGGCGGTATGTTGGTGGTTCATGCACCCCGCTTGTGCCTTCTTCCGCCGAGGCCCAAGAGCGTGCTTAGCTGGCGCTGCCCAAAAGGCCGATTGTGATGCCAGATGTTGCGGAACAGGCTAGCGAGGCCCAGTGCGGGCCACGGGTGACTCCACCCCCCTCGTGGTTAGTGCGGATGCCAATGCTGCTCAGAACAGACGTTAAGTGGGCCCGGCTGGGGAGGAAACATCACCTCCCCCAATGCTGAGACGGTTCTTATGCACCCAGGTTTCTTCACCATGACAGAGGCGAGTGTGGGGGCAGGAACAGTGAGAGTGAATGGCGGACCTGGCTGGTACCAGGGAAGGCAGCTGAGGCTTATGGGAAACCGCCCCTTGTTGCAGACAGAAGAGCAGAAGATTATGAGTGTAAAAGGCACACATTCTGTGCACAGAAGTCAAAAGTTCTAGTCATATTAATAGCTGCAATAGACAAAACAGATAAATGATCTTAAACGATCAGGTCCGACCACGTGAAGGCACTTTATCTCCGCTCACTCTTTAATGCCAGCTTTCTAGACCTTTGAAAACACATGGTATGTGCAGAGAGACAGGGGGCCATTCCGCTTTAAATTCACCCATTTCACATAAATCAGAACATCGAGGTGGATTTGTGACCTACAGTATATCTGGGGCCGCAGGTGCTACGTTCCTCGGTCTCATCACTTGGACACACAGGTGGTCTGCGGTGTGAATTTACAATATCTGCGACAAGGTTCTAAAATGCCACACCTAAAGCCTCCTGAAGTGTGTCGCATTCTGGTAGTTTAACACTGTTTACTTAGAATCTCCCATCCAAGGGTCAATTCTATTAGAAAGCTTTGTAATCATTACAGAGTTTATGTTTATCAGTTGGGACTGATCATTATTTAAAATGTGTTTTGTCTCAGGAAATCAGGATAAAATGTTCCGATCAGGATAGCCTTGACAATAATTGCTGCAGTGGGCTTGACATTTTGCCTCTTAATTCAATTCTCTGGATCTTGATAACTGTGAGGTTAGGACAAAGTCATCCTTTGGCAATGGATTGAGACGAGCCACTTAATTGATTTAGCTTTTTTGGCACCATTTTCCACGCTAAGCAATTTTAACTGGACTGAAAAAAACTTTGGTCACGAACTCACGAGCACGGTCAGGTTACACACGGCCATAGCCAGCTGTGTGCCTGAAAGGCAAGGGTCACTTGGTCAAAGGTCACTTGGTCTTCATTTTTGTGCCCCCCCCCCCAAGGCAGTTTTTTTGTGTTTATCTTAAATGGACATCTGTGCCCTCTTTCTTAAAAAATAAACAAATAAATAAACCATTCTGCAGCCTTTAATATTTTGTCTGTACTGCAGTGTCATACAGACGGCCTGTGTGTTTTTTTGTCGTGTAGTTCCCTCTATTGACTCTTATAACCAATCTTTTAGCGACACCTAGAGGTAAAAAAAATGCATAGATGCACGTTAAATTCCGTGCACCGAACAGTTCTTTTAGTATCCAGTCCGGGAATCTCAAGTGGGTTTATGCCTTTTGTCGCGTGCGGTTAAATGAATAAGGCGATGTGATGTAAAATACACAGACTCAAACACACAACGGGACGCAACGACAGGAGGTATAATGTAACTAAGTAATAGTACTTCATCACAGTACTTAAGTATTTTTGGGTAGTACTCTGCCGTACTTGAGTTTTTACATTTCTTTCAACTTTTACTCCTGTATTTTTCTTTAATAAAATGCGTACTTTTAGTCCTATACATTTCCCACTTGGCATTTTCGTTACTAACTACAAAAAAAAAAAAAAAGAACACGCTCCCAAACTTTCGGTTTTCAGTGTGTGAGTTCAGCGTAGCAACTGGGACAGAAGGGCAGCAGATAAAGCCGTGACGGAAGCAGCAGCATCCACCTCTATCAGCAGTGCTGCTGCCCCAACACCTGCTAGGTCTGCTAGCGCAACGTCACCAACACCTCCTGATATAAATGAGTCAGACCACCCGTGGCTATATCTCCAATGTTCTCTTTCTTGGCACGAAGGATTCCCCATACCGAGTGAAGTGCCTCCTGTGCTTGCCAAAAAGCACTGAAATTCTGGCATTCAAAAACTCACCGTCAAACCTCAAGAAACATATGTTTTTGTTTTTATTTTAGGTGGATAATTTGGAAACGAAGGCACTGCAAAATGAAAATTTGGAATTCTTCAAATTCTGACTGCTTTTTCAATGAGATACTTTTACTTTCAATACTTAAGTACATTTATTCATAAACTATGTCTGTCACTTAAGTCACAAATACTTTCATACTTTTACTTAAGTTTACTTAAGTGTGGTTTTTCAGGTACTTTATACAACATTGGCGACAATCAAGCCTAAACACAATAAATATCCCATAATAATCTAGCCTGATTCAGTAAATTAACCAAAAACCAGATTTTACCACCTGACCAATTTTGCTCCAAACATATTAGGGCTTAATTTCTTCTCCCTCTTGTTGTGGACAGATCCTGTTGATTGTTGGAAACTTAGACAAAACCAAATCTTACTGTTTTCAAATGTAAATCTTGCCAGTACTTGAGAACAAAATTAGAATAAATGAAACACATCAAGATTGAAGCCAGGCCCAGGTGTTACTCATTACCTGAAATAGGTGTGTTTGCTCCCACCTGTGTGTCCACAGGCCACAAGTTCCAGGAGAGTGTATGTTTGTGAATGCAGCAGCAATAATGAAGGAAAAAAAAAATTAGAAATAAATGCCAGTGTGTGTGTGTGTGTTTTGAGCGTTTATTATCAGCAAACCTTCAGTTACATATACAAAGATCCTGTAGGAAAATGACAGATGTCTGGTAGCCTTTCCATTTACCTGTGCCAATCGAACAAAGACCATGTTTTTACACACACTTCAAGCAGTCCACACTGAAAACATTTTTGTGCAATAAAAAAAATGTGCATAAATACAATTTTTAAATGAAAAAATTCCAGTTATTTACAACATAAATAACATATAAATACAAAAAAATTATGTTCTGTTCATGGGCTCTACAGAAAAATGCTTTTATTTCATTAAATTTTTTTAAGAAGTGCCAAATTCTGTTACTACTACTACACAAATAAATGTTTTAACATGTTGAGGTGGAAGCCCCAAGCGGGATAAGAACCTAATCTCAAATTTTTGACTTTTGTGGTAAGTGTACTGGTGGTTAGTTTAAAAGTTAAGTGTTTTTCAAAATGAGACTGCCACATGAAAAGGTAAAGTTTGTTGTCTTCTAAACCTCAGGGTAATGACACTGAATTCAGGTTATTGCCTTAAAAACAGCTTACTTATGGATAGATTCTAGAATTAACCAATTCTGGGCACTTTCAAATAGGCTGCCCCGGATTGGTCAGCTGCGTACAGACTCGCCCCCTGCAGGACTGAAGCTCCTCCCACAGAGGGGATCGGATGTCACATGATGTGACATCGTCACTGACCCTGAGTAGTCCACATATTTGTTTGTTCCGAGATTTGTGCTCACCTCAAACATTGCCTTCAGCACTAAGTTAACATACCTGTTAACGTTACAAAGAAAAAAGTGCAACAACCGAGTGGTAACAAAACAGAAGCGTGCAACCGAGGCTACCAATCGCTGTGGAGTTTCTCGTACATTTTAAAGAAGCAAAAATGCTTCTCCCCTGCTCTTTCCTAAATGAAAAAAACTTCCTTTAAAACCATATTACCAGAAACAGTAAAACACAAAGGAAAAAACGTCGCACAAAAACGTTAAACCAGGTCCCTGGCATCCAGTCCTCTGTGACCCAGTTCCTAAAAACAAAAGCCCCTTGGTAGCAGGCCTCCTGCCATCTCTACGGTCGCACAGGAAAAGCAGGGGTCAGAGGTCAGCAGGTGATGGGCCAAGCCTGGGCTGTGCATCATAAAAACGTCTGGGTGCCCCTCCCCCCAAAAAAACACAAACAACCTCTATGCAGGTACAAGCTTCAGAGCGTCACAGAGCCATCAGTACCCCCCACCAACCCGGTACCATCCCACACCTTCCTCTCCAGCATCACAGGAGGAAGAGGAACCACTGACAGTGAAGACCCATAAAAATCACAGTATAAGAAACCAGCAAGATCACAAATTCAAAGTCGGTCAGGCAGATATCAAGACACGCGTCAGAATGCAACTGTACAGACCACACAGGTCACTGGCATAAAAAAAAAGGTCTGGTGACAAACAAATATATAAATGTAAACCAAACACCGATTCCTATCCTGCTACGAAACAGAACCAAAAGCTACTTATAAGCGGTAATACACTGTGGCATTTCCCATCCGGAGCGTTTCCTTGTCTCCTTCGCACTGGTAGAATAAGACTGTACACCATCCTGTACTGAGAGAGGCAGTATTCTATGACAATGGCAGATATGAACACGTATCATGCTGCACTAATATAGTGCAAAATCACGCCTGGAAATGGAGAAGAGATTGAGGCAGGCAAACGTCATGTTTACAAGGTTTTTACAGTGGCAGCTTTCACAGTGCGCCTGCTGCTGGCCTGGGGGAGTTAGATCAAGTCAAAGAGGTCAGCAGCCCAGTTTGTGTCCAACAGGAAGCCCCCCCCCCCCGCCCCCCCCGCACCGGGGGTACCCCCGCCCAGAAACATAAGCCCCCCGCAGGGAGCCCCACACCAATCCGACGCGTAATAAGGGGCGCGGGGGGCAGAAGAGGGAGTGGGTCATTGCCCGTCGGCCAGAAAAAAAAAAAAAACACCCTATGGTGGTGTCCTTTGATTTGAGAGCGGCTTGATTTACAGAAAGAAGTAAAAAGAAAAGAAAAGACAAGTTTTCCCCTCAGGTTGTCAAGCTCCTCAAGGCTCCTGAACAGAGAAAATAAACGGGCTACGGCTAAAGATGCTTTCAGTCTGCCAGGCCTATGCACAGCAGTTTGGATGAAGCGTTCTGCTCTGCGTCCCGTGTTTCATCTAATATTCAATTTCTTTGAGTTCCTCGAGCTACAAGTGTTACCGCCTGGTTGGGTTGAGGCACAAAGCCAATTCCCTCACAGATGTGTTCAGAAACAGCCTCAACATCTCGACAGCAGACCAGGCGGTCCAGTCAAACTGCAGGTCAGCGTCTGCAGCGCGGGTAAAGGTGTGAGGTCAGTCCACATCTCCGTGTTGCCATGGTTGCGCAGGGTCATAGGTCACTTTACATGTCAGCGTCTCCATCGTAGGCCAGGGTCAGGGGTTTGAGTCTGTTGTTTTGCCTTCTCTGTGGTTTCTTTGGCTTTTTGCTAGCAAAAAAAAAAAGTACGTTATGCTTAAAATTATACCGTGATTTTTTTGGAGTTCTGCAGCAGTAACAAAACACAGTTCAGCATGATGAAGTCCATCTGCTTACGATGAGCGCTCCTTTAATCTAAGCAAAGCAACATTTTATTAAGTAAAAAATGAAACGTTTTACTAAAACCAAAAGCACTGCATGCGTGAACATATTCAAAAAGCCAGATTCATGAAAGTACTCGAGTCGTTTTTCCTTTTCCACTCATTTTTTCCTCTCAGCCAGGAAAGGTGAAATACTACAGAATTCAACCCACAGACCCTTTCATTTAAAATGAGCAGTCAGTCCCTCCCACACAGCCACACACTCCAAACACACATGCGTGCTGCACCTTTAAGAAGCCGCTCACAGCCCTTGGCGCCTGCGTGTCTGCTGATGGGTGGATTGCGTGTTGTGCTTTGCTGCATGCCATGCTGTGAGTGAGCTGCTGCGTCATGCATGTGTTCCAGCGGCCTCACGCCTTGCCTTTGCTAACGATAGCGGGGCCAGCCTCTGTAGAAGCACCGCGTGTGTGAGAAAGGGAGGCGGTAAGCGTGTTAGAGGGGCAAGTCCCCGCAGGCTTCCAAAGGCGCACACGCACACACCACTCATATGTAAAAAAAACATGCACGCACACACACACACACACACACACACCACTCATATGTAAAAAAAAAAAACACACACACACACACACACACACACACGCAAACCATAAGAGAAAATATACATACAGAGTTAAACACACACGTAAGACCCACACATTACCACAGTCACACTGACACGTCTGAAAATGAAAGGAGATGAAATTAGCCCCTCCTCAGACCCTCTCTCCAACCTGGCCTTTTGAACCAAAACACTAAAGTTAGCCACAAGTAGCTGATGATGTCAAACAGTCGGGGGGGGGGGGGGGCGCAAATTTGAGGCGAGGGAGCAGCGTTCAGCCGGTAGGACTGCAGTCCTCACTCACCTTAATGACAACTACAACGCATAAAAAAGCAGCAGTTAGGTCAGAGGCAACATTGGCGATCTGGCCGTCAGTTCGGCCTGCCCACAGATTCCCAGCACACGTAAAATATTTACACTCATGTCAAAGCAAAAGAAAACAAAGGGAAGTGGGTTTTATTCATTAATTAAAGAGCGTGAGGAAAAACTCAAAAACAAGAGCCCTAGGAGTGTAGTTATAAGTAAATAAATGTGATTATTCACAATGAAATGTGCAGCTATAATCAGACTGAGTGACAAGTGTTACGTGTGCAAAACAGAAGGGCTATGAACAACATGACTTTCCAATGAGGCAACTGTTGCAGTGACTAGTATGTGGCCACTAGGGGGGGGGGCTCCGTCTGTTCTTCGACAGGACATTTCTGCTTGCTGCTGAGCAAACATGCTTAAGACATTCTATCTTCATTTCTCCAGAAAGATGAATGTAATAGCAGTACCAACGTGCTTTGTAGAGGAGACAAAGGTTAGCTGATTTCATTCTTCCACTATAAACCACAAGCAAGTATATAAAACACTGAACACTACAGACGGCAAAGGTTAAAGGTTAGTACATTTAATTTCCAGATTTATTGATTTCCACACTTCAGCAGAATCTCAGTAACATTTCACCTGCTACTGTAATGAAAATAGTATGGATTTCACAAACTGCCGTTAGTGCAGTAAATTCAGGGCCCTTGTGGTACCAGTGTGGAGTGTTTTCACTCCAGGTTACCTGACTGGGCCATGTGACTAGAGACAGGTTACCGCTGGGTTCACCTTTGGCACTGTCTGAAGAGGTGAGGGTGAGGCTTAACAAACCAAAACTGTGTTCTGTCCTCTGACAGATGAGCTAGACAGAGAGCTTCCAGCAGGAAGTGTGTGTGTTAGCTAATCTCACAAGGGATCGGGCTCAACCAGGGCCCAAGTGTCAAGGGCGAGCAGGAAAAATTAGCACCTGATGAGCTGGACAGGGGTGCAAATACAAAAAACACGAACAGACTTACAAAAATAAAAAAATTAAAATAAGGTAAAATTAAAGGGGCAGGTAAGAGTCCAGTGGACTCTATCTGGACAGTCACTTTGTATCACTACTCATATACATTTATATTTTAAGGTATTATCATTATTATTGTATTTCTGTATTTTATTGTACTGGTGTGACTCTTTCTTGCTGAGTAGAGTGCGGCTCTAATGAGGCAAAGCAATTTCCCCCTGGGATTAACAAAGTTCTTTGAATTTTGAATGTTGAAAAGGAGGCTGGAGAAGGACTTACCAAGCTAGGTACGTCATGGAGATTATAAAGATGAGAAGCACAAAAACCCCCGCCGCAACGCCATACACCCATGTCTTCAGCCTGCCGTCTGGGGGCAGGGGTACAGGGAGGGGGGGGGGGGTTAACTCAGTCACACTCTGGCCTTCATAACACCAGGTCTAATGTGTTTGCTTTTATTGCCTACTACACACTGGTACACTGTGTACATATATATATGTCCACCAGATGGCAGTACAGAACAGTTAAAGTGAGGAGGTAAAGAAGAGGTCCTGTGCGTTAGCATCCTTGTAAAAGTCAGCGCACACTACCTGCTCCAAAGGGCTGAAGAAACCACGTGCGTCCGGACCGGCCCGGCTGACCGGAGGTCTGCGTGGGATTCACGGCCCGGATAGTCTTCACGTCAGCCTTGCTGTCACCGACAGTGGGAATCTCCAGCACCGGGATCAACGTGCACTGGTCCAAAACGCCGTCTGACGTCATCACCTCTGTGTAGCCCTCCTCGCAGCCGCACACACCGGCCTGTAGGGGGCAGTCACGCACTTGGCCGCTGACCTGCACTCGTTTCAGCCCGTGTCCCCTACTCCAGCAATAAACTCTCTTAAACACAGAATCCTCCCAAAGCCCTTCATAGCGACTGCAATACGATATATCGTTATGTTGCTTAGCTGAATGTTTCATCTAAAGCCGCTTATGGTTTTACACATCGCTACAGCTGGAGTGATTTAACTGAAGTGCTTTGCCCAAAGTTTCGACTGAAGAGCTCTTACTGTGAGAGGAAACAAACTTGAAGGTCAGACATCTGCGTTTTTTGGTACCTGTTACTTAAGTAATAATTAAACCTGAGTAATTGATTACCGTATAATCCCGAATAAAGCCCGCACTTTTTTTTCCCCGAAAAAAAAATACTTCTGAAATTCGTGTGCGGGTGTTATTCAAGCCTGTCATGTCGTGGTGCCATAATAATACATAGTTCCAGCTATGTATAGATTTGGCCGTTTCCAGGGCACACAGCTCATTTACACTCCAGTTCTCAGTGAAGAAGCGTCAGTGTCATGAAGCGATTAATTCAAAACAGCGTCTGCGCGCATTTACTGTGAGTGACACACAGACAGTTGTGAGTGAAGCTGAAATTATCGGAAATCGCGATTATTATTACTCTGACTTGGGAAAGTGTTTCAAATTAGTTATTTTCAAGAACATTTGCAGAAATTTAGTAAAATTGGTAGGTAATCATGTGTGATTGATTTTTTCAGAATTTTGTCCTTAAAAATATAGGGTACGGGTCTTATTCGGGGGCGTGTGGTATTCAGGGTTATACGGTATATTTACCATTTACAGTTGGTGGACATTTTCACAAGTGAATTATTAATTCGTTAATTATGTGACTTTCATGGCATCCTATAAGAGAACTCCCGGGGTGATGTGATATGTAGGCTGAACAAAATTAATGCACGTTTGTATTCCCCACACAGTCCCCCGTTACGTATACGACACCCCTACAGCAGGTCAGAATAAAAATATCTAGTGGTTTAATTGCTGTACATTGACACGCAGCATTATATGTACTTCAAACTTATTTCATTACACTGTAATCATTTGTTAAGTGGTCTCCATGGAAATAAGCAAGCTGTATTCTATTTTTCATCCGTATTGTACTGGCAGACACTCCCACTCCACCCGCGGTATATCTCTCTCTCTCCAAGCCTTCAACAGAAAAACACACATGAGAGCATGTAAGTGTGCACACAGACACACACGTGTGCACACACACGCACACATCGACACTGGGTAGGTGCAGATATAAACACTGGAGTGTTGCTGTAGGCCTGAGTAACACATTAGCTCTTTCAGTGAGGCGAGGAGCTCACGTCCTGGGCGTGGCCTCGGGCCCCTCCGGGCTGCTGACGGTGATGCTGCCTCACACACTCTGACAGCAGTGAATCCGCCCCCCCCTACCTCTGTTCTCTCAGCACATTAGCGGTCCACCTTCGGATTACAGTTCCACACATACCAAGGATGCGCCTTCCTTAACATTCAGGAAGACACGCACTCGTGAAACCAGAAAAGTTAATGCTGTCCTCCATCAAAGGGAAAGCGTAAGATCTCTCAGTGCTTGCGAGGCTGCTTATTTCCCCCATTTCTATGAGTAAAACTTTCTCGTTTTCAGAATGATTTTGCCTCGTCTATGACCCCGTTAGTCGTATACGTAACATCAGACACGTTGTACTTCAGGTAGTCGCTGCAGGCACTGGTACTGGTGTCTTACCTCGGTGCAGAAGGACCTAGGCTTGCTGCATACCGGATCACATGACCTGTCCGAAGCTGGCCGGCTGTGAAAGGGACACCCTCCTGCAGGTCAAAGGTCAACAGTGAGCATGCAGTCTGAGAGCGTCACGTTAGAGCCTGATTCCTGCTAGCCTGGGCACACACAGATTCCACTGTGTGGACACTATGCGGGCAGAGGAGCTTTACACCCAGTAGGCATCAACAGCCCGCTCTCTTTTTCTGAGAAAAAAAAAACAAAAACCGCAAGACAAGCAGTTGTAGTAACTGGGAGGCTCAGCCATCCACTCTGACGAAATTATGGGTAAGAAGTAGTCATGGTACCTGTGGGGAGGGCTGGATTGTGGGATTAAGCAACCACACTCGCTCGCTCTCTGTATGTTAAACATCAAAACTTAAGTGTGATTTGTTTACTGTAAACAGACAGAAGAAGCTCAGCTAATACAGAATGAAGCCTGTGGATTTTAGTCGTACAAAGTTTTAAAGTTGCATTTAATATCAGGCCTTCCTAATCGTCTGTGAAGCTAAATATAAACCTCTAGGACTACCGAGTGTCCCATTCAACATAGTGGAGGGAGAATTTGGAAGCAGTTTCTTGCCCTGACAGTCTCTATGGGAGGAGAGAGGAACGAGGGGTCTTACACACGGCTCTTATTACTCATCCTATTTTAGATTTGACACTTTATAGTCCCTGGGATCCAAGTGCTTAAGGAAAAGCCAACAACCAGCTAACAGTTGTTGAGGTAGAATTAATAATACAGAGCACATACTGTTTCACTCCAGGCGGTGTTTTTATACACACTTGCAAACTGCATTATAACATGCACTGACAAACTGCATCCTTATATTACACCAACAGACTGTTCCATTGTATATACTGAATTTAGAGTGTGTAATTGCATTACAACCACAGGCTGCATCATTACATACATGTATAGTGAATAACTGCATACATTTACAGGCTAGATTATTGTACACCTGCAAGTTGGCTGTGTTTTCTGTATTAATCAGCCCTGCACTTAATGAAGGCGGTAAATAGAAGGTGCTAGAAGGTGGTTTCACAAACTCAGACTCCACCAATCACAGAGGCCCGTCCTGTCAGCTGATCACCTGTGCTCACTCCTATACAAGCACAAGTAACCAACTCTCTGGCACACTGTACGTGCAGTGAGCAATGCAGCACTTAAATTAGATGAAACAACAAAAACATTTAACCAATTGCTTAAACAGGATGTTGGCGTTTGCTTCTTACATCCCATCATAAGCAGACAGCTGCGGAAATTGTTTCTTGTTTTACTTTCAGAAACCACTTTGAATGGCCTTTTTGTGTGATGGCTGTGCTATATTAAAAGAAAAAAACCTTGCTTTTCATTTTAAATGCTATTTTGTTTTGTGTATCGTCAAATGTTTGGAGGCCACAATGCCAAGGAGCGAAGTGAGAAGGGCTGCATCCTCATGAGATTGACAGAACTGAACCCTAAATCTACTCTGTACTCTTTTCCTACACAAGGGCTAATTAATGCTGCTAAATTCAAGATATGATGATTTCCATGCTAGAAATACTAATAACTTGAATAAAAGTAATAATTCCATGATACATTCTGGTTAACAAGTACAAGTCTTCCTGTATAAAACTGATGAAAGGTGCCGTAAGATACAATGAAAATGTTGCTTCAGCCAGACGCCGTCATAAACAACGTTATAAAAGGTTTACCGTACCTGTAACGTTGAGCCCGTCGGACCGCTGGCACCACACCTGGCGGGAGGACCCTTTCCATGCACCTGTCATCCACCTGTAGTCGTAACACTCGCCATCTGCACGAAGCGGAGAGCGCTCTTTGAACAAACCTGCGGTATGTTTGTGCGCGCGCTAATACACGAACACTGTGCGTCTGTTTCACGTGGGGAATCAAAGGCCAAACGACTGAGGGGGGTGGGCAGACAACACTGCAACTGTAGTTCTGGACAAGTCAAGCCGGATGTCTTGGACAAAAACAAAAGCATTTCCAGCTAAGGAAAGGTTTTTACAGAAACACATGACGTCCTTAACTGATCTGCAGCCAGCAGTTTGAGGAGCAAAATCACTAATTTGGGATCAAGCATGAATGTAATTTTTTACACTGAAACCAAAACAAACGTGTAGAGCTTTAAAACCAAGGTGCTACATACTACTGGACAACATGGCACAACGTGGCACAACATAACCAGGAGCTCAACATGACAAAACGGTGGGTTAGCTACCACTGTTGGACTTGCACTATGACCCCTGACCCCTGACCTGTGCAAGGGTGTGACTCCCAGGCCTGCTCCGGACACTGCTGCAAGTTCTCTGGCTCCTGGGCGATCACAGCCCGGGATCGGACCTGGACGGAACCGAGGCCTAGATCAGCCCAGTTCACGCAGCTCAGCTGGCATGAGCTCCAGGTGGTCCACTCTGTGAGGTAGCAGTCTCCTGGAACACAGTTACAGCAGGTGTTCACAGCTGTCCAGTGTGGTGCTACCCACGTCTAAAGGTACAAGAGCAAAGCCCTGACTGTTAGCACAATCCAAGATTCACACAAAGACATAAAAAACAATCTGTTCATTTTGCCTCCAACACGGCCATCCCAAACCTTTTAAAACCACAGGAAAAAGGCAGAAATTATAAAACACAGTGTTAATTCTTACACACATCATTATCTATGTGCTCATGAAGAATACACAGCTTTAAAAATTCAGTGTGAAAAGCAAGTGTTTTTCAGAGAGGATGGACTGCCTCAAAAAAGCAGGCAGTGGTAGAATGAGAAAAGAGCGAGAGAAGGAGAGCAGGAGAAGTGGGTGATGTGTTTAAAGACCGGCGCCTCTGCGCTGGGAGCTCAGGGTGAAACCACATGAACCTCGATGGCTTCGCACACACCTGAATGAGTCACTCGGGAGACTAAAAATACACACGTGTGCAACGCACATACATCCACGCACGGCTGTCTGAAGCAAGGCTGGAAAATCTCTTCATTACTGTCACCGTTCAACGTAACACGGGCGTGCGTGCCACGTTCCTTCTATTTCTGCTACGCAGAACATGTCAAAATACCTCGCTGGATCTGTCAGTCACGTGTGTGTAAAAAAAAAACATCTCAGGAAAGGACTTTTTTTATTTTTAATCATCTTTACCCTTCTCTTTTTACTGATGTATGATTTTCAAAATCATCTTTTCGGTTCTATTTCAGTGGTTTCACAGGAATGTCAGAAGATTTGAGTTGTGGAGCCTTCACTAAGATTTACTCAAAACAAATCTTGTTTAAAAAGATCAGTATTACTGATTAAAAATGCTGAAAGCCCAGTTAGCATCACATCAGTGGAAGTACCTCCTAACGTTCTCCTCACGTTCTCCTAACGTTCATCCTCACAAGTGAGTTAGCATGCAATTTGCAACCCAGTTCGTGTTCTACCGCACTGTGTGAAACATTTTAAACTGTCTTATCTCAGTTATCATAACAACCTGGTATTTTAATTATCTGTGAAGTCTGACTCTTTCCCAAGTCCAGTCACAGTCACAAAACCAGTAGGTGGCAGACCTGAAGTAAAAATCAAATGCAGCTCCGTTAAATGGCACAAAGAACAAGTCCGAAGAAGCCATCTACCAAGAGGTTGTGCTCCACTGGACAAAGAAAGATAGGATTTGGTACTTCAGTAGGGTGAGAGAAGAGTACATTCCTGTTGGTTGATTAAAGGAGTACAAACTACATAAAACCATTGTGATGCAACATGGTACGTTCTAATCCCATGAGGGCACTCCTGTTGTACGTTAGGTTAACATGCATCATAAAATACACAGCTGTATAAACTAGCTGAAAGACATATGGAAAAAGCAGACATTTAGTGCTTTGACGCAGAGCTGGTTTGTCCTGTGATGAAGACAGGGGTGAAGGATGCGTCTGCTTCACCTGGACAGGGCACTGTGCATGACTCTTCCAGGACGATCCGTTTGTCCCCGTCCACAGACAGCTCGACGTCCCCACAGAGCTCCTCGTCCACCGCGCTGCCTTCTCCGTCCTCTGAGCCGTCTGTCACGAAGCACGACACGTTCCTCCAGCGCACGCCCACGCCGCACTTTGCATCCTGGGAAAATGGAACCATGCAGTCCGTTTCACGGCAAAACTGTCTGCCTCGGAGGACGGCTCTCTCCAGAGGACATGTGGACAACTGCTTACTGCTGTTTTCTTCTGCCTTGTATATATGTGTTCAGATTACATCTATTGTAAAACCGAGCTTTAAAACAAACAAACAACTGAACACAGAACTGATATTTTTCATTCTGTTTCAAGTCCACATAAAAGATCACAGTGGTGGCATTTAGAGCTAATTTTTATCAGTGTGCAAGAGGCCTGACTGCTTTTGTTCTTGTGGTTTATTATTAAAGTCCCCCCGTACAGGAAAGAAAGTTGGGCACAAAGATCAGACACAGCAAGATTAGCTGACAGACATAAAAAAAGCATGACATATATAAGGAAGAAGGTCAGAATTATACTGTAGAACTGGGGTCTCAAACTACCATCCTAGGGCAAGATCCAGCCCAGAAGCTGTTAGAATACAGCCCCTTTCATGTTTATTACTTAGTATTGAGAATTCAGCCTGAGATTTCTTTGCTTGCTTTGACTATAAAGTGTAGTGATTTTCTGTGTGCCGTGTTAATCACCAATCCTTAGCAATGTCTTACCAAAACTCTAGCTATGTGTTTGGACCACATCAAGCACCCCCCCACACACAAGGAGAAGACCACCTCATCAGTGGACCCCAGGTAATTTGAGCTAGAGACAGGAAGAGTGACAGAACTACAGACAGGTCTGACAGAGGGACTCACGTCAGCCTTGCACTCAGACCAGGGGCCGTAGCGCCATCCGTAGCACGGCCGGACCGGGCAGGGTTTCCACTGCTCCATCTGCTGGGGACACGGCCGGCCGTCCCCCTGAGATGCCTGGGTCACACTCCTCCTCCTCCACATCTTCCCTGGAGATGCGAGCGGGGAGACAGCGTCAGCCCGTCGATTCGTCAGAGGGGCGGGAATAGCGGCTGATTAACTAACAAAGACCTTTGTGCTACACCTGTGACTGCGGCTTAACAAAATGAAAACCCCATTAAAGTTCTGAAATAATAAGTTAATAAACACCTGGACAGAAAGGTACATAAATAGATACATATGAGGAAGACTCATTACTATGTTTGAAAGGATTATGTTGATATCAGAAATATTTTGTCATTACAGTTCAAAATGTTACTTCAACTTTCCTTTATCTCTTACAACTGGATACAACCAAAATCGTTTTGAACTTGCTAACGAAACAGAGCGACAGAGACAGAGAGAAAAAGACAGACACGCAAGCGGTCAGAATGAAAGCACAATCTGCCCACACTTATGAGGTGAAACTGAACATTTTAGGAAGCGTACTGCTGTCTGTCCAGTCCTGGTACTGTGTACATTGCGTTTTAAGGACCTCTGAGGCTTGGAACCAATGTGAATATTAATTTCCTGTTGTTGTTGTTTCAAATTCAATTTGGAAAGAGCAGATGCAGTTTAATAACAGCAGCAGGGCAGGAAGTTGGCTCTAGTTCTTTCTTCCTGCTCTAAAGAACAGGGCCTACAGTGATCCTTAATAAAACTCCCTCAATAAAAATACAGTCACCAGAGACTGTACAGCAAGAGTATTTTCACCCACTCACCCCCGCAACCCCCACCTGAAGTAGCCTTTATGCCCGAAGCAATTCAAAAACCTGGCTGCATCACAGGGAACTTGGCCATTCAATTGAGAATGCAAGCTAAATCAAATTCAGAACATATATTAAATTCATCTGTGCTACATCTGCCATGTAAATTAATGTACATCTTTGATTAAAAAAATTGTGCTTCAAAACATACGGTGTTTGATAACACAGGCTAATATATTTAAAAAATCTACATATCTTAAAAAAATCTTGTAATTTGTGTAGTACAAATTTATTAGATAGATCAGTTTCCCATATACCCTGCCTGATAAAACAGACTCTGTGACCCAGACCTGGGTGACCAGCTGAGGGAGGAGGGGACAGACAGACAGCTTCCCACAGAGACCACAGATACAGACAGACAGCTTCCCACAGACAGACAGCTTTCCCACTGAGACCACAGATACAGACAGACAGCTTCCCCACAGACAGAGAGCTTTCCCACAGAGACCACAGATATAGACAGACAGCTTCCCACAGACAGACAGCTTCCCCACAGACACACAGCATCCCCATGGTGACCACAGATACAGACAGACAGTTTCCTTGTAGACACAGACACACACAGCCTTCCCTCCCACAAACACAGAGCGCTTCCTCACTCTCATCTCTGCTGTTTACTCAACATCAGATGAGGTGAAGACCAGGCAGAGAAGGCCAGGGCCACAAGGACATCACTGGTATCAGCTTTAGTGCAGGTGCTTTTCAGCTTGGCTGCACACAGGCCCTCTGGGCTTCATCTGCTCTGAATTGTGCTGTGAAAGCCCCCCCCCCCATTCCTCAGAGCAACACAGTACAACCCCCCCCTTATAAAACTGCTCTTGCAGCTGTCTTTTCAAACCTTCCCTACAACCAGCCAGACAAATCTCTTCCAAGCTCCCCTTGGACACTTCTAACTCCCCCCCCCATATGCCACCATTTCCCACCCCCAGCAAGGCAACACAAAACCATGCGGTCCACTGGGCATGTCAGAACAGAACGTGAGCACACATTTTCCAGCCGCTTTGTGCACAGTCTGCCAGCTCATATCAGAAATCAGAAATCACATCGATACGTGCAGCTCGGTACATGGCTAATTATGCACACAAATTAATAATTATACGCTTATCTTCCTCATTATATAGTTCATTATATGTTTTTACAATAGGTCCAAATATGCCACCGTTAAAACTCCTTCATCCTTTTACAAACGATGTCGTCAGGGAACTAACTAACGACTCCACCAGCTTCTAAAGCCACCATTAGTTTTATTTACAGCTTGTGCCCCTGCTTCTATATACTATTAAAGGTTCTGCCACGAAGAATCGCCCCCTCCCCTGGGCCCTGAGCAGACAGGTCTAATGGACCACAATCAATTGTCTGGTCCTATAGAATTACACAGCAGGACATTATCACCACTTTTCCGGCTGCCTCTGGACTTTAATTTGATCCTTTTCAGCGAGCGAAGAAACGGCATTTAACCACTAAAATGGCGTAATCCCTGCTTTAAATTAACATGATGGGTTAAGAGCGCTTGCGGTTTCCTTTCAGGCCTGAGAACCTACAGGAAGCCAACCGGTCACAGGAATCACAGAAGATGGAACAATTTAAGGGCTTCCTTGATGCTATGTCCACTATTCTGTCAATAAGTCGTCGTGTGTGTGTGTGTGTGTGTGTGTGTGTATTTTTTGGGGTAAGGTCCATGACATACCTGCAAGGCCGCAGGTGTGCGAGCAGCCAGACCAGAGGGACCAGTCGGAGAGCTGACAGTTGATGGGACACTCCACAGTACAGGAGCCGTTCATTTGCCACTTCTTCGCCAGGCCCAGCTGCGATGGGGGGGGGGGGGGGGGGGCAGATGGCGTTAGTCCTGGCAACTTGTCAGATTGCCCCCCCTGCGTGGCTAACAAGCCCTCACACACCGTTAGCTGGCAGACGGGTTCCTTAGACTCTCCGTCCGTTACCGCCTCTTGCTAAAAGCTGGGGTCTCTGGGTTAATGACCATAAAGTTGAGCATGGATTGTGCCCAGAGGGGGGGCAATTACCGGGGTTCCAAAACGGCAGCAGCCAACATCTCAGCTGTCGCTAAGGACTAAATCTATTTCTGCTTCAGATAACAGTGACCTCTCAGTCACAATGTGCTTCAGTAATAAATTTTAGACCAGCTGAGATTTTTTTTAGATGCTTATCCTCATACGTGCAGTAATATACACTCTCAACACTCACACACACACAAGCACTGATCCTCTGTCATGAAAAGTACGATGACAGGCATGGAGATCGATGAAAATGTAAACACTCAGGCTTAAAAGATCACAGATCACGTTATTACATGTGTAGCGAGATAATTAAAAGGAAAAGTAAAAATGTCGGAAGGCTTTTGTTTCCAGACGTTTCTCGTAGTACTGTGGCACGCACCTCCTCGCAGTATTTGAGGTCGACGGACTTTCCGTCACTGCGCACGCAGTCCAACATACGAGTCTTGATCCCAACACCGCACACAGCCTTCTCACTCAGCTGACAGGTGCTCCAGTCTGCAGAGGCACAGGAAGACCAGGGAGGGGGTGGGGTTACTCACAGGAAAACCAGGGAGGGGGTGGGGTTACTCAAAGGAAGACCAGGGAGGGGGCGGGGTAACTCACAGGAAGACCAGGGAGGAGTTGGGGTTACTTACAGGAAGAGCAGGGATTGGGTTGCGGTGAAGGGGCAGGGTTACTCAAATGATCTTCAGTTAGGAAAGAGATCGGTAGTTCCCCAAACTCTTTAGGCCATTGGAAATGATGCATTAAAAGATTAAAATGTATGTGTACATTTTATGTATGACATTATACCATTTGGACTTCAAGGTTGTGTGTTAAGCACTGTCCATGCTGGAGTTTTCTTCTTAATCCACTCATGTGCATATGTACAATGTACCATTCCATGGATCTGATTCATCTGCCACAGCCAAACCATCTTGAGCAAAAATAGTGCAGAATGGAAGTATGTAAGAAGGGCTCTTTCTCCATCTGTCACTACATAGCCATTAAAGCTCCACCAGCATTAGAGAAAACAGTTTATATAAAGCCAGCAGTCTCGTTACCATAGAAAGAAATTCTATTAACACATTTCTGCTTCAGCAGATTTAGAGACTCGTGGTATAATAATATAACTTAAAAAAACATTAAAATATATTGACCAAAAAGAGGAATACTTGACACAAAAAAGACTGATAAATTTTATTTCAGAATTATGTTTTACTTTAAAATTTTTAGTTACCAGTAGGACTGATTATTGTCCTTTAAAGATGGCCAAATCAGCAGGAGAAAGAAACGTTCAGCAGAGCCGCAGCTCAGTCCTTCACACTGCGGCTCATGAACACAGTTCCCCATCTGTCTGCCGACCCTTTGAGTCAAATATTTTCATTTTAGCAGAATTGATTTTCACCGCGAAAGCAGCTGTGCCTTCTGTACCCCTTTCTTAAAAGACAAACCATGAACTCCACTAAAACAAGCAAAAAGGCAACCGTGTGGAGCTGAGAAGACTGCTTCACCCTTCCCTCAGTCTCAGCATGGAATACAGCCAAATCCACAGCAACTTGGGGAACCAAAAAAAAAACAAACACAGAGAAGTGTGGTTCGAGCTAAAAGGCCTAAGCAGTGAGGTGTTTGAACCCCGTGAGAGAGTGAGTACTTAGGCTGGAGCCAGTAGGGCAGCGTCCACGTACGGCCAACTAGCACAGCATCTGGGCTTCTAATGAGGGAGAGTCTACGGAAACACAGTGGGGACAATCTTCCTGAAGTTGTAGAAAGGTCATGTAACACTACAGTGTCACAGGTGCTCACGAGGCTTTTCAGGATGCTGCGTGTGTGGAAAACGTGTCCCTCAAGCCACAGCTCGCGTGCTTTGTTAACATTAGCCACGCCACGGACGGCAGCCCACTGTGATCTGTCACAGGTGCGTGTCAGCCTGGCTGACCCTCTGTGCTCATGGCATCAGTGACGATAGACACCATACCTGTGATGTTGTAGGAGTAGTGGTAGCAGTTCTGGTTCAGGATGCAGGCTTCAGTTTCGACAGAGGCCGGGCACTGTTTTCCTGGTCCTGGCATGCGGACAGGGTATGCTGTCCTCTCCCGAGTGCCCCTCCCATTGCACGGCTGAAGAACAGACGGGCCAGGTGAACACTTTCTACTGCAAATTAGCTAGTTCCTATACTGCACGAAACGTCATTATCTTTGCCAGCGGTCTGTGGGTCAGCGAGAATGAGGGGAGATCATCTGAGTCAATTCAAGGGCATTGTGATGATTTTTGACTTCATGAGAAAGCCATTTGTGAATGCTGAGTTTCTCGGAGACCTGTCTGACCCCAATCCGTGCTGATGCAGACCTTAAATTCAGCACTATAACGGCAGACCTTGGCAGACTGGCACTGACAGACTCCCCCACCGCAATAAAAGCGTTTTCATAAATCTAATGCAGCAATGTCGTTATACTGTTGGCGTTTCTTTGCTGTCGCCCCTTTTGCATTTCTCAACTTGCAATTTAATTCCTCCCGTGCTTTGTCACATCTTTTTCTCCACAGATAAAAAATTGTAGTCTAATGTCAAGCTATTTTCCTCCTATCTCCCAGTGGAATATACCCCCCACCACGGTGTCTGTTGAAATGGACTTCCCTAACAGATGTGTGGGCGGACTGTCTGTCAATCATAGGAGGAGTAAGAGGAGGACCCTCCCCCATCGCCACAGGAGGAACATCTCGCCCGTAACGGCTCGTTGACTTGGTTCCAGCTTGCTGCGGGAATCCTGCCTAACCTGGTTCTCCTCCCCCCTGCCACATGCACCGCCGCCAGCCCTTGTTGCCCTCCCCCGTCCCCTCCTGCTGGTGTGAAGTCAGGTCTGACCAAGAGTCACTGAGTCCTGCGAGATGCCTAAATTAGCGAGAAGTCAGCATGGGAAGCCCTCGCTGGGACACGTTGGGGCTGCCTCTTTGTCGCCGTGAGAAGGAGTAAGAAAGGGAGAATGGATTTGTAACCTCTCCACTGATGTTTATTATTGCTGTCATAACTGAGACATAATATCCCGACCCTCAGACTGCATATCCAGCTGCTCCAACAGGAAATAGTACAGAAACTGGGGATGAAACTGATCCCCCAAGAGCTCTAACCAGGCTGCAGCGACTCCAGGGCCCCCAGTCAGACAGAACGCAGTCCTCCGGGCACGGCAGGTGACTCTCTCGCGCTCCCAGCGGCATCTCTTCCGGGTCACACAGGTAGTCCTCCACAGTGTCTGATGGCCCATCGATTGTGTTCAGCATGCACCTGTGAGGACCAGCACATATGGGGTTAACATCAGCCCACCAGCCCGGCCTCCCACAGCCATCGGCCTTTCCTCTGACAGCAGGCACACGCTCGCACCCAGCCGTTTGAACCGTACCGGACTTTGCGGGTCTGCACGCCTTCGCCGCAGTTCTCCTTTAGGTTCACGTTACTGACTTTCCACACACTCCAGGGCTCCGCCACCCAGACGTACTGGCCGCAGTCGCTGACGCAAGGCACCACCTCGTACACCTGTGAGCGAGCGGCAGGCACCGCCTCGTCAACACTACACGTCCCACACGCTGTGAGCCGTCCCTCATCATGGTTTGAATGCATGCTGAACACCCGTATCTCGTTTATGCCACATTCGTTCCACTCATTGGTTTAGGGCTTTTCATTGAGTGTCAGCTGGTAGGTACTATGGAATCTCTCCTGTAGGATACAAAAATTCTGAAATTGTGGAATAAATCCTGCTAGTTATAAATGGGTCTATAAATAATAGATGAGCTAATGCGATCCTTCTTTGACCTACTTTTTAAAGCAGAAGGTCCCTTGACTAAACCCCAAACATAACATGGATGTTGTTACTTACGGGTGCCATGAGCCATTCTAAGCAGTCAGACACTTTGCAACATGCTCGGCTTTCAGTGACAACAGATGTCATCTTTCACGGAGGTAATACTCACCTGAGCCTGAAGGTACAGTCACGTCGAGCGTCCAGTAAAATAGAAGAGAGATGAGGACATGGGTTAAAACAGGAAAGGATGACTTCAACAGATCTTGGTTTCCAGCTCTGATGTCAGATTGAAAGGGCATCAAACTTAGATAGTAATCATAGATTTGCCTGTGAATGTAAATGTACGTACAGCAGTAAGTAGAGACCTATATATTTAATTAGGTTAAACTATTTAAGTCGGTCCTCATTATTTTAAGACAGAATGGAGACATGTTGCTTTTGGTTAATTTCTCCTCTGAAGTCTATTTCCGCATAAACATCATGGAACACAAGTTCAACGAAACGATGAACTGTATTAAAAAGACGACGACCACTTCCACGAAATGTAAACTGAGACATTTCCTAATCAATATTGACATCAGTTTGTTGAAACCACAGGTGCTCACTCACGCGGTCCAGCTTCTGAAGGTCGCTCACCTGGTTGACATGATCGAGTTTGGGGCAGGGCCGACCGGCGTTGTACGGCTTCTCTCGGAGCCACTTGGACCTGACCTTGACCCCGCTGCCGCACGACTTGCTGCAGCGAGACCAGTTGGACCACTCGCTGAGCTTGCAGTCCGACGGACAGGGGATGATACACGCCTCCTCGATGTAGCCTTGGAAGGACAAGAGAGAAACCGTGTTCTTCAGCTGCGCTGCTGTGGAAAGTGCAATCCCATAAGCTTCATTTATAATTCGCCACACGCGGTCCATACGGTTATTCCATCAAATGCTAAAGGTTGTATTGCTGCAGGGAGGCTTCACAGCTTGCGAAATTTGTTAATTCTGACCTCGTGATGAGACCAGTTAGCATGACCAGATCCCGAGGGAAAGTGGGCCCACTTTAAGTCCTACAGCAGAACACAAACTGTCAGTCTCCTTCCTGTGAGCGTAATATCGGCGCACGTGCCAAAGGGCTTCAGCTTCTGGGATCCGACAACTGGAGGTCGGGCGTTTGCAACTCATTTCTGACAAAATTTAAACGTTAAATGAAGAGCACGATATTTTAATGTTGCGTATATGTGTTTGTGTTGCATCGTTCCGTGATTGTTTTGTGTGATTTTACTCTCTGTAACAGAGCTACGCCATTAGCGCTGCAGCCAGCGCAGATGGAGGATTGTTAGAACTGAACAGATTAATAGTGTGAATTGGCAACAGTTGGTGGCCAACTTTGTGGTGTAATTAGTTAAACGCAGGTGAGTGTCTCTCCAGAGAGTGCCGAGCTCTTGTGATTCAGCCATTTTGTTTGTTTGTGCCGTTTAACTCTTTAACAAACACAGGATATTGGCAAATTCCTCAGTTATGCTGCTAAACCCCTAACTGTGTGACCAGGTTCCTCACCGGAGTGACCTCTGTTTTCACCCCCTGCATTTTTTTTTAGTTTGATGGATAACTAGATGTTTTCTCAGCAAAAAACAAATAAATAAAATTAATAATAATAATAATAATAATAATAATAAAGTTGCAGCCATAAATAAAGGCACCACAACTGAATGTAAATATTTTCTCTTTTGCCCTACTATGAAGACTTTTAACCATAAGCAACTTTGGTCAGTATCTTCATATACAGAAGTATATGTCCTCTCCCCAGTGGTGCATGATGGGATTGCTCTCCCGTTGGGCACCCACCATGGCTGTTGCAGCGCAACGTCTCCACCAGGCGGTTGTCCTGGTCGTAGCACGCCATGGCCTGGTAACGGTGGCCCTGACCGCACTCCTTGATGTCCCCCTGGACCTTCATGCCCAGCACGCCCTCCACGCGCCCGCTCTCGGGGAGGATGCAGTCAGACCAGTTTCCCACAGGCTGCGCGTTGTACTTGTCGCAGGGGCAGTACTGCGTCTCACTCAGCGGGTATAGCTGCATGTTCTTGCACTGGTCCTTCTTCTTGCTCTTTCCTGACAGCAGAAAGTGACACATACAAGCAGACAGATCAGATCAAACCTCGTCTCACAAAAGATACTGTGTCGGTTTCATGAAAACTTTATTACCTTACTTTTACTGTGCTCTTTCTTTACAATACCCTGGGAAGAGTTGTATTTAACCAGCTAATGTCAATAACTCCTAACACCTATAAGGTGAATTATCTCACAGAGGCAACATGTGCTCTGTTTCGCTGGAGAAGTTCCTCTACAGAATCTTTATAATCTTACATCTCTCAACAACGTTATGGACTTTTCTGTTTTCTTCCTTGTTGAAGTCAATAGAGGCAAAGTGTTGTATCGTAATAGCTGTTTCTATGTGTTCACTTAAAAAAAGCTTGCCACTAGTTCTGTGTATGGCTGTAAGAGATGCGTGCCCCAGGGCTCTCTCCTTGGACCTTTGCTCTACGTGAGCTGCACAGTTCGTTATTTTATGAACCCTCATCTATCATGGCTTTGCATAGAACAAGACAGGAGTACTGAAAACAAATCTGATTAACACTTCAGAGCTGCTTCTCACAGTATATTCTAAGCATTTCTCTGGTCTTGATCTTGTGTAATTTTATTAAATGAACCTTCCTTAATGGATTGTACACATGTAATCAATAAATCAACAGTCGTGCTGCTTGTTTCAGCCTAAAACCTTTCCATGAATAAAAAGCAGCCTCTGGACATTAGTGATCTCATGGTGTCCCTCATAAGGAAGATCTCAACCATTATCAAAACAATTAGAATGTCTGTCGTTACACATAACTTAAGTCGATCCAATCAGGCTAATGCTAATTGTTTAGAAGGACACAGTGCATTCGGGGAGCTATCCCAGCCTCACATGCAGACGTGATGAAAACTCCTAACAAGCTCTAATGCCTTAATCAATCAGATGCTCTCAAGTCAACTGTAAACACAAGAGACAAATTACATTTAGCTTTCTCTTTCCTTCCATGCAGACTACCTGTACACCTCTGGTGTAAACAATAAAAGGGAAATGAATTTTGAGCTGTGTAGCTCAGAGTTTCACGTGGTAGACTTTAGGGATTCATATAATCGTGACATTTTGGAAAACATACATGTTATTTTGTGTTATTGTGAACATATGGCAACATGTATGCAGCTAGGTGGACATATTCCCAGGCATGTTCCTTACCCACGAGTGCCCTCTTTCGGGTCTTGACGCCTCCGCAGTCCGCAGAGCAGGGTGAGAACCTGGACCAGCTGGTGAGCTGACAGTCATCCTGGCACGGGAGCTGGCACGGCTGGGTGATGGTGGGCATGGAACCAGCAAACCTCAGGCACTCCCCGATGTCCACCTGCCCGCCGTCCTGCTTCCTACAGGAAATCGCTGGGGAGGGGAGAATGGGGAGTGCCGTGAGCTCCTGCCATTTAGTAGGCAGGAAGGGACACTAACTAAATTGAGACAAAGAACACTGAAAAAATCCATGCTGGCCACATGCCAGCTTTGAACATAAAACTTCCCCAGTAACTGCTCAGTTACGGCTGGTGAGTAAGACCTAATGTCAGGTGCAGTTAGATATGCTGGGTATATGGCGCTTCAGTTAAAGACACAAATAAAATATAGTTCTGCAGCATTGACAGATAGCTGTTTAATTCTAAAACATTAAGTACTGCACACACTTATGTTCAAAATAAAGCTTTGAATACCTGACTTGGGCAGATATTAAATACAATTTATTCAGCTAATTTCACCACCTTTGTCCTGTTGTTGGGGCGGCCTGTGCTGGCTAAACAGTAAATACGGTGAGAGGGTCCTGACATCGTCTGGGCGTCCCCTGATGTCACATGACCAAGCCTGTACATTTCCTGCTGCCTTTGTTAATAAAAGCTATGAACAGAATGCTAAACAACGACAGCCGGAAAAGACCTAAGTGGGATAATGACATCACAGGAAACAAAAACACCAACCCAACCCATGTCACATTAAAGAAGTAATGTTAAATTAAATGCCAGGAAACACAGCTGAAGTTATGCCCCATGTAAATGAGCAGGAACTCAGGGACTGGACCACATGTGATAGAGTATGTGGTGTACGGCAGATAGCCACAGGTGCTTGCTGAAGCTAGTTAGTTCTTAAGTGGTATCCTGTTACGTTGGCTTCCTTAAACAATTGCAGACGGAGTCTGAATCCACCAAATCCACACAACGGTACTGTAACTCCAGGACCAAAAGTTTCCACAGGCGAGTCGCACCTGACTAAAACCCACAGGCTGTAATTGAGTATGTGCGTGTGAACCTGTCCTCGTTAATGCTCGTTAGCTAGATGACATCACTGTCCCATTGCAGCAGGTGATTCATCGACAACGTAGGCATCATTGATACTTGGCTTGAATCAAATGGACATAGAGAAATACGTCTGAGTGAAGAATAAAAGCCAAATCAAATTCCCTTGCAAAGCCTCGACACACAGCGCGTGTTGTTAAGTTAGCTTGATGCTTGAGTGTCGAGCAGATACTTTGTTACAACGACTCTGCCAGAGGAAAGAAAAAAACTGTACAATATGATTAAAACCAAAAGGAAGTGGGATTTTTGAAAATCGTTCTTGGGTCCCTCGGGGCCTGGGAGATATGTGTACGAAGCGAGGGGGTGCTGGCAGACTTCAGCTCCATTACTAGCCTCCCCAGGACTGGTAGGACCGCCAAGAGCAGCTCCTCACTGACAAACACGATAAGATCTACGGACCTCCGGCCTATTTAACGGTCCTTGTCATTTCATGACTATTACAGCAAGACGATCTGTACAACTATAACTACTACAGAAAGAGCCATTTTCATGCACGTTCTGTGGAACGGCTGCTAATTTATGTATGAGCTCGTGGGGCTGATTTTATTTGCATGGGACAGATGACAAATATATTGTAAAATGTTAAATGACACGAGTGGCTCCTGATGGAATGTGTGCCCCTGGCATCAGCTCATGAACTGAAGCATGGATAAATGCAATTAAATGTTGCTATGTTTTAAAACGGCATCTAACTGAGAGAGCGTCGCGTTTTAAAGATGCTTGTTTAGGTTCTTAGATGTTCCAGCAGTTTTAACCTTGAACTGAAAAGTGTTTTACCACATAGAGATTTCTTTAGTGAAATAGTCTTATTCACAAGTACAGCTGAAATATGCTTTTCATGAAACCATAAGCTAAACAATACGAAAAGCCTTACATATAGGATATACTTTCGATATGGCGTCTATTCACTTAAGATACGACCTAATGTGTAACCTTAGGCTTAGAACAGATAAATCATCTATCCATCCGTTCTCTATACTGCTTGTCCAATTCAGGGTCCCGGGAAGCCCAGAGCCCATCCCAGGGGGCACAGGGCATGGGACACCCAGGGCAGGGCACCAACCCACCACGGGCAATTTGGAGACACCAATCAACCTAACCTGCATGTCTTTGGACTGTGAGAGGAAACAAGTGAACCCAGAGAAATCCCACCAAGCACAGGGAGAACATGCAAACTCCACACAAAGACACAAGGTGGGAATCAAACCCCAGGCCTGGAGATGCGAGGCAACAGTGCTAACCACCACACCACCGTGCCGCCATCAGATAAAGTCATGTACGCTGTAATACAGGCGAATGACAGTGTCACCTCGAGTTTGCAGTCCTGGTCCACAGCCTTCCTGTGCCCCTGGGCTGTCCTGGCGGATGGTCCATGGCACCAGCTGACAGCGTCGCCACTTGTGCGTCTTCCACCTGTCGCCGAGGAGACGTGCGTGAAGATGCAGTCTGATGACATGACCCAGTACACTCCACATGGTAGACTTCAGTCCCCAAAACCACACGACGGGTCTGGGACTATTAAACACGCAGACGCACACACCTGTAAGTGGGACACACGGGTGGGGGCTCACAGTCCCGCTCCTGGTACAGCACCTCAGGACAGTCCTGGCCCCCATTGGCCGGCAGCTGAATGATGACGCGTTTCCTTGATTGTTTCGTCTTGGTGGCGACGCCTGACGTGGTTCCTTCCACAAACAGCCCAAAAAACATGGAAGTGAAATATTCCGCCTCATCTGGATGATATTCTGTGTGACTGTAACTCATTACGTTGACAGAAATGTGTTTAGAGACATTCCTCCATGTTCGCGAATTTGACATATGTGGTTTTGGTTATTTGTAAGTAGGCTATGACCAATTAAATAGGAATATTATTAAGAGCTTGCAAAAGATTGCAGAATTTTGCAGACAAGATGCATAAGCCAGACATATAAGCAATACTGAAAATTATTTGTATCACATAAAATCATATATCATATAAATATTCGTGTTATTTAGAATAAGGGCACACTACATCTTTCATATTAAAAGCATCTTTGTCTCAGCATCCAGTCCCACTCGAGTGTTAGCTGTCTTTGTGACTGTGGAATCCCATGTGTTTTTGACCTTTTAAGTTACCCGGCTAGCAAACTGTTATGGGTGGGAGGGATCTTCCACCACTGATCATTGTGAATCTGAAGAACATCAAAAAAATTAAATAAATTAACGTAATTAGGCCAGGGTTACATTCAATCGCAAATACTAAGCCAAAATGCATGTATGTGCCTTTAATATTCGTGAATCTTTTTTAAAGCTTCATAGAATGTTGGGCTAGAATTCTTATGGAGAATGCACTCTTAAATTGGCAACCTGCTTTACAGTACCTCCGCGCAGGTCCGAACGCAGTTAGTCAAATCGGGAGGGTGCGTGGAGAGTATCCATTTAAAGTATGCATTTCGGTTCCCTGGCCCACATCAGCCCCTTTATTCCATTTACAGGAAGCATATCTGTCTCTGGATCATCTTTACAGGAAGAGCAATTAACTGATGGCAGGCAGCAGTCGCTCAGAGACCCAAGACGGTGAATATAGAAACTCAGGATTCAGTGCCAGGCTCCAGGTTACGCCAAGGCAAACCGGCCACTGCATTAATGCGGCTTTGGCTTTCAGTCTAAGAGGAAGGTGTAAAATTACAGGAAATTGAAACCTACATAAAAAAAATTCTTTATGACTACTCCCCCTCCCCCATAAGACACTTCTCAAGTGTGACTTGAAATCTTTCACACCACACTTTACAAAGATTGGGACGTGAGCACACATCCCGATGCAACCGCAACGCTTCCATGTGCCAATCTGCTCCACAATGCACATCTGCTTTGCTTATAATAGAATTTGTTGTGGTTATTTACAGGGGCGATGTTGCCTAGCAACAACAATCATTTAATTTTCTTTGCACTGGGGGCAAAAAAACAAAAAAAAAAAAAAAGTAATTGAAAAATCCGAATGCTCAAATTCATAATTATTGTACAAACAACTGTGATGGGGAGGTCAATGTTTCTGATTTTGTGATTCTTATTAGCAAGGGGCATGTGCTGATAATAAAGAGTGTGAGTAACTGAACGAGCTCAGAAGTTAACACGTAAAATGGTCCATCAACTGCATTCTCAATTAAAGAGACTTGCGCTGTGGGATAGCTGAGCTGAAAACACTGGGCGTGTTGCTTGGCAGCAGCGAATTTTTGCGGGCATACCTGTTTGGCACGTGGACGGGCACGACGTCCACTCGCTGTACGGCGTGACCACGCAGTCCCTCTTGCAGGGCAGCAGGCACGGCCGCACCGTCTCCGGCCGCAGGCTCTCAGGGCACCTGCCACAGGAACGCTGGCATATTAACAGTCCGCCAAACATCGACTGGGGAAATGAATGAGTAATGAGGCAGGCCGGCCCGAGGGCTGGTGCTGGGTCTGGGCCAACACGCTCAGACCCACTTCACACATTATTCTTTTTGTGACCTACAGGGTGTGGTGAGGTGGGGAGGCAGGGGGTCATTGGGGTTAGTGTGCCTGTGTGTGTGTGTGTGTGTGTGTGTGTGTGTGTGTGTGTGTGTGTGTGTGTGTTGGGGTCTGTAAGCCATCTGTGGGCATGAAGGCAGGTTATGGGAACATTCGCTGTACAAAAGGCTCAAAGGTGTCCAGGAGTAAAGTGTGTGGCAGCCTTGAAGCACAGTGGCTAAATAATGGGGGGGGGCTGCCCATCATTTGGATAAGCAACAAAACAGGAAATGTGCAGATAAATAATTTGCCTGGCAGATGCTCTGTGGCAGGAACACCAGATGCCTAGGCGATGGCTCGAGATGCCATCCGCTCAGCACCCGGCCAGATGCAGGAGAAACAGAGCACTGGGATGTGTCCAAGCCGACCCTCTGGGAGGCAAACACCTGTCGGGTGTGGCTCGAGGACCACAAGGGCCCACAAACGGAAGGTCCTGCTGTCTGCAGCAAGCTTACTTTTTGGGCGGCACCTGACCCACGTTGACTCGGATGCAGATGACCTTGCGTGTCTGCATGCCGATGGAGCAGGAGGCCTCGGCGCCGCGTCCGGCGGTGGCGTTGACGGCAGAGACGGAGGCGTCCTCGATGCACGGCCCCCAGGGGCCCGTCTGCCAGTGGTAGACCGTGCACGGGTGCTCGTTGCAGCTCCGGACCTCCTGCAGGGCGCTGCTGTTGGGGCACGCCACCCCCCCTGCACACAAAACCAAAGCACAGACGTGCTCGCTTAAATAATGGTTGCCTTGCCACGCTTACCCAGAATCCTCCACTGCACAGTGACTTGCTATCCTATTCCTTCTCTCTTTACTGTTCCTGACTGAGATCATCCCATGTGCCAGTTGGACTTTACACACTTTGTCCCTCAGCCAATCTGTCTTTTTTGCCAAAGATGGGGGGAAAAGCACATAACTAATTCTGTCTATTATGCTTTTCTTTTCATTACTTGCATCCCACAGGGCTGAGGGAGTTGGAATGTCGTCTCTGTCCAGGGAAGCTATCATATTCAGCCCTTCAGCTTTCTCAGATTTATTTATTAGCAGCTCTGGGTACTGGGCACCACTGCATCCATGTGTGTGCCT
This sequence comes from Chitala chitala, assembly GCA_025773905.1. Lineage (NCBI taxonomy): Eukaryota > Metazoa > Chordata > Actinopteri > Osteoglossiformes > Notopteridae > Chitala > Chitala chitala. The sequence goes on along the minus strand of JABJVR010000039.1, from coordinate 266,391 downwards.
GTGTGTGTGTGTGTGTGTGTGTGTGCGTGTGCGTGCGTGTGTGTGTGTGTGTGTGTGTGTGTGTGTGTGTGTGTGTGTGAGAGGGCAGCGAGCAGATATGAGAGAGGCAAATGTTTTAAGTGGAGAGCGAGTGATGCCGTTTGTATTACGGTGGAGCAGTTGACATTAGGTGGATCCAGCACCGTGTCCTAAATCACCCCCCCGCCCCCCCAGCTACAGTACAAAGACAGTCGTAACTATAGTACTTCAGTCAACAAGCCTTGCATCCCATCTTAACTTGGATTTATCTTCATTTTGTGTGAGCTCTCAGATTTTTCATGACGTATCTTGATGAAAAATGTACGCGCCTCTCTGTAGAGGCTCTTCTGTGGGACTTCGGAGCCCCTGTTCGTGCCAGAAACACATCTCAATTTAAATAAACAGATGACAACGTGACACCGATTATTCGTGATAAACACTGCCACGCCCACGCAGCCCTTGAAGGAGAAAGGCGGGCTTTGTTGCTGACTCAGCTATATTTAAACAGTTCTGTGCTTTGCAATATTTTCAAATTACGAGACACGTAGATCTTAAATGCTTCTGAAACGTATATCCAAGCAGTAAATGTTCACTATAGTCCATTGTATATTTGAGTCCATGCTGACGGATGAGATCGACCCCCCCAGACCTCAGGTGGCACGCAGGTGAAGCCCTGCCCCTGCCCACAGCACAGCAGGCGCTGTCATGAGCCGGTGGCGCTGTCGGCAGCCGTGCCGCACGGGCGGTGTGCTCATTGCCTCTGCCTCCTGGCCGTAACTGACAGCAGGGAGGTGATCGATATGAGCTCCAGACACAGCTGAGCCACATATAAACACAGACACTGTGTTCAGGAACAATCCCCAGCCCCCAAAAATAATTACATCACACCTCTTTTGGTCCTCTGGGTCCTCCACCATTGCTAAATCGCGGCAGCAGCAGAGACTATTCTAGTGCCAGAGACATCTGAACTATTAATGACAATAGAAATTTCCACTAATACAAAAGTAAAGAGGAACAAGTACTGCTAAGAAATTACGGTAAGCACAGCTGTGTTGGTTCTAAGTGTTTTTAAATAAAGTCCCCCGTTCGATGACTTTGGAAACTTCAGGGCTCAGTCTGGAGGACTTTCATCCCCCTTCCCCTGCCTCGATTCTACTTTATTATTTACCCTCCCAACTTCTAATTCCTGCCACTGCCCCTACAAAATCTATTGTTATGGCAACAATAAAGTGTGTTTTTAAAGCACAAACGGTCACATAAACAACATCACGGGTGTTATCGGGTAATATTACACATTACGGCTTTATTGAGAGCAAACAAGGCTTAATATAAACAATTAAAAGCTGCAGGTTCTATCATTTCAGCTGACTTCAAGAGTCTTCTGGTAATACTTTAACTGCAATGTCTCACTGACAGGAAGAAAGTACCATTATGTGTACATTAGCAAGCGCCTGCTAACAGATAACAATGGCAGTACGGTAATGAGTGAAAACGGGGGTTTTAGGTGTGTGTTCTGAGTGTATCTGAGAGACACTTAAGTGTGTACGTACAGGCTGTTCAATGTTCTCTTATTAGCAGCAATAAACTGGGCTCTCTGAGGCAGTAGTTAATATGTAATACATTGATGAAAAACAGGTTGTATTTGTGTCCCAACAGGTTGTATTTGTGTCCCAAGCTGAAATGATATAAGCCTGTTGAGTATATAAGCAAGCAGGACTGAGCTTTTGTTCTGCGTTAAGGTACGAGGGTCCTCAGATGGGGGTTCGTCTGTGTTTTGTGATGGTCAAGTTGCAGACGTCAGGTTGTGGCTACAAATAATGTGCACGAAAGTCAGATGTTATGGTCTAGGTTCTGCTCTGGCCTGACGCCTTACAGGTATCAGATCATACGGTTGAGAATGTGGTCTGGCTTCATGTGTATGAGACTGATTGAAGGTTCTGGTTCTCTCTAATATACGAAGAGGACCCCATTTTTGGATCTCAATTTTTGTACGGCCCATTTTTTGGTCTAGGCTTATTTTTACGTTGACTAGATTTTATTGCTAAGCTTGTAGTCCTGGATCTGAGAGGACAATCATTCTGCAGATCTGTGTATTTTCATGTCAGCCTTGACAGGTTTTTCTCTCTCTCTCTCTTTCTTACACACACACACACACACACACACACACACACACACACACACACACACACACACACACACACACACACAC
>JABJVR010000039.1:248035-264064 GCA_025773905.1 Chitala chitala | reverse complement strand
ATGTGCTCTGGGATGGGCTCCAGGTTTCCCCGTGACCCTCACCAGGAATAAGCGGTTAAGATGATGGATGGATGGATTAACTGGGCACCGAGTCCCGTACTGATAGAGCAGCATTTCTATTGCTGAAGTCGAATAAACACGCTCCAAGAGATACGCGATGCGTTTTTTTCGTTTAACCACTAGGTGACGCGATTGCAGAGTCTAAAACTTGTAAGTTAAATCTTACCGTATTATTTAAATAACATTACGACTATTAATCTTAAACTTTGTTAATGACGCTGAAAGATGAAAAGTTTCATTCTGTTGACGTTAGAGAAAATACGTAAAATTGTCGGTACTAGTGTAATTCCTCCATTATTTTGGTCTTAGTGCTGGTTGATACTGTTTTGTGACCAAATTTGTATGACCCAGTGTATCTCTCATTGCTTTAGGTCGTAAACTTTGTTACCGAGTATGTGGCAGTTCACTTTCTTGAGGTCGCGACCGTGTGTGTGTGTGTGTGTGTGTGTGTGTGTGTGTGTGTGTGTGTGTCAGTCACACATTAGTCTCAAAAATATATCTGATATAGGAAGGAATTATTACATTTTAAACAATATGGATTAAAATGAGAGCGAGGACCATAAAAAATTAAATATTTTTTAACTGCGTGTCAGAGATATACATATATGTCTCTAATTTAAGTCGACAGCTGCAGTTCTCCAAATCTTACTAGGTGAGCGACCTCGCAGATAACTTCCGAAGACATGTTTACTTTCAGCAGTTCTTGGACAATATGTAGTTCCCCAGGCTCAATTTAACATCTCGTCTGTATTGGGCTGGTTTTGGGTTCAAGAACGAGTGTCAGCCCTGTTTTGTTAAAAGAGATGGGCAAAATAAGTAATATAATTATACCAGTAACAGTTTTACCGTTGCCCTTATATATCTTATAATTTCAATAACGAGAAACAAAATCCTGTGTTAATTGCTTAGAAATGAATAAACCATAAATAAATGGGTGAGCGTAGCTTTAGTCCATTTGGGGAGTGTACAGTGGCGGCAGGTGTTAATTCTAGAAAATTCTCTTCATTCCAAAGTTACACCCTTATAATATACAGCGTATGTACATGTGGGCATTTTAATTTAGTGGTCAGATCTTATAAAAGTTATATGTCTGTTTTATCCCTTACGTTTTTGTTTTATAATGAAAACATAATCATAACTAATTAGTAATAATGTACGTAATAAGCCAGTTGCCTGTTTTTTGGCAAATTTGGAACTGGTACATAAGTTACATAATGAGTTGCTGATGACTTCGGATGACCTGACTATTATTTTAGAGTTATTTACTTCGAATGTGCGCGCAACATGCACTCACGTGCCTAATAGAATACGTGCGCGCGCTCTTAGACTCGCTCTACAAACTTTGCCCATTTGCTGTTACACACTGCATGACAGGAGCAGGTGGCAGGGCCGTGTCCTAGCGACAATGCAGAGTGACAGGCGTGGAGCTGGGCCAATCACGTTCACAATCGTACGAGGGCGGGACGAGGAAGCAGCCAATCGCCACGTCTCGTTATTTTTGGGTTGAACCTGTAGTGCGGGAATGACCATGGGTGTGGGGAGAGCTGTTATATCAGTGTGGCTGTGGACGTGGAAGTGAGAAGTAAATAAGGCGGCTTGGTTTGAAGGAAGGACGCCTTAGCGCCGCTTGTCGAGTTGCGATTGCTCAGCAGATGATGTACAGCCTCCCGTCCGCTTCAATGGTGAGTTCAGCTCGTCACCACAATATTATATTCAGCTCGCTGCCAAACTGCAACGGAGCAGCCGTGATAAATATTCGCGGCAAAGCAGTTTAAACTGCATTTTTTTGCAATTGTTTTCCGTCCTGTGACGATTGCAAATTAATGGTATTAAATAGGTAAGCACGCTTCTTAGAAGTCCGGTGCAGACGGTAAGAATTCATTGCAAACGGTTTAAGGGCGATTTAAATTGCCACCTATATTATCATAATATGGTGTCTATCTGTATTTGTAAAATATTGTAGATATGGCTGTTGTGGCTGTTTTTAATATTGCAAAAACCGAAATGCAACCCACTTTACTGAAGGCAGCGGCGGATTCACCTTGAATCCATGTGTTAGTTATGGAGAGCGGTCAAAACTCCTAATAAACATCCAGGGCTGTGGTTGCGAGACTGCGGATGGGGGTCTGCTGTAGCATCAGTATGTGGATTAGAGCCGGGGGTGGAAACGGACAGGTAGAGAAGGGATGGGGGGGATTAATTGCCCTTTGAATATAGACGTACTTTGCGGAGTCTGAATTAGCGTATCAAATGATGCTTCGTCGCAACATTTTTGAATGAAAATAGACCCCCCCCACCCCACCCCTCTCTGTACGCCTGTTGTCATTCATTCTGATGCTGCTGGTTTTGTAAAGGTTTTACCCATTGGCATGAAAATGAAGGGAAATGGGCGCTTTCAGGGACTGTGATTTCGGCTGTGAAGCGGCAGTCTGTGCTGTGTATTACATCTCCCTTATTTCTGTGTTAGGTTCCGGCCCAAGCGCACTGGAATTAAAGCATCGTCCGTACCTGGTGGGGCTGTGTGTGTGTTTTTAGATTTTTTTTTTTTTTTTTCTCTTCTTTCTTTTTCTTCACCCCACCTCCCACTTGCGTTCATTCACATCAACGTGGTTGAGCAAGATGGGGAATGGATTATCGGAGCAGCACGCTATTTTCCCGAGGCTGCCTTCCTTCCAGGCTCTGCACATCGTGATCCTCGGGCTTGACTGCGCCGGGAAGACGACTGTCTTGTACAGGCTGCGCTTCAACGAGTTCGTGAACACGGTGCCGACGAAGGGGTTTAACACGGAGAAGATTAAAGTGGCCGTCGGCGGCTCGCGGGCGGCCACATTCCACTTCTGGGATGTGGGCGGGCAGGAGAAGCTGCGGCCGCTCTGGCGCTCGTACACGCGCTGTGCGGACGGCATCGTCTTCGTGGTGGACTCGGTGGACGCCGAGCGCATGGAGGAAGCAAAGACGGAGCTGCACAAAATCACACGTATGGCAGAGAACCAGGGCGTGCCTGTGCTGGTGGTGGCCAACAAGCAGGACCTGCGCAGCGCGCTGCCCCTGTCCGAGGTGGCCAAGATGCTGGCGCTGAACGAGCTGGTGGCGTCCACGCCCTGGCACCTGCAGCCCGCCTGCGCCATCATCGGCGACGGACTCAGCGAGGGCCTCGAACGGCTGCATGACATGATTGTCAAACGCAGGAAGTCGCTGCGCCTGCAGAAAAGGAAGAGATGAGCGCGTCCCCGGATTGTGCTGGGACTGAGGAGGGCGGAGGAGCCGTCTGCCCCACAGCTTTCGGGCGCAAAGTCCGTTCTTGGTCTGGACCGACCTGTAACGACAGCCTGTGGATTATGGCTGAGTTTTATCAGCCTGTGCTAATCGGGACTCCTTGCACAGGCTTGCACGGGGGTGTGTGTGAATGCAATCATCTGCCCTTTGGACTGCAGGGCGCCGCGGCCTTCACGGAGGAGGGGGTTCTGACACGTAAAATGTGACGCGTGGAGATTACATTGGGGGGAAAAAAAACGTACACAAAAAACACTGTATGTTAGTGTTGTTGGGTAATGAATGCAATGCATTAATATTTTGTCATTGTTTTCTTTTTAAAAAAAAAAAAAAAAAAAAAAAAAGGTTTTACCTGAAGTATTAAATCAGTCTTCTAAGGAAGATCTGATAATGTGACGTTCTGAAGAATTATGGGATTTAATTGTAAGGATCACAGAGTAACTTCTGGGCGTTAGTACTGTTTAAAAATGTTCTTAAGATTCTCACCTTTTAATATATTGTAATGCAAAAGTGCCCCCCCCCTTCTGTTGGTGTGAAGCAAGCCTTCCTCGGTGGGATTGGGTATTTTAATGTCTTTGTTGTACAGTGATGGGAATAAGGCCAACTACATTAAGGATTTGAGTAAGCTGTGTAGGTTACTGTGTAGGGGCATTCGATTTATTTAACGTGGTAGAAAACCGCAGTGAGTCACAGGGGTTAGCTAGAATCCTCCGCTCCTCTGTATCTGAGAGGGGAAAAGCCAGGCGATGGTGTGGTGTGTGTTGAGCATGCCCAGTGCTGTGTTGTAGGTCAGCAGGTCCTGTGGCTCACCCTGTCAGCATCTCTGACCACAACTGTGATTTGCTGCCCCCATTCTCCAGAGAGAGATGCTGGTGTAACCCACTGACTCTGTGTCCACTTTGGGTGTCAGTCTAGACCACCCCTAAGCCCACATGCACTTTAAATATCTCCTTCCTGATCGTTGTTGTTGTTATTATTTTTTTTTTTTTGTCAAAAGAATTTTCTATTGGATTTATAAAACAGAAGTACAATAGTTTTGAACAAAGTGTTTTATAAATTATATGCTGTTACTGAATGCAATTGGCACTCGATCACTTTGAGGTGGGTGTTTTAATTATACAGGTTGAGTATAATCTTAATAAAGTAACAGCTATACACACTGATTTTAAGTCTTAGTTGTATTTCTTTATGTTAAATATCGACTGAAAGTGTTATGTTTAAGAACTTTGTCTTCAGTATATCACACAACAAACAATTTGTTTTTTTGTTCCTATTACAAATGTCATGTTGAATAAGATAAATTGCCTTTCCAAGGAAGTACGGCACACCTGTTTGTGCTTCTTAGTATGAACTGAATAGCTTTAAAACACTTATTTGTGCCTGTCTTTTGCTGTGGTTTTCAAGGAACGCCTGTAGTGCGGTATAAAAAGGAAAGGTTTTAGGCACTGTTCTTTGAAAAGGTCCCACAGTGTAAGTTAACATCTTTTTACAATGCATCACTAACAGGCCAAAAACTTGCAGTGTAACTTTGGACAGCGTTACAGCATTGAAGTGCTCTTTTTGAAGTCTTTTCTGCTGTCCTATAAGATTTACATCCTGCCCTCTGCGTCCAATGACACACCATCATGTAGCAGAGTGGTTATACTTCAAGTCGTCTGCGTGCCACGGTGATGACTTCAAAAGTTCGTGGATTGGAGGCGTCTGGGTTCTGTCCTGTAAACGGAGCGCCCTGTGTTTGCCTTTGTTTGTAGTGCTATTTTATCGGTCCCAGATCCGGAGTTTTAATATGAACCGGATTACAATCCTGTTTGAGCGGTGTTCTCGTGCTTTTTACACTGAAGTTACATCACCAAATCGCTAACCAGGTATGGGATGTATAGAGAAGAAACGGATACCTTTGGGTTTACAGGAAGCATAGAGGCACCAGATCTGTCGTGTTCAGAGAGCTACCTGTCTATTTACAATACAGTTAACTGAAGGGTGAGGGAATATGAAAAGGCTAATCTTCAAAACCACAGTTAAGACTGTGTTTAGTAGGTTGACCTGGCGTGGGATCGGTGTGTTTAGTGATGGAGGTGAAGTAGTAATCTGAGAGTGCGCTTTCGGTGATGGCCCCATCTGATGGTTGTGTGAGAAACGCAGCGGTTCGGAGAGGACAGAGCTGCTTTGAGGAAGGGTAGCTCACCACCTTTGCGCTCCGAGCCTGCCGCCTGTTCTCTCATAGCAACAGGAGAGGGAGCGTGTGAAGAACCAACAATCGGAGCGCACCCCTCCCTCCTTCCACCCCAGCAGAACTGTGTTTGCAAAGACCCCGCTGTTGCATACAGTCAAGCACGAACTGTACGAGTGCTTGATCATGTAACGCAGAGTAATTATGCAGAAAAGATGGGGAGGAAAAAAAACATTAAAATGCTGCGGTCTCTGATCTGTGGTGTTATATTCACATTGGTGTGTGTGTGTGTGTGTGTGTATACTCACGCACAGGAGAGCAATGGCAGAGGCTGTTTGCTTTGATCCGGTGAGGCAATTAACTAGGGATTAGTGAGGCCTGGAAAACCTGGGTTTGGGTTCCTCTGTGCTGAGTCAGGAGTGAATGTGTTGTGAACACACACACACACACACACACACACACACCGTTCCGTGCTCTCCGGCCGTAAACGCCTGCCTGCTGAGCTCAGAGCCCCCAGCGTCTGGCAGTGCCCCGCATCCTAAGCCTTACTGTCGTCATTTACTGGAAACGTGTACCCAGTATCTGGCAGCGAAATGTCTCTGTCCTCGGGAGCTCGGCCGAGGCCTCGGCTGGCAGCAGTCCCCCATTTCCTTTCCATCTCTGCCTCTTGCTGTCACGTAGCTGTGGTGGGGGGGGGGGTTTAGCATTTCCCTGATCGGTTTTCCATGGCTACAGTTCAGAGAGGAACCACACGCATCTAGCTTTTATTAAATTAAAAGTGTTTATATTTAAATTCATCAGCCCCAAAGCGATTTGTAATAGACCCTTTCCTGTCTATACTGATAGCAAAGTTTCATTTCATAGTGTGACACTGTTCTATTCCTTTCAAGTCCCCCCTCATTATTTAATGACAGTTAAACGTTTAAATGGAGTTGTGCTTATTCTCAGTACCTAGCATACTGTTCTCCTGCTCTCATAAGTCAGTGACATTCTGTTAGTGGAGAGGCGTGTGGTTCCTATTGGTCCTGGAGTAAAGGCCCAGGAGTCGAGGGGGTGAGAATGTGGTTCCAGTAGGGTGAGGTGGGCGGGGTCAGGTTCATCTGGAAGGAAAGCTCCTCCGATAAGGGACAGACCACTCCCTGGTTGTCCTGGGAAGAGGCCCTGAGTCCTGTTCTCCTGTTTTTTATTTTTCCAAGAGCGAGGGAGGAAATGACATCACCAGTCTGCGCCCCACCCCACCCCAAGTGGAGATGTAGGAAGGACGTTAATTTGTCAGCCAGAGATATCAGTTCCAATTGAAGAAACAGGGAGGACTTAGACATGAAGTCTTACTCTTTCCTCACACAGTAATTACACAAAGTAATAAATGAAAATGACTTTTCAACTGCAATGTTATGCTGAAAATAATTTGTTTAATATTTATTAGTTACTGACCATTTTTTGCCGTGAAATACTTTTTTTTTTCTTTTGATGTACAAACTTGGTGCATTGCCCTTAGCAGGACTCCTCGAGTTCTGATATGGAAAACTACATCAAACAGATTTCAAGAGTAAGCTTTTAAAAAAAAAGTTACAGAACATTACGTCATACATTCTAACTTACAACACTTGTAATCTTGTGTCGACGAAGTTTAGTCTAAAGTCTTGTCTAGACGTTAAATGACATAATTACACATTTCTTGTTTCCTGCATCTACCAAAATAATGTTTTATGTCCTGTCCTTATTTAGAGACCGTGTCAATAAACACCTGTTACGGATATCACAGACGGGATGGGCAGACCCTACTATCAACACGACCGGTTCCTCTTCTTCAGCATGACCGTTCTCGAGCCATTCTGCAACTCAAGGTTCCAGTGAGTGACAATTAATGAAGTACGCTGATTTGCTTTAAAATGTGTAGCTGATCTTATTTGTGGTTATAGATCCACAACTTGAGCATCTTGCCAAAACGTTTTGCAGCAAAAAGTCCCTCCTGACCAGCGACCTCCATGCTGCAGTTCCACACTTTTAGTCACATGCCCTCGTCTGTCCAAAGAAAACAACCCAACATGTAAACTTAACACGTTACTGAGAGGAAACCTCCCTCCCAGTGTGAAGCACACAGCCATACACAGACACGCCGAGTTTTATTTTAGACAGGGTTATTTCTGTGAGAGATGGTTTAGAAGAACTTGCACATGAAGGCATCGTATCGTGACTATTCCGGAACATTCAGAGGGCTGTTTACTTTACGGCACGCCCCTCTGAGCAGCTCAACTCCGGTCCGCGTGCTGCCCAGGCTGGGATACGGCTCTGAGCTTCACCCGGGAGCCGTGGACAAGAACACAACCGACTTCCTCTTTCCAGAGTGGTGAGGAGTAACGAGCTGAAGGCCACAGTAGCCCTCTTCGAGTAGGACCAGGTACATCAAAGCTGGAGTGAGGGAGAACATCTGTCACCACACACAGGGAGCAAGACGTGTCTGACACTGAGGGCGCCAGGGTGACGCCTTTGTTCACATGTCTGTGGTTCCTTCAGGAGTGACACGCTGTGGCGCGTTCGTTTCGCTGTATAACAACGCTCCTGCACCTGTGTGCAGCTGATGCCTCCTTGTTTAGGCTCACACCTGGCTTCAAGACTTTGTGTTGTCTTCAAGTTGTTTGTGAGTTCACGGTCAGCACTGCACAAAGGGACATGAGCCTGGCTTTGGGTGTGTGTGTGTGTGTGTGTGTGTGTGTGTGTGTCGGTGCTAAGTAGGCAGGCTGACTACCTGTGACATGAGCAGAGAATGACATGAGGCGACGTTCCTCAGCCTTTCCTAACATTTACATAACATAAAGCGAACCCATGCAGCTGTGACACCGAGAGGACATATTAGACAGGACGCACCCCAGGCAGCTAAACGGCCGGCTCTGGCGCGGGCCGTCTGTTTATTTGTTCTGGCTTCGGGTGGCCAGCGCGTCGCCGGTGCAATCCGACCCATCTGAAGTTCTGTGTTTCCTGTGTCGGGTTCCGCTTGCCCAAGGGGGGGCGGCTGTCTTGTTTTGTCTGGGGGGCTTTGTTAGCTCACCAGGGAGGGGATGACTTTGGTTTCCTGCTACAGGTCAACCTCAGGGAAAGAGGTTGGGGGGCAGTTCAGGGGGTCTGCACACATGGAGCTATCCTGTCCTCTGCAGTAGTCTCTGTGCTTAAAATACCACAAAGTATGCCACCCCCCCCACTCCAGGTTGCATGTTTATTTATCTGTAACAGACAAATTATTTATCTGTAACAGACCATCTCTGATTGGCACCAAACTGTAAGCAGTGTGTATGACACCTCTCCTCTGCGCAGTACTTACATTACAATTGTGACCACCTTTAGAATAAAAACTAAATCAAAATCTAAATAATAATCATAAATACTTTATTTCCCTTTAGTTCCCAAGTACTATCTTCGAGTTGAAGCATTCTGACCGTGACACAAGTTCCCCCGTTTTGTTGAAGGAGCTGTAATTAACAGCAGCACACTCATTACGGAGTAAGGGCCCTGCTGATTCGCCTCATGACAATTACACAGCTGAGAGTAGCTCGTTAGCGGCGTTCAGGCGCGACTCTGCTCCGATCTGGCGCCCGTCCCGTGCCGTGGTCCGGCACCCCAGGACGCTCTGCTGAGGAGTTACGTAACTCCGTGCGAACACACACACACATCTGTCTTTCATTCTCCCTCCACGCACAGCTGCGTGTGGTAAACAAGTCCTCCTGCTCCAGCAGCGTATGGATGGACCCCCCCCCCCAGCTGCACAGACAGAAGGCTGGTCAACAGGGGCCAGGGTTGGGCAGTGTTCCTACCTCCAGACCTCCAGCAGGGCTGGAAGGAAACCACCGTCAATCTTTCACTTACTGTTTTTCTTCTCCATACAAGAAGAATAACAGCCCTGCAAACATTTGCCCAGGTTCTCTTTCACACACAGAGTGGGCACATTCACACTGCACAATCGCTAATAGGACATGTTTGAAGGTGTTCCATCCATCCATCCATCCATCAATTCTCCATAAGGCTTACCCAATGTAGGGTTGCAAGGTGCGGGGCCTGGAGCCTACTCCAGGCAGTCTAGGGTGCTTGAAGTTAATATTAAAACATTTGGTGAGTCTGTATGTATTTCTGCATTTAATATTCAGTGTAAATTTAACCATAACGTGCTGAAATAGTCCCTGTCTCTTCGTCCCACTGTGCCAGTTCCACTCTTTTGTTTTGAGTTTGTAAAACAAGGCAGCTGAACACAGTTTAACCTTCCAATAACAGAATATCTTTCAGGAAGGGCTCGAGGTCGTTCACTCCAGTTAGAAACTACTCTTTTCTATTTTCCCCTTTTGGTCTCTTACGTAGCTGTAGGACAAAGTGTGTTAAATTATGAATTTCATATGAATATGTAATTGAATAGCCATCTCCAACTGCGGATTGATTAACGAAGCAGATGTACTCTGCCGTGTGTACATCGCCGCTCGGCACTTTCCTGGGGACATTTTGAAGAGTTTTGGGAAATTACGTATTCAGCCAGTTATAAATGGACATATTTTTCTCTCGTGAAATTCAATGGCCCGAGCAAGTGATTTAAATATATTTAGCTACAATTTAATTGGGAGTTAGTAAGAATGTCTTTTTATAGTTCTCAGAGCCCTGTACTCTCTTTCTACTGTAACACACAGGCAGCTATAAAATCCTAGCTGGGCATATTTTTAGTCCTAACTATGCCCAGCTTGCGCCCAATTTCATCTTGGGACAGTGACCAGGCTGTCAGCTGGATGTCTAGCGTTCCCTCACGTTCCACAAAATCTTCTCCCTGATTGCTTATTTTAAGGTTCTGCGTGTCTGACGAGAGCCTACAAATTTACCTCACAAGCACGCCTGAACGTAGGAAAGTCCCAGCAGCGTCTAGCACCACTAACAATTCCAATTTTTAATAGTGTGACATTATCTCAGCAGCTGTCTTTTGAAACAGACTCTGTCAGATGTTTGTCACACATTTGGAGTTTAAATAAAGTTTAGAATTCTCACACTCATTCACAACAGGGCACATGCGAAGGGACAACCTGCAGATGTGGCTGCACGGTTTTGGGCCTTTGATCAGGGTGTAACGTGCATTTAGGTTCAGATAAATGCATCGGCGCTTTGAGCTTACTGGATGTGCCGTCTCGTCCGCGGGTCTGATTAGCCTGCAGTTTCGGAAAGTATTCAGAATAAATATCTTTGGCCAAAATTTTAGTTTTGTGTCTTTCTGTCCATATGTACTTTATATTAAGTCTATTGAACTGAAACTAATATGCAAATAATGGCACAAATTAAAATGGAAAATAAAGACTGCAATTGGAAGAAATCTGAAGTAATAACCACCATTTTCTGTCTATTTCTTTATAAGCCACACACACATATATATATATATATTTTTTTTTTCATTCTCTTTCTTTTATTCGTATCATTCTGTCTGTCTGCCTGCCTGCCTGCCTGCCTGCCTGCATGTCTGTCTGTTTGTCTGTCTGCCTGTCTGTCTTTGTCCGTCTGCCTGTCTTTCCTTCCTTCTCTGTCTCCAGGGGAGATTCTATAAGCTTTAAAGGGGGAGGGGGGCACAAAGGGGTTATACTTAGGGACTAACCACGTCTTACATTTATTTATAACTCAGAAGCAACTAGTAACTGACAGGAGCAAGGCACTACAGAGGCCAATTGGATGGGGCGCGTGCCCCTTTTGCCACGCCCCTAAATCCACCCATGCCTCCTTTTCTTACTTGGTGCTGCACTTTCTCCACTCCCCCGCACAAACCAGCTGTGCTCTTGTTATGAAGGAGAACAATGGAGGGGGGGCATATCCTGTCACACACACACACACGCACACACACACACATACACACACATACATTCACACACATTTAATTAACGTTAAACAGGCACCCAGGCAGGTTGGGGGGGGAGCAGCCTTTGTGTTCACAGCTCTAATTATTGACAATTAGTGGGACTCATCGTGCTCTCCAAACTTCGGGTGCCTCATTCTGTTCCAATTCAGATGTCAGCTGCTTTGTTCGGCTCGGCTATGAGGAGATTAACTAATGCACTCCCTGCTGGCTGCTTTATCTTAACATCTCCGCAGCCATTAGGAGCTTTCGTGTGGGCCACAGTAAGTAAGCCACGCGTTTTGTTTTGGGAGAGGAATGACCATCAGGTTTGGAAAGTGGTTAAGAAGACGTGACTGGCGTGCCCACCGCTCCTCCCAGGAGGATGGGTTAAAGGCAGAGAAATTGCTTGGATGTGACAACTATACTTGGCCATAAGCCCGATTCCCCCCACCTTTCCGTTAATGATGAAGGACTGCTGTCTGCTGGGTAACTTTATGGACAGCCTAGTGGCTCAGTGGGTGGAACATCAGGCTGGGATGCAGAAGTAGCCTGGTTCAGTCCAGGCGGTGTGTGTCTCTCCCTGCCCATCGACCCGGTGGTGTGTGTCTCTCCCTGCCCATCGACCCGGTGGTGTGTGTCTCTCCCCGCCCCTTGACCCAGGTGGTGTGTGTTTCTCTCCCCGCCCCTTGACCCGGGCAGTGTGTGTCTCTCCCTGCCCATTGACCCGGGCGGTGTGTGTTTCTCCCTGCCCCTCAACCTGGGCGGTGTGTGTCTCTCCCTGCCCATCGACCCAGGCGGTGTGTGTCTCTCCCTGCCTATTGACCTGGGCAGCGTGTGTCTCTCCCTGACCCTCGACCCGGGCGGTGTGTGTCTCTCCCTGCCACAAGTTTGCCTTTTTTCTGTCCTCCTGTGGAATGTGCAGTTTGGAATTTTCTCGTTTACCGCAGTTCTTACAGTAAAATGTCAGGCTCGCACCTAATTAACAAACACAGTCCACCAGCTGAATTTAAGAAACGTGCTCATCTGTTTTCCACTCCTTCCGAGCTGGCAGATGCAGCCTTTAACTGATTTTTATTTATTTATGTTTCCACAGCTCTCCAGAATCATTCATTTATTTGATTCGTCTAAAAATCGGATCCTTCAGTTTACCTGACTGTCCTGCACAAAAAAACAACTGGATCACTTGATTCATATAAAAAAAGCTGTCGGTTTACCTGGTCGTACTGCACACATCAGACCTCTTACAGTTATTCCGTTGTGCCCTTCACATCTATGTGTAGTGGCAAAAGTGGGAAAGAAACTGTACTTCTAAGTACAACCGAACTGCCCCACCCACATATCCAAATTCGGGAATATGCCATAAGCCTCAGGACAGGCCCAGTGTGGCACGGAGCTCGCTTCTGACTGGTTATTTAGGACGACGTTTTCCTAAGTATGTGTCATCACGCATTTTGGATTGTTGGCTTGCTTGTAATGGGTTTGCCAGGGTGTCTTCAAGAACACCTGGTTTAGGACAATGGGTGTCCGCTGTACCTCCCTTTCTTTGTCTCTACCTTCACACCCCCCACTACCGCCTCCATCCCAATTTTACTGCCCCCGCCACCAGAGAGATCAAGAGATCACAAACTATTTTTGGATAGCTCTGTCTTCAAAACTGAAACAGTGAGAGAGACCTCGTGGTGTGCAGCAGAGACTGACGTGTGTACGTACTGTATCCCAGTGATAAGCCCACATGCCTGAAGATGAGAACGCAATCAGAGACCTCTTTTCTGTACGTCCTGCTCATTTCACCTCATCTCTGGCAGAGAATGTTCGCTGCTCAGCAACAGGACAAGTGTGAGTTGGCTGCAGGCACCGTGGCAACAGCCCCTGTGCGGCTGAGCCAGTGATTAATGAGGTCACTTCCAACGTTGGCTGGAATGTGTCCAAAGAGAAGTTAAACAGGATGCAGGTGCTGGGGTCCCTTTAGCCTGTGTTCTGCCTCCATCCTACTTCTGTTCTCTAACACGTTCTAACTCGCCTACATCACCTACTCAAATAAGAAGTGAAAAAGAAAACAATTAAAGAAATAAAGTCATCTGCGATGGCACCGTGTTAATAAATGCACACCTTTCTGTAGAGCGGTCCCTCGTTCTCCGACTTCCACGCGTCTGCGCACGTCATGCCTCGGGTCTGTCGGACGGTTTCCTGCCTCCTCCCTAGCTGCTAATTAAGGTGCATCTCCTGTGGATCGTTCTGTGTTTATGGCGAAGTGTGAGACGATGCTCAGATTCCAAACCAAAAAGGTCACTCCTATCACCAGGGTTCTATGCAGAAAACCTCCTCCAGAAATATCACATGGAAAATAATGTAAGTGTTGTATATAGTATATTCCATATTCAATAATATACGTAAAGTTAAATCTGTGTTAACTGTATTGTTGCTACTCTGAATTATACTGATGAACAGTTGGATGACGGGTAATCAGTAAGTGAATCTCTGTGACGCTCCAGGAAGCGTCACCAACCATCTTACTGTTATCTCAGCGTGGACTTTAATCTACAGCATTCTAAACGTTTGATTGCCCCTTTTAAAACTCAGCACAGACGCACACACACTTACTACCAATACGTAGGTAATCCACCCTGCAGTAATGTAATCTGATGTAACAGGAACTTGACAGGTGGGCCAAAGTTCAAATTTTGAGGACAGCTGATGGTGTTGGTTACAGAAAGAGACACAGAAAGAACTCTGTCATTCTGTAAATAAGCATTTTAACACTTTTACAGTGCTGCCTACACAGCACACACACACACACACACACACACACACACACACACACAATGAAGATCAGACTATTTCAGGTATAGCTCAAATTAAACTGCTGCTGTACAGGACAAGCTGTAGATGAAGGTGTAGTGAGGTTGTGACATACCTACAAGACAGAAAGTAATTACACTCTCCAGTAAGAGTTTAAAAAAAGAAAGTCATTTATATCGCACCACACCCTGCAACTGAAAATGGTTTAACGAGGCAGGGTTACCTGAATGCCAGTGGCATCTTTGAGAAGACACCGATCTCACAAAGTCAAAACATCCACTCAAACCTGGGAGCATGCTATGGAATTTGTAGGTGCAAAGGCGTGAGATTATTTTTAAAATGTGGACCACTTTTTTGGAAACCGCATGCAGTATCTGACCTGAAAATAAAATGTGACCCAGTTGGGGGGTAGACTGTCAACTGGTCTGCCTAGCATGTGGCCAGCTTCTAAACACCCCCCCCCCATCACCACCGCCCCCCCGCCTGACCTTGAACATCTCTCGATTTGCAATGTTTTCTGGATTTCCTGCTCCAGATATCTCCCTGACTTCGCTCGACTTTGAGAGGCACAGCAGAGCCCTAACCCAGGTCATGCGTTAATGTGAGGAGAAGAGACAAGATGACTTTAAATAGACGTGTTGAGTTCAGCAGTGAGCACGCCTGACCCTGAACCCAACACCCACACATATTGAGTGATGGCGTGGAAACCATCACTGATTGCAGACATGAGCCATACACTAAAATCAGCACTGACTTCTTCGTCTGAAAAACGAAATACTACATTCTGTGTGTAATCCATTTCACCAAATCAAAATTGGGTCGAACCCTGTGTGAGACTAAAACTCCAGTCCTTTGGGTCTAAAAGTAAAATCCTCCTATTTTTAACGATCTCACATCCCACTGACTCAGTAAATACAGTATGTCAGAAATATTTCATTCATCATTCATCTTCTATACCTCTTCATCCTGTTAAGGGTCACGAGAAGCCTGGAGCCCTTCCCAGGAGGCATAGGGCGCAGGGCAGGGGACACCCAGGACGGGGTGCCAACCCACCGCAGGTCAGAAATATTTAGAAATTTTTAAATTGTTCATTTATACCTGGGTATTCAAAACCAGTGTTTTCCAAAAAAAAAAACTCTTGTTACCTGTAAGTGAACGCGGAGAGAGACACAATATGTCAGACTTAATAAACACTCATCCTCTACATGGTTTCCCTACAGGCTACTTCAGCTACTGTTTTCTATTCATCCTCCTCCTTCTAATGTCGTTAAGCTCGTTTCTAAAAGTCCGTCCCCCTTCTCCATCTTCCAGCTTCCTGACCTGATCCAGCATGATTTTGGAACTAACATCTTGGCCATAATTTCAAGACCACTATCACTATAGCAAATGTTTTCGCCCTTCCTCTTTGGAGGAAGTGAATTGATTTAATTATCTGATCTGTTGTCTGAGTGCGGTTTGGCAATTAGCAGTTCCTGCTCTGTTACAGACTGATGAACCAATGTAGTTATATAAAGTGCCTTGAAAAATTCTCTGATAGCAGAAATATCCATGTCATCCATTTATAGATCAAACAAGTAGTTCATTTGAGATTTATGGGGTTACCGGATGAAAGAGCAGGAATTAGTACTTTGTGTAATTGGGATTGTGGCATCAGTCGAGGTTGCAGCATTTCCGAGAAAGGTCTGCAACCTTTAGCTACGTTTTTCCTGAGCTTTGATAAGAAAAAAATGTTTTTGTCTTTGTGCTCTGTGATCTGAGGCAGTCTTTGTCATTGACATTTTTCTTGTAATGTTCTGTTAGAGCAGAGAAAGTGATGTGAAACGACAGGGGAAGAGAGCTGTGGGCACAAGCAAATCAGCAGCACCCCCCCCCACCCCAC
>JABJVR010000039.1:209310-239020 GCA_025773905.1 Chitala chitala | reverse complement strand
AGAAAAAAGACATGCAGAAAAAAGACATGCAGAAAAAAGACGGCAACTACAAAGTTGACAACACTGTTGATGCGTCACTAATAAATTTGTTCTGTTCCTCTCATCTGTGACCATTGTGTAAATTGCTTGCGCAATATTTACAGAAGAACTGGGCAAACTGACTCCTCCCTGGGTACACGGATCTAGCAGACAGTCCGGCCCTGATCACTGAAACCGTGTTTGCTTGTGTACAAGCACTCAGCAATGGCTCCAAGAAACAAAGACACAAAGTAAACCGTTATAAACTGTTTCAATTCAGGTCTGCCTTATCTGTCTTTAACAAAAGGCAAGCAAAGAATGCAGGTCAAAAAACGTCCATAAAGCCGAGCGGTTACTGTTACCATCACCCGTAAAAGGCAATCTTGTGCTGATGAGACGCTCGAATGCAAAAAAAATGGAAGTGATATGAAGTGAAATCTTCTCCATGATTTTTCGATGTTTGTAAACTGTCAAATAAGATCACTTAATGTACTATTACCTACATGGCCCGTGTGCTCAGTATGACTGCATGAAATACAACTTCTGACTCAGTTCTTACTTTGAGACATTAATGTTTTACAATTACAGGTAACCTGTGTATTACACACACTAATTTTTGTGCAGTTAAAACAATGTAGATCCATTTTTAGACTCACAAGAAAGATATTTGCAACTTTTAACACCAGTATACACATTATAAATGCACTGTACTGTTAACACAGTGGTTTGAAGATCTTTCTCAATTCTCAAAAATATCTAACTTGAAAATATTTCATGTTTATTGACTGCCAAAGCAGTCTGTTGGATCCACTGGAGTGTATTTTAACCAAATCCATTTTCCATAAGGAAACAAAAAAACAGTCAGTTCCTCCACATTTATTTAATACATGTACAAAATATATCAATTATATGGACATGGATATGAATGTGTGTAGACTTTTATATACATACAAACATCTACCTCTTCAATACAAACCAAATTTTGTTTGGAAATAAATCAAACTATTTTACTGGCAGCATCATATCAAAATAAAATAAAACTCAAAAAAACCCAAAATGTCATAATTACAGTCCCACAAGAGACAGGTTGGGCTTGTTTTCACAGAAAACATTTGCATAGCTCCCCCTGTTGTGACGCCCCGACCGAGCACGCCATAACACTGATGTAGCACACAGAACGCAGACCGGAAAACACTCAGCGGAAGCAGGTGCAGAAAACCATGTGCTATGAAATAGTGGGACATCTCTGGGTGTGGCCACAGCAGTTGGGTTTGAACAAAAACGTACTCAACAGTCACGTTAACATTACCCGTTCACACCCGTAAATACTAAAACACCCGGCAGGTTCTCGGAGCAGCCCGTTACACAATGTACTTATTCTTAACAGTGTTCAGTGGTCACGGTATGCCCCTTGGCTAATTCCAGGCTGCGAGCTTTTACCTAATACTGCCATCGGCTACACAAACTAATTAAACCGGTCTACGGGTGTAAACGCAAGGCGGCGGCGGCGGTGGGGGGGGTGCCTTCAGGCATTGGAACATTCAGTCAGCACTGTAAGATGACATTTTCACAAAGGAGGGCACCTACAGATGTTACATTAACACCTGTGACCCAGGTCCATCTGTTAGTTATATCGACTGCATAAGGAACGCTGAAGGACAGCTGTTGCATACTTGAAAGTTAAAGTTAATTGGAAAGACTGCGCAAGTTTTCCGGACGCACCGAAATACTACCATTCTGTTCGGTATCTGTTGCCATTGTTCACCAATCTTAAATTAATCGTTACCACTGCTTTCCACGAACTGGAACTAACAGTCAGACGAGAGCGACTCGGAACTGTACCCTTCACTAACACCTACCCTGTACAACAATTACTAGGTTTACAACATAAGATTGTCTCTGCAGTATGACAGCTTTCAGAGGGTCAGTGAGGTTGCCAGCAACCTACAGCAAGCCCAAGGACTGCTATCTTCTCAGGAACATTAGGTGACCTTGAGCATTCTGTAGATTATACACCCGACAGTGAAAACACCTACAGCAGCAGTCAGTCAGGGGCAGACAGGAAACCTGAGACAAACGGGGCTCTGTAGAACATGAGAAAACAAGGCGGTCACCCCTGCTTTACATGAAGGGAAACGCCACTAACCACAGCTGAAGGGCCTACGTAACCTCTGACACTTAGCACTGGAATACTGCACACCGCCATCTCTCCACTGGCCGTATCCCCAACACACCTACATGCCTTCTGCAATAATCCACAAGAACCATCCTGCTTAGGAAACTTGAGGCTAAATATCTGGAATACAAATGCAGTCATTTAGCTCAAAACAAATGAAGAAAAAAATCAAACTTGCACAAAACCGACATTATAATAAAACAAAAACAGAAAAACACAGGGCAGCTTAAACGTTTTCGTCACTTTGCAGAAAAATTAACCACAGTTTGGTACCTCAGTGTGTTGACTTCTCCAGCATGTTTGAAGCTTTGTTCTAATTAAGGAACTACAGGGAGCTAGAAATTAAAACCCAAAAAAATCAATATTCAGTGCAAATTACAGAAAAGCACACTATACAGGAATGTAGGTGAAAGCGCTGGATGTTTTTGAATAAATTAATAGGCATTTTCTAGTCTCCATAAGTAGGTCCAGTTCGTTTGTAATCTGCTGTAGTTAAACTTTGTATTATTTCAAATATAGTTATTTTTCTCAATGCCATATTCTAGATACACAAATTGCTACTGTGAGTAAAAGGCAAAAGTAATGTGAAGTTTCACATGTGGAAGAGCGTTTCTACACCTTTCCCTGGCCGAAAGGCCACGGACCGAGCTGACAAAAGGTAAACAGGAAGAACTATATTCAGTTAGTGGTCACAACGCAAAAGCACAATTAAAGCATAGAACAGAACCATTAAGGAGCACTGTCTTTCAGGTTCAAAAACGTAGCTGAACTCCACAGCCCCAGTTGGGGGGAGCATTTTTTTTTTTTTTTAAGAGGCCAGGAGCCAGAGGGCCAAGGGGCCAAGAGGTTAAATTCAGAGCAGCACTTAGCTTGAGAATTCCAGGTGAAAAAATAAGGACTCTTAGTAAACGGATCTTTGCATCGCTGCCCATTATGTACATTTTTCTTAAGAGTTCAATGTGTTCCATTTCACTTCTAGGGGGGTCGGTGTGAGGCGTGGATCCCCAGGAGTCCTTCAACACCCCACTATTCGCGACACTCCTTCAGACACACCATCACGTGTCCTGTGCCTGTTGTGGAAAATGTTCACCCTCCTCAGGCTGAAACCGCTATAAATCCAGAAGAGTTCAGTCTGAGACGGACAACACTGGGGTGTCAAAAGGAGGAGGGGGGGAGGGCCCGCTGCTCAAGGCAGGGGGGGGCCGTTGACCCCCGGGTGGTAAAAAGCGCAGTTATTCTCATAGCGACAGCTGCCCTTCATCATGAAGTGTCTGCACACGGGTCGGCTGGACATATCTGTGGGTGGGTAGAGCACACAGACGCATGTCAGTCACGGCACCGTTCCCGAGCACCGCTCAGCTACACGCCAATCCTCACACGTGAGCACAGAACATGAAGTGGGCCGTTTCCCAACTGAAATAATGACCGTAACTGAATGCGTAAAAATCTTTTGGCGAGTCAAAAATACACTTTGCAAATTGCTTAAAACCGAAAACCTGTACGAAAGTACAAAGTAACCGGTGAGTAACTGAGGTAATGTTTAGGTAAAACCAGCACTGCTGGTCATTAATAACGAAAATGCTAATGTAGTAACAGAACACTGGCTGCGGTGCCCTACCTCCCATATGTGAGTTGTTATGGCCACCACCTCCTCTGGGGGGTCCTCCACCGCCACGTCCACCCCGGCCTCTGTAGCCCTGCTCGCCGCCCCGACCCCCACGGCCCCGGTGGTAATGGCCGCCCCGGTGCGGGCCCCCTCGCATGGGCTCGTCGTTCCAGTAGCCACCGCCATCTCCACCGCGGGGAGGAGGCGGAGGGGGGCCCATCATCCTAGGGCCACCGCTGGAGTTGAAGGGAGGTCCGTGGCCGTGAGGAGGTGGGGGGTGGTTGTAGTGGGGGCCCGCAGGAGGCTTGTTGGGGGGGTAGCCGCCGTTCATGGGTATCTGCATGTTCATGTTGGGGTTCAGAGGCATGCTGGGGCTGTGCCCAAGAAGGCCTGTGATCAAAGGAGTGGAGGTCAGGAAGGGGCGGGAAAAACCCTGTCAGTTACGTTCAGCTGTTGCTGTAACAGCCAGAGTGATCAGAGAAGCGACAGACAAATGAGAACACACAGTGGTGCATGCACACACAAACACCCTGTCCACATCCCAGGAGGAAGGAGGCGGGCTCTGAGAGCTTACTGACCTGGAGGGGGCCCAGTGGGAGGCGGCTGGTTTGGGGTCGGCTGCAGAGAGCCTAACAGCTGCTTGATCTTGTCAGAGAAATCGGGCTGCTTGATCAGGTCCTCCGCCGACTGGTTGCTTTGTGCCCCCTGAAAAATACGACGGCGCGTCATTCTACAAAGCCGAGGACTCGAGACCGAGGCAGGCGAGACTCCACCAGGTCTGACTAGACTCAAAAGATCAACTCTTTGGTCAATGCACTAATTTTGTTGCACGTTCGAACTCTCACACCATCACGAGCAGCCTTGCCACACTCTCACCATTATAGACGTGAGCAACTCCTGCACGTTGACCGATGGGGCACTGGCGCTGCTGGGGGCGCCTTGCGCCTGGGGGCTTCGACTACTGTTGTTCAGACTGCCCATCAGGTTGGCCAGGACGGGGGGCAGTTTGGAGCCCTCGGAAGGTCCAGAGGTTGTGCTGGGGGGGGCCGAGGTGTCCATCGGCTCCATGTAGCCGTCGTCCATGGAAGAGCAGTCCTGAGGAGAGCAACAGAATCATGAAGCCAGCGTGCCAGCACAGGTGATGGGCTGGATATAGGCCTCCACACACAAGGTACTTTGAACCAGCGGGCAGCACAAGGCTCGTACCTCATCCAGCGGTATGAGGCGGGGGGGCACGGGCTCGTACGGCTCTGGGTCTGGCTCGTGTGGGCTGTCAGGCACGCTGGAGACAAAGAAAAACACGTGCAGCGTTAACACGTTGCAAACACCGTCACGCACAGCGGCAGCAAACTCTACCAGCTGTATGTAAACGTTACTGGACACTGATTCAAGTACGAAATATCTCTAGGTAAAAATATAAATACTTGCTGGTGCACTCAGGGATTAGAGCTAGTCTTTTTAGGCTTCCCTAAGGGCCCAGGTGGTGTTGGGGGCCGTTACCTCTCTTTGCTGAGGAAGATCTCCTGTAGGATGCCCATCTCTCGGTCTCTCTGCACCAGTTTCTCAGTGCTGTTCGCCCCAGGGGCCACCAGTGAGCCCGAGAGCGAGAGGGGCCGGGGGGGCGCCCAGGGCACACGCTCCTCCATGGTGTCATGTGACAGGCGTCGTGCCATCTCAAACGTCTGCCTGTCCATCATGAGCTCCCGCCGTGCCGCCTCGCCAAAGTCTTTAATCTTGTTGACATTCACTGGGAGGTAGGAGGGAGAGTCAGTCAGGTGACGTGCCCGAACACGCAAGAGGAGACCGAACCGACACCACGTGGCTGCACAGCAGCACACCAGAGCGTGATGCCAACACACAACACCAACCTCGTTCTGTCTCGTCCAGGTCGAAGAAGAAGTATTCCTTCAGCTGTTCTTCTTCTGCCCAGTGCACACTCTTCTTCTTCTTGCCCTTCTTCGTCAGCTGACTTTCCTCCTCCCCGCGGGGCTCAGACAGAGCATTGGGTTTCTCTCCTGCGAGAGACGACCATAAGGGTTTAGCTTTGCACACCCACCTAACACCAGCGCAAAACAATACGGGATGCTCCACCTACAATTCAAATAAACTTAAGTTTGAATTTTATGGATGATATGTTTCAAGAAACGGGTATTAGGAGGAGTGAGAGAAGTGCTGTAATTAGTAAGACCGGTGACGTACCAGTATCCATGGCCTCTGATTCATCATGTGGCACCGGTGTTCCCGGCTGCTCCAGGTCCGCGCTCTCGTGGGGGGGCGTGTGGGAGGCCGGAGGGTCAGGTGACGAAGGCTTGGTTTGTGAAGGATAAACAGGGGGCTTGCTGTCAAAGGGAGACGGCTAGGAGGGAAAAAAAGAGAAGGAGAGATGAGCACAGGGGGGACATGATAGACTAACACCACACAAACACACATGTTCTGATCAATTCTGAGCCCCAGCATGTGAAGGAACAGGGCAACACCAGTGGAGGCTCACCTTGTTGGACGTTGGAGACGCAACTTTCTTCTTTTTCTTGATCTTGATCCCAGGCACCGGCGCCGAGTTCAGAGCATCCAGGAACCCTGTACACTCCATGGCTGGGAGGAGAGATGAGATTGGCAAAGTGAACACTTTGGAGTGTGCAAACAGCAGGCTGTGCCCTCACTAAAAGCCCAGGCAAACACACAGAGACAGAGAAAGAAAACCAGTGACTTACGCTGAGCTGGAATGATCTTCACTTTGATTTCTTTAGTGGAATTTGGTGTAGTGTTGAGGGGTTTGTATTTCTTCTCCATGGGAGGATTGTCAGACAGAGTAGTGCTGAGGGACAAAGGAATCACTAAATTTAGTACTCCAACATCTCACCTGGAAGGGAAGAAGGAACGAACGATGCAAGTGCTCAGTGCTTGTGTAGCGGAAACTAGTTACCTTGGTCTCTTGAGAACTGCAGGTTTGATGTTGTACTTGTCACCAAGTTGGGGTGGAGCCGTGGGCTTTTTAGTGGGTACCGGAGTAGGAGTGTCCACCTCCAACCCTGCAGGAAAAGACGCAGGTTTGCATGGCGTGTACACAAAAACCTCACAACGTCAGCACTCCAGGACCCGGGAGACAGATGATATGATTCACTTTACAGCGACGCTACACCCTACTATTTGGCTTATGTCATCGCAACTCTGTGGATAAGAGGATGTTTGTTTTGTAGTAATAAGCCAGCACTAGCACGCCCATCACGGAGGAGCCTGCTGCCATGAGGGCGCTGCTGCTCTGATGGCTGGGGAAGCATCGGTCTGCGACACACGCTGCATGCTGACCTGTGGAGCGAATCTTGGCATGGCTGGGGGCGTGGGCCTTGGGCTTGTCCCGCTTCTTCTCCTCCTCGGGAGCCCGTCCTCCTTCGCCTGCCTTCAGCTCGGCACCACGCACTCTATTCTCCTCCTTCTTCTTCTTCTTGTCTGAGGAGGAGGAGCAGAAACACATATCTTTAGCACTCTTCTGAACCACCACCAGGACAGGGACCAGGAATTGCAAGCTCACACCAGAGAAATGTAACAGGAGAGCGGGAAGCGGGGACTTGTACCTGCTGCACCGGACGCACTGGAACCTGCCGTGCTCTGGGAGCGGATGATGGCCATCCAGCCGTCCACCAGCACGCCTGCTAGCTTCCGCAGCTCTAGATGAGCGAGAGCAAGAGACAGACAGAAAGAAACACCATTAACATGCGAGTTTCCCCTTGAATCGAATGTCAGAGTTCAGTTAGACACACACAGAATACACATGCCTACCTTCAGTCTCTCCACTCTTGCTCAGCTGTTTCACCAGTTTGGCAGTGTTGTTCTAGTGGGATATAAAACATGGCACTTCAGTACATACCACAACAAGCTTTTTGCACATCTTAAAGCAAACTGCCATCAGTACTTCTCAATCAAATATGATGATAACATCCTTCCATTGTAGCCTCACTACACAGATATTAAGCAAAGGCAAACGGATGGTTAAAGACAGTCTCCTGAAGTTCTCCTGCTCTGTGCTTGACGTTGTACCTGCTTGAGGTGGTCAACAGTGAGCGGCAGTTTCTGCAATGTCTGTAAAATAAGCAGCAGCAGGGGGGTGTTGGAAGTGGTCTTAGAGTAAGTCAGCCAGGCGTTCAACAGCTTGTAACCTCCAACTCGGATAAACCTGCAGACAGCACACGGGTCCATGTTACAAAACATCACAGCAGGAAAGCATAAAAGACGATGATGAGGCACACCTGAGTGGTGACCGCATAACTGACCTGTTGAGAATGTCGTGGGATTTGGTCTGGAGTAAAATGTTTAGGTACATGCATCTGCTGACCATCTTATGAGAAGCCTTCATCAGGCTGAAGAAGAAAACAACAGGTAACATGTTAAGTGACTTCCTTTAGACACTTCCGTCCTGATCAAAAATGACAACAATGCCACATGCTGGAACTCACCTGACAATTTTGGCAACACCTTCAAGGCTTCGAAGTTCTCCATCCTTGCCAAGGAGTGCCTCTACCCCTTCCAGGACCTCTCTGGGATCCACTGCTCCTACAGCCATGTCTATGAAGAACATGCCAAGGATTGCATGTTAAAATTACACAAAGCCATAGCTCCACACACGTGACACCAAGACCCTTAACTGAGGTACACATGTTCAGTTTGACACATCTGAGATTATGCAGAAAGATATTTTCTGTGGGAGAGCCATTGGAACAAGCTTTAGCCACCGAAGCAAGACATAAGGTCGCTTTTAAACGCATTGTCAGTATGAAGGACCAAACTGAAAGCCTTCCACATACTTTCCTGGACCTTTAATCATTCTGCACACAATCCTCCTAGCCCTCACCTTACAGTAGAAAATAATGTATTACTAATTATTTTTTTGCAAGTCTGATAAAATTTAACTCATAGACAACTTAAAAACCTGATCTAAAGCTGCCATACTTAAAACCAAAGTCTTTTCTGTGCCTAGACCTGTGTATGGCCAACTGCCTACTACATGACAATATAAGATAAGCATGTCATTCAGTCTTGCTTTTGAGACAAATTTAAACATCAAAGAAAACTAGAACAAATTGGACTGCACATTTATTGACAGCTGTTGTTATCAGTTATACCAAATGTGAAATGTATAGAAAATTGTATGCAATTATGTAGCCTGTTTGTCGTCATTAAACCTTTAACAGAATTTCCTTAAAAGAAAACAAAAGGTTTAAAAATTGAGCAGCTGATTTATAGTATCTTTAAGGAAAAAATATATATACCTCCAACAGCAAACTTAAATTGGTTAGTTTCTTTTTTAAAATAGCCATAACTGAGTTGTGAGGGACTATATACAAAGGCCAAATAGTCTCTTTAAGATCTCTTCTCAACAAAAGGTCCCTCAGCTAAACCGATTCTATGCTATTCAATTGTATCATATACTTTATTCAAATTTTAAAAACCTCACAAAACGGGATGCTGTATAATGCAAATCTGAAGTACAGATTATACACCCAGAAACGATTTTTAAATAGTGAAAAATACAGACACACACAGTTGTCTGTGTGTGAACTAAAATTATTTACTTGTATGGACATGTCATTTCCTGGATCTGGCCATAGTGGCATAAAGCAATACCCACCTGCTGAGTGTATGTTACTAAGTGATCGCAACACAGCCGTAAGAACATAACACAGCACCCAATTAGGGCTCAGTGTGTAATATTTCAGCTCTGGAAAGCTTTACGTTACCACACGAGATCATTCATGCCCTTTGGGTTAGTGGGTCCTTACATGCGTGTTTGTGAATTTCAGCCCTGTTACTTAAAGGTAGACAATTTTTTTAATTGAAAAGCACAAAATAAAACATCCACTGGACATTGGGACATGGCTGACAGTCTCAAACCAAACTACAGACATTATCTCTGCTTACTCATTCTTAATTTCTCTCATGGTCTTCAAAAATTAGAATTTATGAGTTAAATTTATTCCTTTATGATCTGCAAGAACCATATCCTCACTCTGGAATCAGCTAAAAACTCAAGTAAAAAAATAATAAAAAAAAAAAACCTGCAGTTACAAAATTTGGGAGTCTTATCATTTTAAGTGGTTAAAACAGAAATAGTAGAGACATCTAAGAAATATGTTCTTCAAATAATTTCCTGTGGAAACATTTATTATATACAAGTGTCTAGACTATATAATCCACAGCATCAACAAGGAAGTTTTATGCTTGCAATTAATGCAAGTGAGAGTGCGCAGCATGCAGAGTGCGCAAGGATTCATGAGACACAGCAGTGCATGTAGGAAGGACACATTATAGATGATAATGCACTTGTGGGCTGATGTTCTTAGATACACAAGAAACAGCAGATTTCTTCTGACAAGTGAAGAGGCACCTCTGCCCAGCATTCAGGCAGAAAAGCGGAAGATGACAGGGACACGCAAAAAGTCGTTAAAAAATGTTTTTTAAAAATGTTTTTAGCTTCCCGACCGGTCACCTGTTGCCTTGCCGATGTTCAGAGATGAAAAGCTGGGACTCCCAAAGATGGACTGATACTGATTGTGAAAAACAAAAACTAACAAAAAGAAATTGTCTTTCCTTTCTCATACATAGAGAGAGCATATACACTTAAAATAGACCCTCTACAATAACAACACTCAGCTGGACATTAATCTGATATATTGTACATTACATACGACATTTACAATTGCATGATTTACAAAAAATATTATCTTGGATTTCTGAGTTTAATCTGTACACTTCACTGCAAACGCTAGTTTTAAAATAATGAGGGGGATCAATATAATTTAATTGGCATCCCTGTAACATTCGACCCAAGAACCCTTCACTAGTACAAAGTGGGTTATTTTGTTCCATTTAAGCAAGTCATGTAGTACTACTGAGTAAAACCAGTGTAAAAACTACCTATTTCTGCAGTGCCTTATTTATCTAGATTATCTTTACTCAAAATCCAGCAAATGAAAACCATGTAAACTATGTATTCTGCTAGAGAAAAAAAAATGACATGAAAATACCTTATATAAATCTTTAAAGAAAATGTCAAAATCAAATTTTTAAATTATATATGGTTGACGAGGTCACTTAAGCGCCACCTATTGGTCAGGACTTCGAAGTCAATGACGGTATCGTAGCATCACAGTAGTAATGGTACAATTTAAATACCTTTAGTATTTAAATTGACCAGAACATTACCATCGTTTCTGCAATTATGTCAAAATGCTAAAATATCGAGCTTCAAAAACTATTCAAAGTTACAGAATTCACTTGTCAAAAGTACAATTTCTAAAAATTATAAATTCACATAAAAAATAACAAATGATTTAATCTACTGGGCAAAGGTTTTTAACCAATTTAAAACGTGAATTAGACAAACTGTTATGAATGCACCATTATCTTATAAAATGAATTGGGGGCAATACAATTACAAAAGATATTAAAGTCGCTGTTTTGAAAGGATTACAAGAAATTAACTATATATCTACCTAAATCTAGTAACTGTCTATTATTTTTTATTTTAAGGGCATAATTGGACATCATCTCTAAACTCTCTACACTACAAACATTTTCCGTCCACGTAGTATGACTAAAAACGCAAAACAAAGGATTAACTGTAAATTATGACATCTGACAAAATGTCATGATGTTGAGAAATCAGTTGTCTTACCCGTGATTTAGCGGTTGCAGAACGTTTTAATGTCTCTGAATCGAACTCCACACCCGAACTAACATGGGACAAACAACTCCTGAAAACGTTACAAATACATACGCGTATACAATATTAACAAACACAAACCATGTATAAAAAGTCTACAATGCCGATGCGGTTTGTACATGCATCACATTTCAACCGGCATGTTGAAGAAAAGCAACATTGTGTTTGAAGTGCAATGATTCAGTTGACATAACCGTTGACACACTGCCATATGTGCCAAAACTTTACATAATTTTACAAATTTATGTTCACTGAACAAAGTTCCGTAAACATGCCAATTCGCCTGAATTATAACAAGCCAATTGTATTTAAAACAAATTCATTAGAAATAAAACTGTCCAGTCTCCAAGACACTAAATTGTGTTTTATTCTACGTATTAGTTAAACAATTAATGTTTAACATTTAAATGTATGACACGGAAAACTGGAACTGATGACATACGACTAGCAGGACTGTGGATTGATTTTTTTTTCCTCCGACGCTCACTATAAAGCGGCATGGGGATTTTTTTTTTCTCTCTGAACTCCTGCAGACAAGAATAACCAGAGGGGGAAACCCGCAGCTTCAAGCTCTGCCCATTTTTGTTAACCCCTTGGCGGAAAGCTATACACAGCGGGCGAAAAGAGAAAGCAGCCGACGCCATCTTAACAGCACGCCACAAAAGAAACTCATTACGTGTCCCTAACGCGATTAAAATTTGACACGTAAACCAGCGATTTTCCACAGCTATTTTACTGACCATTGTGTGACGATTTAAACAAATAATGCTGAATTTCGCTTCGGCTTTACGGCAAACGGAACACCAAAGTACACGGGCTAGCCCTCCTGCTGTCCTCCATTGCTCGAACCGCCCTATCCCTGCGTTAAAACAACAACCCGTCCGCCATTTTGAAGCAGCTCCGACAAAAACCATCTCAGTCGGTTATAATTTACAACAAACGACAATTCCTATCGCGTTTTTGCTCGGAGCTCTGCAATCTTTATCGCCAGATTGCTGGTTAAATGTATCGCACAAGCTTTTATTTTTTTATCCCCCAAAAACACCAAGTCGATGTAAAATGAAGGCAGACAGTAAGATCAGTACAGGACTAACGCAACTCGCATTAAAAAAAGGTGTAAAACGCGGATATCCCTGTTTTCCATTAAATGTTAAAATCCAGGAAATCCTTTATGTAAGGCAATCTTTATACACAGATTGCGATGGCTGTTTGTTCCAATGAGCTCTCCTTTGAAAGAAAAACCATGTTAATAAAAAAAGCAAGTCATTCCTAACATGGGCTTGCGGCAATCTTTATGTACAGATTGCTTATAGAGCAGACCTTCGACTACTTATTACAAATTATACATTTTAAGCCCGTCTCACACACAAAGGACAAGAGCACTCAGCCCTGTACTTTAGTGTGTGAGCTCATTACGTTAGCCTGCTAGCTCACTACCTACGTCGGTGTTATATTTGCCAAATATATAGGTACACAAAATTAAAATACAATTAAGGTAATAAATATTTTAGTAATTAGATTCGAAATATACAAATCTAGAATTTACTTTGGAATTCGTTTAAAATCGACACTTACTATAAATACCTTTCCTTTCAGCGTCTCGGGTATAATTAATTGTGCTTTACAGCAACAATTTTTGTTGTTACAACAGTTTAAAAGAGTAAACTGTCATGACTTCATATCAAATTTTATGGTTGCAAAAGTTGTTTTAGCTTTTATGGGCGGGTTTGTGATAGCTAAAGGCTAGCTTTTTCTTCTTAAACAAAATGGAGGCGAAAAATAGTAATCAAATGTCCATTACTTGAGCAGGAAAAAAATATGAGGTTTTTGGTATTTTTCCTTCATACACTTAGACGAAAGTCCTCGACGCCCAATCTTCACTGAAACTGAACATTACCTGTAAAAAGAACAATGGGGGAAAAAAAGAAAATCAGTGGTCATGAAGATTAATGTAAAGCGGTATATATACTTACAAAACGTTTTTGGGAAAATCTAAAAGGGAAGGCCTTAAAATACCAAAAAGGGAATTTTTAACTGCGCAATCACTTTTAATTATAGAAGTACGTTTTCCCATCCACTTACCTTACAACCAGTCCAGGAATGAGCAATTTGGGGAGGGCTTTAGTATTTATACCATGTGACGAGTTTGACGTCACCAACAGTCACCGAAAAACCGTCATGTTTTTTTTAAACTGCAGTTGCGTGCATCATACGTGACTCGCGCGCGACCTTGGTACCCTTATTTTGTTTGTGAAGGACACTGGAGAGTCATTTGAAATAAATATTAAAATGAAAAATATAATTTGCAAATAGGGAATTAGTTATACAGTAAAAATATAAAATCTACACACACATATGGCATACTGTCTAGCACATATATCCACAAAAGAAAATATTTCTACTTCTTCAGTCAGGACAAAAATCACTAAAGGACCTATAGTATTGTGATAATAGAAATTTATAGTCTTAATATTTCACATTTTGGGCATAAACACATTCATTAAAAAATACCAAAACAGTTACACGTTTAACACCTGAACACGTGACAACGAATCTACGTTTTCTCGTTATGCAACTGTACAAGAATTATTTCCTTGTGAATAATTTGTTAAAACGCATTATGAATTACACAAATAATCTCTTAGTAGGACTGCAGATTTGAAACAAAATAGTAAATTCAAATTTCGATTAATATACCAACATTAACTTCAACTTTGCCCTTTGAACTCAGTAAAAGCCAAAATGGCGGTGCCTTTACCACGCACAATAGCGAGATTTTTAAGTCGTATTTCGCCTATTATTTTTCAGGCGACTCGTCATACTGCGGTATTATTATATTTTATTTACTTTGAAACTACTACAATATTGGAATGTGCTATTTACGTTTTTGTTGCTATCATTCTCTTCCCTGTACAACCTCGTGAAAGAAGTCTTAAATATTGTGTTGTTAGGACTGTTTAACATGAAGTATTTAACACCCGTAACTTGTTTTTCAGTTATTTTGCGATGTATCATTAAATGTTTTTACGCAATTTTAATTTTAATGAAATCCTTCCGAACAGCGAACATCTGTCTCCTTGTGGTCACATCGGGCATGTGTGTGTCTCCAACCGAGTCGCTTTGTGTTCACAACGGGGTCAAGATGTGGCACGACAGGCATTAAAGGGGTGGCCGAGGAAGGGTCTGCTCGGTACCAAGATAGGCCTTGGGCTTATCTCGAAAGCGAAGGTAAGTGCATACCTTTCCATGCCAGCAATACCCTTTGCCTGAGACTGCATGTGGCAATGCGGGTAGTTCCTTCAAGCGATGTTAACGCATACCTTTCAAATCAAAACGCAGTATAACGTCAGAAGACTTGAGGTTGGAGACCATTTGGTTTCGCAGTACTTGCTTCCTGACAGTAAGGATATGTGGTAATGGACTGTTTTAAATCCAATTTCATTCACAGAATACGCAGAACGTTATGGATCCACACCAGTGTGGTCAGGTTACAGGAGGAACCACAAAGGGGGCATACCACCACAAAAGACACGCAGGACATGCATTGTGAGTTTGTGGGCTGTTTTTGATGACAGGCGGATATAAAGGGCTTTCATGCATGTGGGCTGTAAGAAGAAAACACGTACAGTAGGCTTTTAAGTTTCATGTTTCTATAGCTTATGTTGAGGCCATGTATGTTAACATAGAACTGATGGCTTGATAATTTTAAAGTATCAGGTATTTCCCCTATTAAATCTGTTGTTAATGTGTAGCTGCATTTACAGTAGCTCATATGGCATGCTTTTGTCATAAATTGTATTAGTGGTGGTAACTGTACATTTTTCCAGAGGGGAGAGAAGATCTGTGGGAACCCTTGTCCAATATGTAGAGATCCCAATATCATCATCCACTATCAGGTATGACACTCTGCTGTAGCCCACATGATGTTGATTGGGTTGCCAGTTTTGCCGTAAGTTAATGTGACCCATGCATTTGTAAAAGGCATTTTCCTAGCTGTTGAGAAACTGGCACAACACAGCCTGCTTGTCTCTATACAGAATGTGAAGCTGCTACAGCAGTTTATCCACCCTCACTTCGGGGAGGTGTATGACCACACCCGCACAGGTAAGTGTGTACCCACCGAGCTGCCCTGCAGCACATGGGAACAGCATCGTCAAGGTGTGTATGCCAGGTAGGCCAGAGGCAGGAATGGAGAAAAAACACTTTCTTTTTTTTATTTTTAAGGTGTCTGCATGAAACAACAGAAGCGGCTGAAACAGGCAATTGAAGAGGCTAAGAACCATGGTAAAAGTTCCCCACATTCTCATAGAGCAAGAAAACATTTAGTCCTTAACCATGTACATGTAAGGACTGGTTTTCAATTTTTTTTCCCTCTTCTAGGGCTACTACCCTTTCAGGTGCCCTTTGTGGACTATTCAGCAGAGGATTACACCAATTCTCATGATGCTGTTGGCTGTACCCCACCTCGCCCCTCTGTGACACCAGATGATCCCTGGTATCTATGGTACCAGGCACAGGCAGATGAGCGTGAGGTTGCCAAAGTGAAAAAGATTTACAAAGCTTATCTTAAGTAGTTTAACAGAGAAGCGGATTTCTATAAACTTGGTGTTCAAGGCTACTTGTGTCTTACTGAATGGTTGGAAAATAAAACACACAAAACAAACTGAAATTTTTTTGTTTTATTTGCTCAGCTTTCCATAGTAAATGAATTTTGAAAATGTGACATAGGCATGTTTCTAAATAGGTATTGGGGGGGGCCATGGTTGTCCACACACATCCTTAACTGAAATCCAGTCTCTCTCTGGTGCCAGCCTTCCTCTGATTGTATCTGAAGTCCTCCAGTGGCCTGGTTGGGTGCAGACAGGTGATTGGCTGAGGGGATACGATAATGCAGCCCTAGGCCCTTCCCTGCAGTGTAACACTTGTGAGTCATGTGACATGCTGTGGTTGGCGCTCTCCGTCTCCTCCGCTCTGTCACTCCTTGGTCTTGTGAGCCAGCGTCTCCCCCAGTGCCTCCAGCACCTCCCGCTTGTAGTCTTCGAAGTCCCCATCGATCTGGTTGATGGAGCGATCTTCTACCACCCACAGTTGGCACTGTGTCTCCGTGATCAGTCTGGCATCGTGGCTAACGATGATCACGGCTGCAGGGGAAGTGCATAGCACGGTTATATTCAGGATGTATCTCACAATTGGTATTTATCAGCGCAGCAATTAAAAAAAAAAATAAAGTGCCATTCTGTCCAATCAACACAAAGTGGACGCGTACCTCCTTTGTACTCATTAATGGCATCAGACAGAGCATCAATTGACTCAATGTCCAAGTTGTTTGTGGGCTCATCCTAAGAGAAAAAGGAAAAGCACACGTCAAATTCTTGGTGTCCAGTGTTAAATTAAGCATGAGAGTGCTTTTTGGACGGGGGGGGACACAAACCAAGATAAGGACGTCAGGCTGTCGGCAGGCCAGCTCCGCAAACACCACACGTGCCTTCTGACCACCTGTACGTACACCAAGGATGACACGTCATGCCAAGAACGTCGTGTCACAATGTGAACTTGTGAAAAGGAAGATCAGCTCGTTACCTGACAGTTTGGAGATCTGGATGGTGTGTGCGTGACTCTCCAGCCCAAAGCGGCCCAGGCACTTCCTACTGTCCTGGTAGGGCAGGTTGAAGTTCCTCTGCAGGTACTCCGTGGCAGACTCCTCCATGTTCAGCTGGTCAGCGTACTGCTGGTTGAAGAAGCCCACTTTCTGCACACAAAGCCAGATATCGTCAGAATACAACAATGCCAAACCTCTGCAGTGGACCATGTCAATGACTTGTGCATTTTATAATAAAGAATCTCAAATGTGAAAACGTGAAACACCCAACAAATAGTCTTAAATAACTTTGAATGTGCACTTTTATATCCACATACTCTAACAGTCCAATAAAGGAACATGACCAGAATGGTTAGTGTTCACA
The DNA here is from genome assembly GCA_025773905.1 of Chitala chitala. Classification (NCBI taxonomy): domain Eukaryota; kingdom Metazoa; phylum Chordata; class Actinopteri; order Osteoglossiformes; family Notopteridae; genus Chitala; species Chitala chitala. The sequence continues at coordinate 221,540 of JABJVR010000039.1, read as the reverse complement.
GACATGATCTTCAGCTAAAAGATTTAACTTTGTACATAATGAGAAGTTGCTTATAGCGAAGGTTATATATACAGATATACAACAGGCTATAGACACTGCTAGTACAGTTCAGAGAAGAACAAAGGGCAGTCAGAGTACATATATGAAAGTAGACACTTACCAGTCTATGATTCCTTCTCACCTCTCCACGAGTCTGAAATGTATGACACAGATATGATTTCATAACGGGTACAAAACAAATTATACATAAAATGTCTACTATAGGTAGACTACATTACCCAGATACACTTGCAATTACAGAATACTCACAGGAGTCAGTTTGCCAGTGAGCATCAACAGAAGTGTACTTTTTCCAACTCCATTGGGTCCAACTATGCAAACTGGGGAAGGGGGAGTGGGGGGGGTATATACCTGTATAAGCTTGTATCCACAATAAAGGCCTATTATGCTAAATTATCTGAGATTATTCTCTCAAACCAAACATAAACTGAGAATATTCATTACAGTCCTCTCCGTCATACACACATGCAGTGGATGAAGTCAAGTGTTTCTATTTTTAAAGAAAGGCACGTACTCCTAGACTCCATGCCAATGCCAAAATCCACATTTTTGAATAAAAGCTTCTGCCCGTCGTAGCCAAAGTCCACACCTGAAAGAGACAGACGACCACGTGTCCGTGACTCTGGTCAGCAGCACAAACAGGAGCGACTACAAGCCGGTTATATTCTGGCATCATGACTTAAATATAAAAGCGTTTTTCTGTGTGGGGAGGGGACTCACTGTGCAGGCCCAAGATAGGGGGCGACAGCGGCGGGGGGTCCGGGAAGGTGAATTTGACCGTGTACTCCTTCGGCCTCTTGAGAAGCTCAGTGGCCTCGTGGCTCTCCTCCTCCTGACCCTTCTTCTTGCCCTTCTGCTGTTTCCGTGTCAGCGCCTCCTTTGTTTGTTTTTCCTGACACACAGGAGCAAAGGGGTGGTTTTTGTTTAATTTTTTTTTGAAGGGGGGCAGTCGGAGAGGCACATAACTTCACACGCCAGACGTCAGCGAACGTGGCTCGGGAACAAGCGCACGCCTCCACGCTCCTCTGGGAACACCCCTCTTTATACTTCCCTGCAGCCAATCCCTGAAACCTGCCTGGCACCCCAGGATTGAATACACTACTGGGAACCAAACTACCAATCCAAAAGATTGGGGGAGTGACCCAAACACCCTTCCAAGCAGAAGCGGCACCTGACACATGCACACGCAGGCCAACTCACAGCCTGCTTTGTGGACTTCCCTCCAGCCTTCAGCTCCTTCAACTTCTTCTCCTGCTTGTCATACTGTTTCTGAAGCTCCTTCTGCTTCTGTATATACATCTTCTTAAAGGTCACTGACAGCCATGTGTGGGTGGGGGTGGGACACCATGACACATCAAACACACGGGCGGTTTCAAGCCATTTGCATCGTTACTACAAACATTTTAACACAATACCATAAAGGAAAACATTAAAATTAGTAATTTTGACAGCAACTGCTCATACGAAATTAACATACAGTAATTTCCTCTGTAGTAGAAGAGCTTCTGGTGGTCCAGGTGGACAATGTCAGTACAGACATCGTCTAGAAAGCTCTGGTCATGAGACACAATCAGAAGGGTTTTCTTCCATCCTTGCAGGTAGCTGTAAAAAAGCACAAGAGCAGAAAAATATGGTAAGGAAGAGGGGGGGCAGTGGACAAGTTAAAGCAGTGAGCATCAGAAAGATGTTTATAAGTACAGCAAGGCGGAGCAGCAAAGCTAACGGGGAGACCGCGAGGCCTACTTATTGAGCCAGATGACGGCGTTCAGATCCAGGTGGTTCGTGGGTTCATCCAGCATGAGCAATGTTGGCTCCATGAACAGAGCCCTGCAAGAGGGGGGCGGAGTCAAATTACTACAGAACACATGCTGTTAAACTGAAGGCAGAGTCAAAGTGCCACACACATGCTACAAGTGGGAAGTGGAGCCAGACGACCACATGCGTGCTCCAACCGCTGGGCAAAACTAAAACAACCCTTGATATAATTCTCTACGTAACACAACTGATAATTCCCACGTGGCGCGTTAGTGCTTAAAGGAATGCTATTCATGTAGCCACTCCAGTAACAAAATCCTTTTTAGGTTTTATTATTTTAAACGTGAAATAAACCTTGCAGGATGATTTCTAAATTTTATGAAAAATCAGAAAACTGAACACAGCATGTTAGAGACAGGCTTGGCAGTCATCTGCGTGGTCCCTACCTGGCTAGAGACACCCTCATCCTCCAACCTCCGGAGAACTTCTTGGTGGCTCGGTTTTGCATCTCCGGGGTGAAGGAGAGACCAGCGAGGATCCGGCGGGCCTTGGCCTCAGCGGCATCAGCGCCGATCGCCCTCAGCTCCTCGTACACCTTAAAGACACGACAAGACATGGGCAAGGTCAACAGGAGGTCAGAGGGAAAAAATAACGTATAGCCAACCAGTGAGCCTCACGGAAAGAAGGATCTAGCAGGCTTGGACAATCAGTTGTACAAACATGGCAGGTCACAAAGAAAGGGAATGAGTGAAACGTGGTTGGTACAGAACAGAAACAAGAGGTACAACAGGCTATAGACACTGCTAGTACAGCTCAGAGAAGAACAAAGGGCAGTCAGAGGCAGGACACAAACACAGGACCCACAACACCCCCTGTGGACACCTGACAGGCATGTGACACTGCAGGGCCTTTGTGTGACTGTACTTTACTGTTAAGGTCTAGGAGAGAGTATGTGAGTGGAGCCCCCCCAACACATGTGGGCACACGCTCATACACACCTTCTGCAGCCTGTCGCTCACACTGTCCTCCCCCCTCTCCAAGAGGTTCTGAAGCTGCCGCTCCTCCTCCAGCAGCTTCAGCCTGCGCGTGTCCGCCTTCAGCACCGCATCCACTGCGGGCGTGTCGTCCGCCACCACCTCTGCAGGCAGAGGTCAGAGGTCAGAGGTCAGCCACTACCACTTACACACTTGCAATCAAACCCTTATAACCTAATAAACAGTGACTGGAAAAAAACATTAGCTTTGTTTTTCATTAACAAGTTTTGCCACACACACACTCACACACACGCATGCACAAAAAACATACCCTGCTCACAGAGCAAGACATCGATATTTGGAGGAATGCTGAGGGCTCGGTTTGCAATGTGCTTCAAGAGGGTGGTTTTCCCTTTGCTAACAAGGAAAAGTAAAATTAACAATGTCTTCAGCATTTCTGCCAAAATGAACCATGGCTTCACCGTGGGACGATAACATGACAAGCAGGGTGCAAAAACAACCCCCCCTCCCAACACTCACCCGTTGGGTCCAACCAAACCATATCGCCTTCCTGCCACTATCAAAAGGTCCGCATTGACAAACAGCTCCTTTCCGTGGGCAGATATACTAAATTTCTCCAGCTGCAAAAAGGAGCATCATTTTAAATAACTATGGGTGAGTTTAGCTTTTATTTCAATTGATATGTTCATAACTGATGTAAGATGAAAATTAAACAGCAACAAAGCTGGTGTACAAAAAGTACTTTTACGCAGATTAAACATTGACAATTCAACAGGATTTAGGCCAAAGATATTAAATTGTGTTCTTTTCATATGATGGTTACCACGGAATTCTGTTACCTGGATATTTGCATTAATGGAATACAGAATGCAACAATGCAATTAAAGTACGAAAGAGTGGCAGGGAGGGTTTGACTGTATGTGAGTTGTGACATGTAGTCGGGCAGAGACGTGCCTTGATGTCAGAGGCATTCTCCAGCATGGCCTGTCTGGAGGACATCTCGGCTTGGGACACAGAGAAGTCTCCTTCTGCCGCGTTCTGAGCCCGGACGCTGGCTACCTGGCGCTCGTACTCCAGCTGAACAGAGAGACGGAGACGTCATCACACGTTCTGTCTGTCAGACAGGGCTTGCAGGTGTCCGGAGACATGCTGACTGGTGCTGGAAGTCTCACATTCAACATGTCTATGATCCGCATCCATTTTGTCAATGGCAAAACACATGAAATAGTTTAGCAGATTTTTCAGCAGTTAAGCACACAGTCACCAAGGTGAGTGATGTGAGCTGATGGCAGAAGCTCGGCCTCACCCTCACCGTGTAACCGCTGGCTGAACACAGAAGACCAACACGCTCCCTACCTGTTTCTTTTTCTTCTTCTTCTCCTTCTTGCTCAGGTTAGCGTATGGGTCTTCTGCTGCCTCTTTCCCATGATCCCCCTCTTCATTGTCGTAGGCATCCTGAAAGTGGCAGACAGAGTACAACAGTAAGACAGCAGAAAGGACACCAAATCAGACTGCAAAGACAACGGTGACGAATGTCTGTGCCGGAGAGCCGCAAATACAGAAAGCAAACCTTGCACATGTCCTCTTCCTCTGTCTTCTCATCATGCTCTTCATCCTCCTCTTCTTCATTTCGGGGTGGGCGAACTGCCTTGACCTGCTGAGTAGTACAAGCAGACCATGCCGTGTTCATCATGAAAGTTCATGTCGGGACACACCTGACAGTGACCCAGGTCACTCATGGTCCCTCTTTGTCCCACATGGTCCCACACGGTCGTCTGAGGTCATGCTTTCCTCCATTCAGAAAAAACTGGTGCCCCATTCAGGAGCGTCTCCGCTGTACATGTTAACAGACAAACCTTCTGCTGGTCTTTCTTCCCCTTCTTTTTCAGCTGTTTCTCCTGCTTTTCTTCCTTCTCCTCCTCCTCCTCTTCATCTTCATCGGATACCTGAAAACATAGGAACACATTTGTGGGCCATGGACCATTATAATCCTAATTACTGCGGGGAAAAAATACAGTGAAATGATAGTAAATGAAGGGATGCAGATGCACTCTGAACAATTCCACAGGTGAGCTGACGAGTGTGTGCGTGACCATGCACGTGCACGTGTATGTGTACACACACGTGCAACCCACACACACACTCTTAATGCTAACCTTGGCCGGCTTTGCTGGAGGTTTCTTGTTCTTTTTCGTCCCCTTCTGTTTCTCATTCTCATCTTTCTTCTCTGACTCTTCTTCCAAACCCTCCTGTTTTCACACAAACAGCAAGTTCCTGCTTTTCTTTGCTTTGATGCTTCTTGGCCCAACTAACTAAATTAGTCTGTGATCAATGGACACCTGAGACAGAACCACTGCGTGAAGAGAACTGGAATTTGGGCTCTAATACCAACCTGTGCCTGCAACAAATTCGCTTCAACAAAGCTGTGTTGTTGAACAAGTGGTTTCTAACTAGACATCAGTACTGAAGAGCACCAAAAAATAAAACCGGTAAACTGCAGAAGACATGGAGGTAAAGGAATATCGAGGAGTGCAGACAGGTACTCAACAGGCAGACCAACAAGTAAACGGAGAAAAGTCAATGAAATTCAGCTACTTACCTTTACTTTTGTGGACTTGGGTTTATCTTTCTTCTTGCCCTTTGATGCTTTGACATCCTCTTCATCCTGCATCTCTCACACACACACACACACACACACACACACACACACACACACACACACACACACACACAGTTACCTTTACAGAATGACCACATTACAACCAATCATGACAAGCGACACAAACTCTACGATAGAATCATCACTTTACACCACAATCAGCATCACCCACGGACCTTGCTGCTCTTCGTCATCACTGGCTTCTCTTCATCCTCATCAGAGCCTTCTTCCTCCTCATCACTCTGACCCTGGCTCAGGGCAGCAAATATATTCCCCCCCTGGCAAACAGAAATATAAACGTTAGCTATCAAATTTGTCTTTGGAAATATTGCACACACATTAAAGGTACCCACTTAAACACTGAGCTACACAAAATGACTGTGGTAAAAAAAAAAAAAAACACACCAGCAATTAAAGCCCTACACACTCACCTTATTCCTTTTGCCTCCTCTGGTTGGCACAACAACTATAACAAAGAAAGAAGAGTTTACTGTTCTGGGATCAGTTCCACTCAATCACACCGATTTTAATGTGTCTAATGACCGAGCACGTGTTGCAGCTGTGACGAGCAGTACTGAAGTTCTGCCTTAGACTCAATGAGCTTCCGGGCAGAAATGGAGTTATGTGAAATGAGTAACATCCTACCTTCCTCCTCTTCTTCATCACTAGCCTGGACAGACAGCTTTTGTAACCTCTGCATGACCTCCTCATCTTCCTCGTCTCCCTCTCCACCTTTGCCTTTCCTGCGGTCTTTCTTTTTCTTTTGGGGCTGACGGAGTGTTTTGGGGAAGACAAATTCATGTTAGAATCCCCCCCTTATGCACACACTAAAAGTGTCACACACACAACACCCATTCCAGAGCAGGACAAAACCTTGTGTATGTCAACCTGTCTTTTCTTGGATTCATATGTGAAAGTGACATTAAACACAATGTCAACATGGTACACATTTGGGACAAGACACAGCCTTGCAAAGATATCCACATGCTGAAGTTATGCATACACAAAAAACGCAAACTTTTTCAAAAAGAAAAAGTTCTGCCACCAGACTCAGTCAATTAAGGATATCACCAGTTAACCTGGTAACGGCTAACCGTCAAATAACAGTTATTCTACAAATCTGACCAATGCTATCAGTTAAAAATTAACTATAAAAGAGTTTACCGGCAGATAATTGGTTTTTTTTTTTTTTGTTAAAGGAATGTTTGAGTTGTACATGCTGAAAAGATGAGGGACAACTACTAAAAATATATATTAGTCACAGCTGGGGAGGCTGCAGTGCCAGTTGTTCAGATAGAAGCCAGGAAATTAGTCTATGAAACCTTCCAAGCTAATGCAACACTAAGACAAGATTAATATGTCATTTATCTATTTATATGTTGTCCTGTTTAATATTTAATAGTTTGTGCTGGTAAACAGAAAGTTGCTTGCCATGAAACATCCTCCCGTACCTGTTTTCCAGGGGTTTCCTTGACAACAGGTACTTCTTTTTCTCCTTTATCTTCTAAAGCGAGTTCTTCAAAAAACTTTAAAAATGGGTCAGAAAACACATCACTAAAAGCCAGAACACCACATCAGACCAAAACAGGCTCAACGGTACTGCAACTGTAAAAGTTTAAATTCAAAAGTGGAGACAAACTTCTCAAATATTCAACACTATTTTTTTGTGTTTTTTTTCCCCTCTCAACACACTTCCCATTGAGCCACAGTAAATGGACTAAAATTTAACACTAGTTGTTCTGGCAAAATAAAATCAACCTTATTTAATCTTTTCATAAGCAAAACAATAACTAAACAATAGAGAGTTCAAAACGTAAACGCTAGCTATGTTACAAATACCCACACAATCACAACACAATTCATCTGAATTAAGCTTTTGTTTTCTCTGAAAAATGGAATTCCAAAAATCATCAGTTTAAATACATTCACTCCTTGGGGGAAAAAAAACTAAAAGGCTTTAAATTACCGTGAAATTAAAATAAAGACACTAAAAGGTTAACTCAGACTTACAGATTTCTTCCCCTTCTTGTCTTTCTTTCCTTTCTTGACGACTTTTTCTGAAAAATGAAAAACAGCCGTCAATTACGCAAGATACGGTACATGGCAAGAGGCAAGATGGGGATGCTGAAGTTGTCTGCACTTTTGCTACACGGTCTGCACACCGTATGGACACCAGTCAACCTAAGCAGACGTGAGACAAGAAGAGAATTCCAGCTTTTAACAAAAGAGAGAAACCTGGCACACAGAACGGTACTGCACCGCAGTAAAATCACTGGGTTTTGTTAACACAGCATTTTGAACAAATTACAAAGAACAGCAACAACACGCAGTTACATAAAGCTTGCAGAACCCAACTTCACAATCTGCCACTCAAGCTGGAAAAAAAACACTATCAAGACAGTTGTAATTGTAACTACCGAGACAGTCAGGAATGTTGGCAAAACAAAGATTAATTTCTAATAAGTCATCAGCCAAAATGCAGGCCTTAAAATCTTTTTGGCAAGTGATTTTAAAACTGTCAAAGCGTCACATGACATCGGCTGCGCATGTACTGGGCAGATTCCCACCTAAAGAGGACAACGTGCAATTCCGTTATAACTGCGTTACCTGCGGGCGCAACCTCGTCGCCTTCCCATTCTTCTACTTCCTTCGCTTTTTTCGGCATTTTCGTTTTGAGAATCACAATAATCTACAACAGTGTTATGTTCTGTTGACTGAAGCAGCCGAACAATCGCGATTGTATGAATTCCTGGACAAACGTAACAATCCACCCGATTCACACATGCGGCCTGAATCTTTTCTCCCTACCATCGACGTTCAATAACAAATTCTAGGATTTTCAACGTGCTAAAATATCACAGCGCCAACAGTTGGCTGAGAAAATTACTACATATTGTCCTCCTGTAAATTACAAAATTACATGCAGTTCTATAAATATATTCAATGTATTGCCTTTGCCTGTGTATCTTAAAATGTTGTCCAATATTATGATGTATTTCTTATCGTTGATATTATGGAAATTTAACAATACAAAAAGTAACCAATGTATTTTTGGTGAGTAGTTTTTCCACGACTGAACACAAACACAGTCTTTAAATATCCCGAGCAATTTATCGAAGCGTTTTACTCAGCATAAAAACAATCGAAAAGCAATTCACTAAAACAACTTAATCACCAGTTAAAAATGCTTTAAGTTGTTAATGTGTATAAAATTCTGGGTTCTAAGTTATTGATTGTGGGCTTATTTTTGAGCTATTTTAATATACAGTATACATGAAATATAATAAATAGACTGTGACAAGATGCATATTCTTAACACCTTTTTATATAATGTGATAACTAAAAAGGATTTAATACTAAATATTGACTTTTTTGTAAAGAACAATAAAACGTTCTTGAGTCCTTTAAAAATTCACGCTCAAAAGTGAAAGTATTTTGTCGCCAATGGGAAGCGACGTTGGCGCTTTACGTCCACCGGCGGCAGTGTTACAAAGTAAACGAGTGTCTTTTTGACCAATCAGAAAGAAGCCGGTCAGGATGTGCAACGCAGGGGCGTGGCTGTAGTTTTTTCCACCCCGAAACGTAGAGACGCATGCGTCATATGACGCACGCCTGGACAAGGGCACAGAGATGGAATGACATTTCTACAGCGTTATCGGCGATTAGAGATTTCCGTCTGTGAAACACCGAGTGACCAGGTGGACAGCCCTGCCATCTTTCTTATATGCGTTCCCAGCTCTTTGGTGTTTGCTGGTTTTAAAGCAGGTGCGGTCTGGATTATGTTGGCAGTGACAGGTATGTTATGTGGATAGTTAGCGGCCACCTAGTGAATGGTTGGGCAGGCTCCTGGAAGTGACGATTTATATGTGTAAGGGCTCTGCCCGGAGAGGCTGGTTTCTTTTTTTGCCTGGCTCTAGACTCATTAACTAAAAAGTTGCATGCTCCGTCTATTACGGTGGTTGAATGAGCGCCACGCTGCCATAGCTACACGGACTATGTAAGTACGCTTTCTAATTAGCGATTGTTATGCTCTGGGAGCAGCCACTGTTCACCAAAGCTTTATGTAAGTAATTTTACTTTCAAGGAAGAAATAAGATCTTTGCTTCTGTGATTAAAGTATAGCACACGGGCCATGTGTTTAGTTTGCTTGCATTTTCCGCATTTTCGCTGCCAAAGCAAGAACATTTTGACTACGATTTTATTTCTCTGCACTATGCCTCAGGCCCCTGTCCTCTCCAAAAAGGTCAGGGGGAAAAAAAAAAAAAAATCTGACATTTTCAAAAGTCCCTTGTTCAAAAGTGACGTGATGTGATGTGACTTCAGGTCCAAAATCTTTGGGGTTGTCAAGGCAGCAGGAGATGCACATTGATGAAAATTTCATTATTTCAGTAGTATTCAATTTTTTGTGTTGCTGGTTATTAAACAATTACAGCGAGGGTCAGAGGTTACAAGAATATAACTATACTAGCTCTTTCAGTATATAGGGATTGTACCAGTCTACACATAATATAGAAATATAAAGTTACAGCTAAGGATGGCTAGAAATGTCAACAATTGTTTACACAAGCCTTCTGATAGCGACACAGGCTACCTAGCTGTGCCACTGTCTTGTGTTCCTGTAGATCACTATTGTAACTCTGATTAACTTTATATTCTTATTAATTTGATCACCTACACACCCTGGTGACTAACATGCAATATTATAGGTGTTTCAGACAAAAGAATCAAACACATCTTCTGACATGTTATGGGGGAGACCTCTTTATTTTTAGTAGAAAGGGTTTGTATCTAAATCAATTCAAAGAACACCAACAAGACTGACTGTGCTTCCACACTTGTGTGCATAAAAATTTCAAACTTCATTTGCCTGATTTATTTAATTCAGGCAATGCCAATAAAGTATTTTTTGTAGTTTGTCAAAACATTTAAGGTTTATATTCTCTATATGTATTTGCTTTTTTGCAGCTTTGAAGAGTGAAGAAGACTGGAATTAAAATAAACATAGTGGCTTCACCTGTCTTGGAACACTTACAATGACTGGGTCTGCACTTCTCTATTGAGCTGAATGGCTGTCTGCAGAGGGGGTATTTCCTTATGGTTGGGATATGGGAGGAGTCACGGCTGCAGGCAACCAATCAAGCGACAGTGCTGGAGTGCCTGTCAGGTACGGGACTTCTCACTTAGGACTTTGTTTACAGCTGTCAGAGACACATCAAATCTGGGCAGCCTAGACTCAGTGGGAGTTCTAATTACCACTATGTCATTATGGTCAAGCACAAATATAGTTAGTTTTCTCCATTTAGCAAATTACTTAACATTCTTTTATGCTTAAAATTACTTTTTTTACTTTTTAAACAAAACAGTTTATGTGTATTTTCTTCTCATTAGCTGGATAGTATTACATTTAATTAACTGTCATTTATTTTTTGAGCATCTCTTCAGTACTAGCTGCTAGTTATATCTGATGTCTGTGTGTACCTTAGGCCTGGTCTCTCTGTTTTCCAGGCTCTTGATTTACAGTTCACCGGTCCTATCCGCCCAATAAGCAACGTCTCCTCCGTGCTGTCATATTCGGGCAGCCCTCGGCACAGGACAGCGGGCAAGGCGCCACCTGAGGCGTACCCATCGCACCATCGCGGGGCAGCCCTTGCTGCCAGGACGCTGGGCCCAGAGGAGGTGTGGAGCGACGTGGTCAGCCTGTGTGTGCTCCCCAGGGACTCCGAGGACCAGCGCACCGTGGAGCAGGTGCCGCTGCTGGGCCAGACGAGGCTGAGCGAGCTCTGGGCATTGGGGTCATGGAGGTCTGAAGGGCTGCTGTTCCCCTTAACCACTGTGGATGGAAGGCGGGAGGATGACATTAACGTGGGTGGAGGAAGGGCAGAGGCCCGAGCAGAAACGGATGAGCGCACAGAGCGCGAGTCTTTCCACAGCTTGTTTGGAGGGGAGAGCTGTCCGGCCCCCTTCGTGTGGGGCTCCAGGTTCTACTGCTTTCATGGCCCACAAAGGGAGTCTTTGTCCCGGTGCAGGGATAAAGCGAGACTGGGAACTGCCATGGAGGTGCAGGCCTTAGGCTTTCACAGATGTCGTGCTTCTGACTGCAGCTACTTTGAGACACAAGGGCAAGATAGGGTGGACAACCAGAGAGAGAGGGACCGAGAAGAAAAACTGAACCTAATGTATGAGAGGTTAAGGATTGAGGTAAGAGGGGACTTCTGGGAAAAATGTTTGACAAATGGCAGCACACTGATATGATTGTTATTGTTTTGACTTTTATGTTTATCCTTGGAAAAAGCCTTTTTTTCTGATGTTGCAGCTACCAAGCTTCTTTGTAAAGGATCATGACTATAGTTTGTACTCCATGGATGTGGAATTCATCAATGGACTACTGAACACGAAGACCAGGTTTTCCTTAAAAATATTCCTGTGTAGACGTGCTCTGATTTGTGTTGTCGTGTATTTAATGTTATATTTCTTAGGTGTTTTGCAAATACCAAATGTTGTGTTGAAGTAACCCATATTTCACTTAGTAATGATATTTTGAAAGATACAGACCACACTTTATGAGTACAAAATAAACACTTAAAGATGTTAGAAATTTTTAAAAATACTGTTGAGGACAATACCTATGTGGTGAACATTAATTAGTGAATGCCAGAAGGACACTTCCTTAAACAGGAAGTGCAAGTGTGTGTGTGTGTGTGTGTGTGTGTGTGTGTGTGTGTGTGTGTGTGTGTGTGTGTGTGTGCGTGCGTGCGTGCACG
>JABJVR010000039.1:183995-209210 GCA_025773905.1 Chitala chitala | reverse complement strand
TTTGTTAGCACTGCCTGTCAATGTACAGTGTTTCTTCGAAGGGAGCCGGACAGACAGGCACCCACCTGGGTGTTGGAGTATAGCACAGACTCCCTAATCTGCACATCTGTACTACAGGACAGACTCACTAACCTGCATGTCTATACTATAGCACAGACTCCCTAATTTGCACATCTATACTACAGGACAGACTCACTAACCTGCATGTCTTTAATACAGCACAGACTCACTAACCTGCACATCTGTACTACAGGACAGACTCACTAACCTGCACGTCTGTACTACAGCACAGACTCACTAACCTGCACATCTGTACTACAGGACAGACTCACTAACCTGCACATGTATAACAAAAAACAGCCTGTGCAATCATAACATATGCAGTGCAATAAATACTGATAAACTTACAGTGCTACAGAACAGAACACACTGTACTTTGTAGCTCTGTTTTACCAGCCAAATTCCATAAATACAGTACACATTATGTACAGTTTTGTAAATATACAGCCTTTTCAATCAAATCGGCCTAATTAACTACAGTACACTGCTAGCACATACATCTGTCTATCTGCAATAGTGTGATAACCTAGCCTGACTGATAGTGCAGTACAGTTCAAACCCATCTCCATGAAATATTCCACAGAACAGATGACACATTTACAGCTCAGAAGATCACATAAAACATACAACTACACATCTTAAGCATCATATCAGTAATACATATTTTATCAGCAGCATAGCAGCATAACAAATACACTAACATATCTGAGTTATGGTCTAAAATGAACACTTTAACAAAAACATGACCCAGAAACCAACACAGAGATAATGAAAGTAAATGAAGGCAAGGCATTTAATTGTGAATGACGCTTATAATGTAGGCAGTGGGACTGTTTGCAAACCTTGGGGATAAAGAGCACGACCAACGTGATGTAGACAGAGAAGACGATGGCCAGGGACGCAAAGGCAAAGGATGCATCCTGTTGGGAGGAAAGGATCATCGTAACGGGCGCAGTGATCATACAGAGCACCTACAGGAGGGAGAGAAGGAGGGAGAGAGACAAAGAGAGAGGGAGGGAGAAACAGACAGAAACAGGGAGGGAGAAACAGACAGAGACAGGGAGGGAGAGACAGAGAGAGAGAGGGATGGAGAGACAGAGAGAGAGGGAGACACAGACAGAGACAGGGAGGGAGAGACAGAGAGAGTCGGAGAGAGGGAGGGAGAGACAGAAAGACGGAGAGAGGAAGAGTCAGAGGGAGAGACAGAGAGAAAGGGAGAGAGGAGAGGAGGGAGAGAGGGAGGGAGACACAGGGGGAGGGAGAAACAGACAGAGACAGGGAGGGAGAGACAGAGTGAGACGGAAAGACGGAGAGGGGGAGAGACAGAGAGAGAGACAGAGAGAGGGAGGGAGAAACGGAAAGACGGAGAGAGGAAGAGTCAGAGGGAGAGATAGAGGAAGAGACAGAGAGAGACAGAGAGATGGAGAGAGGAACAGTCAGAGGGAGAGACAGAGAGAGAGGGAAATAGGAAAGGAGAGAGAGAGACAGGGAGAGAGGGAGGGAGAGGCAGAAAGAGAGAGAGAGACAGGGAGAAAGGAAGGGAGAGGCAGAAAGAGAGAGAGAGACAGAGGGAGACAGAGAGAGAGGGAGAGAGGGAGGGAGAGACAGAGAGAGGGAGACACCAGGAGGGAGAAAGAAAAAGAACACACAGAAAAAAGAAGAGCAAAAGAAAGAAAGGGAAAAAAAGAATGGAGAGAGACAGAAAGAGAGAGGGAAACCATTTATAACTTCTTCATTGTATACATTCTTCATTCATACAACTGTATGGTAAAGACAGCACAAGAGAGAGCCCTCGGACCAAACCGCAGTCTGAGTTTCAGTGCTATTGGTACTCTTTATGTCAGCTGTAAGACATATAGTCCAGGGCCATCTCTACCAACTACACCATAACTAACTAATCCAGAGCTAACTGATGCAAAATACACAGAAGCAGAGGAAGTAAATGTACTGATACAATGAGCAGCTGGTTTAAAATGCAGGGTGCAGGCAGAGCACTGATCACGGAGCTACACTTGGGACCAAGGAAATTCAGGTTAATGTGCCGAACTGTGGAACATATACTGTGAAAATGTGCGATATGTAAATGTAGGAGCTCTTGGAGCACAATTCTGCTGAATAATATGCACAGCCAATATGAGGCAGAGAAAGAGCAAGATCATTTTTAATCCACGTCTTCGTTATTACGGCTGTCATTACGCACGGCTTAAAGTAGTGGCTGAAACACAGATGACTAGAAAACTCACTGCCACATTGTAGATGGCCATTCCCACGGCCCTGTGGTCGTTTATCTTCTCCGTAGAGATGGACTTGGTCTCGTAGGCCAGAAATATGCCCAGCAACAGCAACAAACCCTTATAGCCGTAGACCACTCCTATTGGATGGAGCAGATAGAAGAAAAGGGCGGGGACATGACATATGCATCGCAGACCGCCTTAGTCATTAAGTGTGTCTAAGGTCTATATCACCAAATACCTTTATTACAAGAGCTATTTCTTTGAGCATGATGCTCTATTGCCATCGCGCTTCATTTAAAAGACATTGTGGGCTAGCAAATGGAACAAGTGATAGAGAGAGAGGGAGAGAGGGGGAGAGAGAGAGGGAGAGAGCAAGAGAGAGAGAGGGAGAGAGAGAGAGAGACAGAGACAGGGAGAGAGAGAGAGAGAGTGGGAGAGAGACAGAGAGGGAGAGAGCGAGACAGAGTGAGAGAGGGAGAGAGAAAAGAGAGAGAGAGAGAGAGAGAGAGAGAGGGAGAGAGAGAGAGAGAGAGAGAGAGAGAGAGAGAGAGGGCACACAAACAGAGGGTAAGTGTAAGAGAGAGCGTATGTGAAAGTAGGTTACCCAGCCATGTGTTCATCTTCTCAGAACTACAGTGCTCCAGGAGAGGCTGAATTAGAACGTCTAGGTCTCCTTTGGGGGCCTCCTTCGTGAACTTCTGCTCAGAAAGAAAAGCAAACACGCACAGCATAAGAGCACATGACGGACATCGTCAGGGCACGATCCACTGCAATAACCCCTATTCTAATTAAGAAAACAGACACCTGTGAAAGTGCAGTTAGTCCACTGACTGCCACTGTACATGTTCTGTATAGAATACAACTACAGAGTTCATTGCTAATTCAAGACAGCCACGGTATTTAATAGCATCCATGGTGGGAGTATTTTTAAAAACATTGAGCTGTATAAAATCAAAAAGTTAAAACAAGTATTACAGCTAAATAAATCACCAAGCATGGAGACAGGTGTGTATTAACATTATATATGTGAAGTGCTCATATTTAGGCAATATAAAAATACATCAGTATGTATGTTTAATGCACTGCCATCCATCAAAGGGAATGATAATGTCACTAAATTACACACAGCAGCAGTTCAGTTCAAAAGGCTAAAATTAACTGCATAAAAAAATGCAAACTTGGGACACGTTCCTGCAACGTGTCCACCAACATTTGTACATCATTTTCTTTTATTCGTGTTTGCTGGTGTCAGTCGTACCAAAAATCAGCACAGTGTTCAATAATGAATACAATCTATTGCAACAGAAAACCTGTCAGAATATGAATATGTTAAAGTCAAGGGGCTGTAGCTTTATGTGCATTTTCAAACAATGCTTATAAATCAAAGCTGTTAGGTACGAGACGTGCCCTATACAGCACGACATTACAGTCAGTCACACGTGGGAAATAATGCGAGGTACACTCAGAAACATTTCCAGGATGCACGCACAAGAGAAACAAAGTGCACCTGGCTAAAAAAACTGTACAAACTCACAAAACAAAAAACTGCCAATTAAAAATCAAAACATTACCCACAGTCACAGAAATAATAAAACCTCTCACGTGGAAGAGTGATGTGGAAGGCATTTCAGCAGAAAAGTGCATTTAATTGCATGATTACCACGTTTAATCATCGAAAACATTTTAATCACAATTATTACTTTACATATCTGTGTAAAAAGCACGTACTATATGAGCGTTTTCAGTTTGAATCGTAGCTGTGTCTGATAAAACAGCATTTAACCATAAATGCCAGACAAATTAGCTGAGGAATTTTTCCAACGTAAACAAGGCCAGTCTTAAATGGCAGTGAAAATCAATTCAGCAGTCTGATTCAGTCTGGAGAGGTAATTATACAGCACCTGCATAATACCTTTACTAAGACTATAGTTTCAAGGACACAGAAGACTGATTGTGAATTGTAAGGTGTCTGAAGCTACCTGATGTTGTCCATCAATGTTTAATAAGATGTTTCCCTGGCTGGTGTAACAAATTAGTAGGTAATACATATTGGTATGGCCTTGTCAAGCTGTACAAATAATCTGGTACCCTAAACCCTGTGTGTGTGTGTGTGTGTGTGTGTGTGTGTGTGTGTGTGTGTGTGTGTGTAAAACAGGGAGAATGCTCAGGTGTCCTAGCCAAAATAAGCCTAACTCTTTACAGAATAACCTTGGACTAACACAAACAAGACTGGAAAAGCTGTTATTAAAAATAATAAGAGGGTTATATTCCTATTTTATCCACAATGTTGTTTTGTATTACAGACATAGCAGATAAATGCCATGAAGTGCCTTCACTTCAAAAGACATGCAGCGCAATCCAAAAGCAAATCTGCCAACATGCTGAGAAAAATCACAAACAGGGCTTCAACCGTACCTCTACTGTAATGTGTAAAGGATCCACGATCTGCCAGATCATCAGGGACAAAACGTCTATGGCCAAGAGCACACCCACGGTAGCATAGAGTTTCCAGGGCTCTAAGTGCTGCTGGGATACAGAAGGACCAACAGACATTCACATGTGCCACTTACAAACGCTGCTCTGCAAGCCTAAAACCCCAATGGAGCCCAGAAGTGATGCTAGAAATAGGCCGTCTATGGTACATTAGACTTTAAGCAGTGAGGCATAACTACATAACCCCCCCTCCCTACTTTCATCTTCTCATGCATAGGCACCAAAGGGATGCGTGAAATGGATCTAGGTGTTTACTCCTGCAACTGACACCACTTGACACATTTTAAGTGCCATGGCTTTAGGTATTACGAGGTTCTGATGTGAACTGAACAGACACAAAACCAGTAGAGAGTACCGGTTACAGACATTTACCAAAAAAGTCAACATTTCCCAACAATAGCAGCTGAAATATTTTGTAACATTAAAACATTTAGAGACAGAGGCCTGGAAGTTGTCACGTGTGAAAATATGCAGCGCCTGTTTCACAACAGCCCCGGTAATAATACAGATCAAGGCCGCTTTTGGTTCTGAGCATCAACATATTTTAACAGATATTTTTGCAGATATTCACGAGGCCCCAAATAGTCTCCATATACTGTATTTTAACATCATCTTGCAATAAATATTCCCCACCTACAGTGTCTCACTGTCTACATTGTTTGAGGACATCTGGAAATGACACACCGAGGCACACAGCACAGTTGACATTTAAAGTGTGCACCCTGATTATGCTCTCAGCTGGTAAAAATACATAAGTCTGGTGAAGTATAACCCCCACGCAGAGCCACAAGATCAAAAACAACATTACATAAAGGCCTGCTTTTCGTGTCATCATTACAGTACAATCTAACCTAGTCTCTTTTCCATATATTGTAAAGGGAGCAGATTCAGCTTTGAGAACACAATCCATTTTCCCACCATCTGAAGTCAAATCAGCTCAAGTTATATCCACCATATCATCTACTTAAGATTTGTCTTCGATCCCACTGACATTATAGAAAATAAATTTCACCATTTTTCTTCTAAAACTTCTACTAAACTAAGATAGCTTTATGTATGGTATTGAATGATGTAAACAAAACTCACAGTCGTTTCCTTTCGGAATCTAGGACAGCACTTCTTCTCATAACAGACACTGAGAAAAAGCAGCCATCACTGTGAAATCTAGTTATGATACTGTTACCACAGCGAGGAACAAACGCGAAGAAGAGGAAGATAAAAGTGGTTTTGTGGAGTTAGGGCATTCAGCTCCACCCACCACCCCATGCCATTCACGCACACAGCACCACCAGGCAATCCACAGCAGCTCCTTCTGTAACATGAGCAGCAGAATTTCAAAGCGATGCCAGAAATATCAGGGTGATAAAACGTTTCCACAAAGGAAAGCGAAAGGGGAGGGGGCAGCACTGGCAACACAAAAGTCTAAACAAAATCAGCAATAAAGACTCCACTTATAGGAAACACAGATGCGACAGATTGCGCTGATGGGTAGCAGTTATGAGAGTACAAAGTGCCAGCACTTGCACGTGATGAACAATGAGCCTTGGCTTTACAATCCATCCGTATAAGCCTCTCTTTATTTACCTTCTTTTTCTCCTTCTTCTCGTCCTTCTTCGTAAAAACCGTGTGGACCCACCAGATCTTAGTGAACATGCTGCCGTAGGCCAAACTGAAGCCCAGCCCCAGGAGCCACAGGCGAAACTGTAATAGGAAAGAAACTGGAGCTGGAAACAAAGCTATTACCAAGGTAAGAAAAAGCAGGCGGTACCAACTGGAAAGGGGGGGGGGCTAAACGGACAGAGGGAGGGGCCAAGCAGAAGAGAACAAGGTGCTGACAGGGCAAAGGGAGGGGTCAGCAGGACTGAAGGAGTGGTCAAGCAGAGAAGAAGGAAATAATAGCAGGTGAGTGGAAGGAGCCAATGAGAAAAGAAGGAGGTAAGAGCAGGACAGAGCACAAGAGGGAGAATTTAGCAGGAGAGAGGGAGGGATCAGCAGGACAGACGGAAGCCCAGCAGAAGAGGTAGATAGCAGCAGGAATGAAAGCCGTGCCAAGCAGAAAAGGTACCAGCAGAACAGAGGGAGGTACCAGAGGGTCAGGAAGAGAAAGTGAAAAGCCAAGCATGGCAGAGGGAGGGGAGAAGGAAGGGCCAGTAAAACAGAGGGATGAGAGGGTGATTTTAGTGTTTTCACTATGATTGGCCATCACTGGAGCACAGACAGGCTGTAGCAGAGGGCCAGCGCAGATGGGACACGAGGGGAAGCCACAGCGTTGCACTTTCCCAATCATGCTCCAGACTCGCTTACCTGGCACACGACAGGGAACTGAGACCTGTGAACGTGATGCCCATCAATCCCAAGCGGAAACACAGCGGCCAGAGCCATCATGCAGCCCACAGCAGTGATGTTGTTCAGGTACGGCTGGGAGTTTTGGATGTACCTGTCACACATTACAAGGGGACTAAGTAACTCGACGTGTTCCTGTAAGCTTTCTGTCAGCGACATCGACGGCACTCAACAAGCCTGCTGCACATACCTGACTTTGCTGTTGTAGATGTTGAAGGTGAGACACACAATTCCCAATAAGATTCCTAACCCCGCAAAGACAGACACTGATGCAAAGAGCTTCTGAGACAAAAATCTGAACTCCTCGATCACTACGGTCTGATCTGCAGGTGGCCCAGGCCCTGCACAAAAACAGAAAAGGAAGAAGTAACACTTGAATTGAAAATTCTCTGTAGTATTAAAGCTGCATACAAATGCGATGGAGCTCAGAGGTGTTAGAAGCGTGTCATAGTTTTTTGACTATGGGATATGACATGAGAAATTGACAGCAGAGACTGCTGACAACTGAGAAGACAGTTCTGAGAGTGCGTGCCTGTTTGCTCTTATTTCTGTCTGTCGGTGTGTGTTATGCACACTTAAAGCCTCTCTGTCCTTGATGGAGGAATCAGGACAGAGCGTTACCATGGATACCAAGCTCTGTAACAGTTGCCACGGTGATAGGAAGAGAGCTGAGTTGGAGCGGTCGTCAACGGCAACCGCGCAAAGGGGGTGAGAGTGAAGAGAGGGACAGTGTGAATTACAGAGGAAAAGTGGGGACTAGTTTCAGGTGGGACAGGAAGAGAGATGACATGCGAAGCAATTCGTCTTTCTGAGAGCGCAACGCACTTCTGTGAGGCTGTGAAAGGGAAACCGCCATCCACTAACTCACTTCATTACATTTATGGACCTCTTGCCTATATCATTGGCATGTCTAATAAAAGACAAGTGAAAAGCCAAGGGCAAAGTCAAGAACAGCCTGAAGAGACATTCAGTCAGATGTGGATGCTGGATGCCAGTCAAACAAAACAAGCTCCTCCTACAGCAAGTCAAGCATAAACAACACGGAGGTCACATTCCCAGAGGGCACGGTCCCATTTGTACAACAATTTTCAGGAAAGACTAATCTTTTTAAAACCTGAGATTGTGTTCATCGTACAAGACTAGAGGAGCTTCTCAGAGCTCTCATGGAGGACGAATCACATCACCTTTAATGGGAGGGGGGCAACATTAATTGCTGTAAAGAAGAGGCAACCATCTGGCATGTTAGACTACGTGGAAGCCTATGAAAAACGTGAGGGAAGATCAGCATAACCGCAACTTCTTACTAATGACCCAACAAATCCGGAGCACACTTTACATTATCAGACGATGAGACACTGAAGGACTGCTGACAATAAACAAACGCAAAATTTCGTTTGCAGCTGTTATTGTGAATTGCCGCAACGATCGTTTGTTTAACTGTTTCTCTCTTCTGCTCTTGGCACCAAACTCAATTTCCTGTTGACAGCTCAGTTTAATTAAAGGAAGAAGTCTGCCAGGAGCAGAAAGGAAAAGAGGTAAGCAAGTTAAATCACTCTTATAACCAGTAATAAGATATTCAGCAATGCCAGCAAATCTGAGCAGCTAATACGGTGTTCTGGTAAAACATGAATGATCATCATTCCTAAATTATCATTTTTGCGCAAGTGGAAATCAATAAGTAATGTGAGGAAACCGCATTACAAGGAAGATTTCCACAGGCTTCTAATCACCACACAAAAAGGAAAAAGAAATCAACTGCTTATCAGCAAATTACACCAAGAACTGGAAACTGATAAGTCTGTATTAATAACAGATTTCACAAGATGAGAGGCACAGACAGGCTCAGGTATAAATTGATGTGTTGAGATCCACTTTAGTGCTATGTGTGTAAGCAGAATGATCCATACTTTTGTAGAAAATAAGTACTTAAACACCAAAATACAAATTAGCAAGAAGTAAACCTGTATACATCTAAAAATACATAGATGAAAAAACATAATGATGACAAAATAAAAGAACATACCAAACCCTTCTAAAAACCCAAACCAGTTCCATCAAATATCTATAAATTGACATAAAATACCTGTATAACAGCAAGCCTGTGATTTCAGCAGAATATGCTATATAACATTTAAAACACAAATACCTAGTTATTGAACATTTAATAAGGTCATTTATAAGTATATTTCTTTGCAATTCACAACAAAATATTACCCAGAATATTGCACGTTCCAGTGCTTCATTATACCCTTTGCACCAGTGTTTCCCTAAGTTTGGGTCACAACCTATTTTGGGTCGCAAACTTGCTTGTGATGGGTCGCAATAATCAGTAAATTTAATAAAAATTTGTGTGATATTGTGTTACTGGGTCCCATAATGGGTCCTAAGATTTTAATTTGAGTCTTTGGTTTAAAACTTTTAAGAATACATAGCAACAAATGTTACATAATAAAAGTTATATTAAAATTACAACTGCAGACAGTTTAAGTTTATCTAAAGAATCTGCTCCAATGAACAATTACTGTACACAACTTAAGATAGAAGAAAATAATTGATAGTGAGTTTTTTTGGTGTGTGGAACTTTGTTTTTGCTGCCTTTTTTTGTGTTTGTCCAACATACAAAGTGAAGGGTGACAAACAGACACAGCTGACCATAGACTAGTGCTGAGCACAGACTAGTGCTGAGCACAGACTAGTGCCGAGCAGTTAATTTCCACTTTCAATATTCCTTTTTTGTCTGCTCTTCAGATAAATACTAAATATCATGATTTTACAGCAAAATTTCTGTTGATATAACAAAAATTTTAAAGAATTTTTAAAGAGTTTAAAGAAATGATACACTGAGTGGTGCCTGTGTATTCTGTGATTTAAAAAAACATCTGTAATATCTGCACAATCACAAGTTAAATTAAGGAAGTTACGGCATCAAAACATTATTATGCATTAATGTTACGGTGAAAACATAAATTGACGGAATACACTTTTTAAATGTCGTGATTCTCATCACTTAATTTTTTTCTCTCCTGGAGGGAAGCAGAGCTTGGAATTATGGAAGATCTTCTTTACTTACCTATCCACTTGTCATTGCCAAACCAGGAGAGGTTCCCCTTCGTGCTATCATAATACCCAATCTTCTTGTAGCTTCCTCCTGTACAAATGCATTAAAATCTGAGTTGGCAAGCAAGCATCAAACAGCCATGCAAAGTACTGGGTAAATTAAGAAAATTAAAGGAATACACCAACTGGGGCCTGTTTACATCCCAAAACATAGACACTCCATTCGCTCTCATTACAGATATTGTACAGTATAATTACTGTATTTGCTTCCTTTAATGCAGAGCAATTACAAGATTATCATGCACCATTGGGATCTACTATATGGCACTTATCACGCATTTCAGTGCACACTTTAATATAGAATTTCAGAGGACCAAAAATCATTATTCCATTTTGCCTAAGAATGTGCTTCAGACTTTCCCATGCGCCTTGGCGTTCTCACTGATGTGCTCCCTCACACACCTTGATGTGTGAGGTTGACCACAGGTACACCCGCCTAAGGGGTATGTGCACACTCTATGACACACATTTTCATTTATTGTTCATTTTTTTATCTTCAGCATAGATGGCCCACGTTCGGCAGTTAGCCGGACGTCAATATCAATTTCAGAGGAATTAATGGGGTGACTCTGAGGTTATACATTTTATTGGTTTGGAGTTGATCTCAATTTCCGTAAAAGTAATTGGCAATATCCCCTGGACAAGAGCAGAGCCACCGCAGGGCCCGAACGCCAATACATCTCTATATACTCAGTGTTGAACTAAAAGACTTGTGGGACGTTTGAAATTGGAATATTTCAGAGCCCTGACTGTTTCACAGGAGAAGACAAACCATTTTATGGCAGTTTATCATCTGGCACTAGAAAAATCTGAAAGTATATCGAAATGTACATTCTGTGCAATTTGTAACTTCCAGCTCTCCACGATTTTTCACAGACATATCAACGATGAGACAGAAAGATGAAGAGTGCCTTGTAGCTGTTCGATAAGAGTCCAGGCCATTCTGGATCCCTGGGCGTCAAATACCACATGACCCTATGGAAGAAAAGGCCGTGGTGAGTCTTCTGTCTGCATGGCACAATTATAATAGCTCTGCTTGCCACGCCTCTCCATTATCTTAGATGTAGAACGTGACTGTTACACACCACACTTTCTATATGCAAGTCTCTATGTGTGTGTAGCTCGTGTCACTCACAGACACCCCCTCGAAGGAGCTGGTGTTGAGAGCCCGGTATATCTCAGCCGTGATATCTCGGTTGTTGTAGTTGAAGTCTTCCAGGCGCCGGCCTTTGGCCCTCAGGGGCCCCACGGTCTTGTTTAGGGCCAGGGCCAGAGCCCAGATGGCATCATAAGCCAGCGGGGCCTCTTGGAAGCCGCCTGTCTCCTCCGGGTTCTTCCCCCCGAGGCGCGACATCAGCAACGTCAGGAACTCTTGAGACGTCTAGTCAGAGGGTCATTTGGATGAAAGGTCATTCTTTGGGTTTCAGCTCAGGTGATGCTAACGTGGGTGCAGGCATGTGCCTGACAATCTGCAGCCAGTCCAGTTCACTGCTGGTTCTGTCTTGTCTTTACTTAAAAAGAGCATGACAGGGGATATACTGTATATCCTTCTAGGTTAAACAGACAACATGCTGTTTGCCTTGATATTCAGTATGCAGAATGGTCATTTAATGTGGGATTCTTTGGGAGTATAAGCATGCATTTTTGTTTTTGGTTGTCAGTTTGTTTTTAAAAACATTTTTAGTGTTTTGTTTTTAAGATCTTAAAATATAACAAGCCTATCCAATGTACTTTTTAACTTGATACCGCCAGCTGACTGGAAAATAACACCTAATGAGCCTAGATAACATAATTCTGTCAAGACGAAGGCGCATTACAAAGAAGATGTGAACAGCCCAGCAGCACACTAAGTCAGGATGGCAAGCGCTGTTTTGAGTTCTACACCCAAAAAGACAGTGTTCCCATGAACTGGCCCATCCACACAACTTTATCATTTAGCACAATTTCATACATTACAACATGCTTATATTTTAGGATCTATGAACACTGGGCAATGCCTAACACCATTACATGTTCACATGGTGGCTTTCATCAACTGAGTGAAATCAAACAGCAGATGTAGCCTTATCTAAAGGATCCTTCCTCTACTGGCTCAGCAGATTCTGTTTGCTGCTAGGCCCAGTCTAACAAGCTAGTATCCCAGTAAACAAGGAAGGGAATCATGTTTATAGCCAAGTATGTTTGTCACATACAAGGAATTTTTCCTCTGCATTTAACCCATCCCTGTGGGAGCTAGTGCTGAGTGTCTTACTCAAGGACACACCTGACTGGGCTGGGATTTGAACCAGGGGGAGTTCCACCTCCCAGCCAAATGCGCTACCCATTGAGCCACCAGGCCGCTTAAACAGGCATGCAAGTTAGCAACCACCTCACAAACAGCATTATTAGGCCACCTTAATACAAGGCATTAATGTTCATGGATGGAGTGAAATGTGATCTAATGCTGAAATGTCAGTATAAACGAGGAGCTCCTCACCAGATTGGAGGCTCCTCGGACGGTCTCTGGGTTGAGCATGACGATCTCCGTGGTGACGTGGCCCTCCACAGCCTCTGTCATGTTCTCCACAGAGCAGTCGATGGATGGGTCTTTGATCTTGAACCAGTTGTCTGCGTACCAGCCAATCAGAAACCACACGTATTTCTTACCGTACAGCTTCTCCTTAAAAACCTGAGGAAGAGTGAGGAGATCAATCAGAAATCACAGACAGAGCAAGTGTTTTGGTATGTAGACCATTTGTTTTACACCAATGGGAGACTCTTTTAAAAATAGCAAGATTAGGAAAAAAAAAAACAAACCTCACAAAACACTTTCCTGGCTTCCGTCTCATAGAATAGTCCAACAATAATTCTGGCATCCTGGCGCTGTTCAAAAAAAAGAAAATCAATAAATAAATAAAACAGCAGTTATGACAGGACACGGGCAGGACATAGACAAAAGTGATTTAGTCACATTAATAAAACTTGAAGCAAACTTCTTCAGCATAGTGTAGGAAACCTCTTTATGCCTCTTTACATGTACAGCTTTAATTGTGATGGGTTTTATATGGGATTTAAGGTCCCACCAATCTGTTTGAAACGTCAGATTAGGAGTCATAGCACAGCAATGAAAGCAGCTCCTCCAGCACAGAAGCTGCCCATGGGCCAACACAAGCCCACTTAAGGGAAATGATCCTCTTGGTCTGATTTCATTTGACAGGGCACAATGCAATAATACAGGATTACATGGTGGGAGGCATCTATATCTTACTTATTTCCCAGGGGCAGACTCTTTTATTTCATCAACATGTACCCACAAGTATGTTGCTTAACAAGTGTAACATATCAACACCATGTCTTGAAACTTGTCTTAACTACTGTAATGGTGTCTGATTTTATGTCAAGCATATATGGACAACTAGAGGTAGAGAGGAAGAGATAGAATGTATTAATCCACATACATGGAAAGTCCATTGGTCTACATGGACCTTCACCATTTAACAGATATTCATAAAAACAATAACACATATTCACAAAAACAAAATTTCCCATTCCCCTGGACCCTTTACATTCCTCAGACCCCTCTCTAATATTGCACTTTACACAACAAAACTTAACCAGAACTGTGTGCATATTTAACTGCATATTCGATCCCCCTTATTGCAATTTCCCTCTTTTAACTGTTGCCATTTATTGTATAATTACTTGCAGCACAAATGAGGATAAATAGCATTCTGTTTTACAAGCTGGGGGTCTTAATCTGGCACTGCAAATCATAATATAATTTCTGATATCCTGATGTAACGGATGATATTCATCCTTAAAAACATCATGAAACACATTCACATTAGATAACCTTTTACTACATACCGAGTCTACTGATATGTCTGTCCAATTAATTTACTTGCTTTCTCACTAACTTTATCAGTCCTATCTTTGTCTACTTTTTTCACATTGCCACCCCACACTCCACATTGCAGACAGATACAACATCATCATACCAGAAATAACTTTCAATGAGTTTAACTTCCTCAAACAATACAGTTGAAAATCAGTTTCTTCATGATACATGAAAACTCCAACTTAGTCTGTTATCAAAAATCACACCAGGATACTGGTTCTGCTCAACTCCTTCGACCGCAACCCCTTTTACCATCACAGGATCCGGTTCTGCTTCGTTCTTTGTACAATTTGATCATCTCTCGTCTTATTTACATTAAATTCTAGCTAATTCTTCTCACAATAATCTGTGAAGCTGCAAATCTCCTTTAAATACAAATGATCATCGTCATGTTTTATAAATCCAGTCAGAGCTGCATCATCTGCAAACTTGACTGTTTGGAAGCTTTCGTGTGTTGACCGGTAATCAGCTGTATACAAAATAATACCAAATGGTGACAAAGTTGTCCCTTGTGGTGAACCTGTGCTGGTGGCAATCCTATCTGATCTCATCTTGTGCTTTATCTTAAAATACTAAGTAACCAAAATATCCAGAAGTAGATGCACTTCATACAAAATTAATGGAAAAATCCTAGATAAGCCCTAGTAGTTTTGAAGATACATCTTCAGACATATAATACTTCACTGTTTAAAAACCTTCAAAGCGTTTATTTTAGCTTCCTGTGCTGTTTTTATGTACTCATTAAACAAAGGCAGTTATGATTGCCACAGTGACATCGGACAAACAGTCCAAACGGATCATTAAATTACCTTCAGGTTCTTGACAGCCACAGCAGGGTCAGTGAGGAAACTCTGTCTCACGCTGATCTCTATTCCAGCCTCTTTCACCCTCTGCTCCAGGTCGTCCAGGGTCTTCCAGGGAGAAGGACATAAATGGCAGACAAAAACGGACAGGGGCAGGGAGTGCAGTGTTGAATAACAGCTGTGCCGGTGTGGGAGCCAAGGCAAGAGTGCATTTTGCTCAGGAGGGGTGCGGCCACTGACCGACGTGAAGACCTCGGTGGTCTGCTGGATGGTGGCGATCTTGGTCCACTTCCACTTTTGGAAGAGCTGCACACGTGTGGGGTTGTGCAGCGTGGCTGACGGGTGCGTGCGGAAGAAGGTGGGGAAGCGCTGACGGTTGGACAGGGCCGGCGAGCTGGAGCCGTAGGACAACTGGGAGACGACGTGGTGGACAGACAGACAGACAGGCAAGAAGACAGACAGACAGGCAGACAGAGGAATGAACTAAGTGGGCATCAGGGGCTGCATCTGTCCATCGGCAACTGCACAGGGGCAATGGGCAGCCTCTTAACAGCGCTTGTGTTCACCATTAACCTTAACAAATGACCATTTTGCGTAATAAGCTTCACTGCTCCATGGACACACCAAACGTCCACTATTATCTACCTTATAACAAAAACAAGCATTGCTTTTTCTTTTTTCTTCTTCAAGTGGCCTTTTAGATTTTCTACAAGAACTCAGTAAATGCTCAGAATTAAGTAGTAATTATACCATAGTGCTTAAATGGATTGAAAGCAAGACTTTCCAAGTTTTTCGTTAATGAAGAAAAGCTACAGCTGTGCTTTATATATATGCATACACATATATACACACACGATTAAGAGGAGAATTTATTCATTAATACATCAAACACGTAAAAGTCTAATCACAAAAATGAACTGATTATTCATATGGGCAGATGTGGCACAAACTGAAGCAGCTTTTAGAGAAGCTGAACCCTGGTGTATGAGGGTGTGTCTGAATACACTCGGGAACAAAAATGTCACTGGCACTTGAGAAAATATGCATCTGTGCTCTCTGTGATCCACAGCGTAACCCTGCTTGAAGCCTCTAAACCCCACAGCTGTCCCAGTTACACCGACTCAAGTAGGCCCAGAAAACGCTAAGCACGACTAGCGGGAAAACATTCTTAACTGGGTCCTTCTGCTTTTTCCACCACTGGGTTATAATGCATTAAACATGCAATTACAGAACACAGCTCCGTGTGAATTTTAAGAGCAGGTGCTGAAATAACCGTTGTACATGTCAGATGGGCAAGAGGAAAGAGATGCGTGCGTGGACGGCGGGCGCACACTCACCACGATGAGGTTCCACATGCGTGCGGCCTCCGCCACCAGCGTGGACACGGAGCTGCAGCCAGGCATCAGCACGATCTTGATGGGTTCCGTGTATAGCAGGTCGTACAGCAGCTTGGTGGCCTCGCCGGGGTCACACTGGCACACAGGGGGAGACAGCTAGGTGAGGCACACGCGTATATGAGTGGGCGGAGCCCAACATCTGGCGGGCAGCTCTGCAGGCGGCGCCACCTCACCTGCAGGAGGCCGTCATCTAACAGAGCCCCTGCCAGCTGTGACGCCCTGCGTCACCCCTCCGCACCAGATTTTGTGCAGTCGCTGTACACTAATTACAAGATGTCTGACGTTCCATTGGCCACAAAAGCAGACAGGGTTTATAGCTTTGTTTTACAATTTGTCGTAAATGAGCATGCTGTAATTAAGCCACATTTCTATCATGTAAAACACTGACCAAAACGGGTGACATGAAATTCCGTGTGACATAAACAAACATTCGTTTGCAGTCTTCACGTTAAAATTTGCCCACAATGTGTTTTATTTATGTCATTTATGGCTGTTGAGTAAAACATCCTTCTGCCAACCTAACTGGCAGTGCCTCTGAGGTAATAAAAAATACATATATGCCCAGCATTAAGAATAACCTCACAGCAATATACACTGTCGGGAAATTTCTCATTCACTTACTGTACACCTGTATGTGAATTCTTTCTCCTCCTCTCATCCCAACCAAAACATCTAATAAGCATCATAGCCCAGAAGCCAAGTTATGTTAAAATGAGTACCACCAGGGCTGAACGTGAAAGCTTCAAATGCTGCTCTCTTGAAAGACTCAGATTCCTCTAAGTCTAATATATCAACACATTAATAATGACTCATGGCAGAGGGGAGATGTTGGCTCGCAAATTCCCAATGTAATCTCTAAGTGCTTCCATAGAACAGTGATTCAACAGCAACAAGCAACAACTCTGTCCTGCCACTTTGTGCTACATCCATTCCCGGATTACCCGAGTTGGATGTACAAGGATTGTCCTACTCCCCCTCGTGTCGCCGTGTCCTCCCATAGTGCTGAGAGCAAGCCCAGGGTAAAAGCCATTAACTCTCCTCACTCCAACTTGCATGGAATCAGCAACTGTGTCAGAAAGCTGGTCTGAGAACCCCCTGAATGTGTCACATTCGCTAACCGTCTGAACAGCAGAAGCAAACACAGTCTTCCTAAGTGCAACTTGGAAACAGCATCCAGGGCATTGTAGCTCATACCTTTACTGAGAATAAAATCTAATCAGAAATGGTTTCTCATTGCTTCTCTGTTTTCACTGTGCAGTGACGAGTATGACAGAAGGAACTGCAGTGGATGTAAACTTAGAACAAAAGTGATCTGCTGATATAATTATGTACTTGGCACATTGTCAATGGGCTGTATTTTAACATCAAAGGTTATGATAAATTTAAGCATAATTGATATAAATTAAAACGCAAACAACACGTATATATGACCATATTCATCTTTTGCCCCCCTCCCCCCCAATTCAGTTAATTATTGATGAAAGCTTGTTGTAAGGTTTGGTATAGCCATGGCAACAGTCAAGAAAAGCACAGGATGTCTATATGAGGAGTGTTGTCTACATTCAAAACAGAACTACACAGAAAAAATATAACACCCTTATTTCAAGCTTAATAAAATACAAATCCACTGGAGATGGTTGTTTTACTGGAAAACCCCCAGCTTTACTGTTAAACTTCTAAACTCACAACTGGCCTTTAAAAAATAAACTGATAAATCTTATCGGCTATGCTGAACCATGAAAAACAAAAAATGTCTGCACACAATTATTCTTCGCAGTTTTAAAGGTATCACGTCTCTTCATTGTCATTCAGATAATTATGATTTTGAGTGAATTGCTTGATTTAACTGATTTATGAAAAACTGCTGAATGGGAAATTAACTTTTAAAAATGAACTGCAAGCTACAATGCTAAAGGATTAAAATTCTGACAATCCTATTCAATTCACAAACTGAATCAATTTATATTAAAATGTACGCTTGCAATTGCTTCAAGTTATCAATATTTTGGTTAGAAGAAAACGTAAATAAATGTTTGCTTCAACTGTAAATATCTTGGTAACCGTTGCCATGACAACTTCTCCCCCCCCCCCTTGCTTTGAAGTGGGGTTCCAATGCAGAACCATCTGAACCAATCAGAACAAACCTCTTACCAAAAAACCCACAATGCAGTTAACTGTTTCTTGCCTTGCGCATACACTTGCCCTGCTGCTCTCTACTGTGACTGCGTAGGAAGGCAGAAGGAGGCGGAGTGAAAAAAATGATGGATCTTTACAAGAGAGCTGAACTCAATGTACAAGTGAGGACGAGGGTAGGAGTACCTTAGAAAGTGTAAAAGAGCCAACTCTGCTTTTCTTAGAAAGGCACCACTGTGTGTTCTGTGTTATTGTAGGTTATGCCACCAACTGCTGCTCATTAATCAGCTGCAAGTCTTACAGATAAGTGACTTGTCTACAAATGTGGTTCACTCTATAATTTTTTTCCCATTAGATTTTTTGTTGTGCTTTGTAGTTTATCCCTTCATGTACATCACATACACCAGCTAGGCATGTAGGTACCTGGAAATGGCTGCTCAGTAACGTGACAGGCTAATGTAGCCTCTCTTTCTAAATGGCAAAGTGAGACAGCATGATTCAGTATTTTACAGCAGTATACTATCCAGGTACTGTATGGCAGAAACCAAAAAGATAATATATGCCTAGAACATGAGGAGTAGTGTCTGCAAACTAAGCAAATGGAGAAAGGGGGTTGAAAAGGTCATTGCCAATTGAATAACTATTTTGAGTACCATAAAACAAGAAATAGCTTTCTCATAATGTCATACAATCATGCAAGCCTCTGCAGTGTAATCTAATTGTAAAACAAATGCAAGCACGCACGCACGCTCACAGAGATCCCGCGCTTAATGTGCCCTCTTTTGGCACTGTAACAGGTTGATGGTTAACCCACAGTTAGCCAATTAAGAAACAGTTTGCCTTTGACACATGTCAACTCAACAAAGACAGTCTAACTTCTCAAGATGCGTACTTACCATGCTGTCGTAGTATATCATCTCCAGTTCGTAATCCGGTAATATGTCTGTTCTCTTATTTACCAATTCTAATGCCATTTTAGCTGACGGGAGGCACGCCTGGCCTCCAGGCCAACCTCCGCTCATCGGGAACAAGGCTCCGATGTACAGTTTCTTCTTGCCTAAAGACGGGCACGACCAGGAGAGAAGAAGTAAGTATGTCGTAGTGCAGAGCAGACTGTGGCTGGTCGAAAAGCAGCGAACTCCCTTGAAAGACTGCAGAAACATCGCCATTTTCTCGAGAAGTCTGAAGAAAATCGTAAAAGGAGGTTTTCCGAAATAAAACTGTAGAAAACGGAATTGTTAATCTAATATTGCCCTGTGCTCCTTGAAGTTGACGCGTAGTTTGTACACATTTTTTGTATTGCATAAAAGATTCTTTTTTTTCCTACGCCTAGATGCAATGTGCAGCATTTGAATTCCAGTGCCTATTTCAGATACTTTAAACAACTTGTATAATTAGTTTGAATGCAAATATATTTATTGCAATTTGAACAGTTAGAAAGAAAAACGTTAACCGATCAGCCTATCGTGAGCAATTCTAATCCTACTTAATAGCTTTGGAAGCGCACTTTATTTTTCTGCTGGTCTGTGTGGTTTCTGGTATGCATGCTTATTGTGTGTCATACTGACATACGTGTTCAACACGTGTTAACAGCGCGCGCACGAAAACAACAGTGCAAATAACATCAAAGCTAAAATAAATAACATCAAAGCTAAAATGCAGTTGTTACTTTTGCTGATTGTACGACTGTGACTATGTTGAAGTAACAACGGTATACTGGACCAGAGTTGAGTGAAGAGGTAGGCTTCGAAAAGGTCAGAAGACAAAAATCCCTCGTCAAAAGCGCCAGTTCAGGTAACAAAAATCATTCTATACCGAAAATGTATAATTTTAGATGATTTTTCGATTTATGTTACGGTGTTTATGAGATATTTTATAAAATGTATCTTTCAGGACACGTCTGAATATCCGAGTTAACCCTCTACTACTTGCGACTTAATTTAAACTAGAGCAGAAAAAGTCCATTTTACTTTCGTAATATGCATTGCAATTTCGATCGTGAATAAATAAACAAATCAAAAAATTATAAATGAAAGAGACAATAAAATTAAGGAGGGAGAAATAACTATCAACTCTCCCCCTGTATGTGTACAGAATATTCGACGGAACGACGGTAGTTTACCTGTCCTCTACATAGTAATTACTAGTCTCTTTACTTACATATTCGCGACTTTACCCCCAATATTTGGTTTGAGGATCCTAAGTTGGCGATACCGAGCGAAACATTTCGTTTATTCTACAGTGATGTTAAAAATTCCAGTTGTTCCTATTATAGATTCATATTAATTCTATCCATCGTATTAATTCGCGTTTAAATCGAATGAGCACAAGATCCGATGGCTAAGTAATCCGCATCAGGACCACGTAAAATAAAAGCAACTCCGTCAACTGCAAGAAACATGGACCATTGACCGCACGATGCTGTTCGCTCACTGCAGCAGTGGCTCAACGACTGAGATCTGTAGTGTTTGTGTGTGCGGCGTGTAAGAGATAAAGGAGGGGCGGGAGGTGCAGGGAGGGCGGGGAGAGAGGTTTGTTCTAACTCACCGTTTTATAAACCACTTTGAATTCGCAATTCCCAATCCCTCTCGTTTTATTCGCACGCCCCCCTCGTTTTCACGTTCAAACGCACACCCTTAACACTTCAAAACATTGTGTTGGCACAGTCTGCCAAGAGTCCTCTGTCCTTCCAATGGAACTGAAATTAATGCACGCTAAATGGTTCAATTATGAGGGTTTTTTCTTTTTGTCATATATACGGCCACGATAGTAATATCTTTGTCACAGATACGAGAAGAACTAACGGGGACGCAACGTTTTCTGTCATTAAGTCACAATTTATACCGCGTTACCGTACATTTTAGTGAATACATTTGTTTCCCACCAACTTGACTTAAGTCGTGGGTTAATAACAATAGTAAATAGCCTACCATCCATTAGTTGAAAGTGAGAGGGACCTTTAAGTATATGTGAGTGTATGTGGTAAAGATAAAATGAGTGTCGTGCAATGTACTTAAATTATGCATGTGCAATTTGATGGATTAACAGATAATTTTCTATCTCAGCCATCACAGTGTGATTTAGCGGCAGGCTATTTTTTCTGCCAATGTGATGTTTCTTCAGTATTTTCCATCAAGTGTATTTTATTTCTTTAACCCAAAGTGTGTGTGTGTGTGTGTGTGTGTGTGTATACGTGTATGTGGTTCAGCACTTTTATCATGTAGGTCAGTACACCAGTAAGCCACATTATTCTTCCACTTGGAAAAAGGCCATTTGGGCCCGTCTGCTGAACACACCCCACGGAGTTGGCAGCTATTGCACATGCCCTACATATCTGACCAAATAAAATAACACAGCTCCCTCCTATCACACTTCAGCAACAATTTCTAAGCGTAATTCACACAAAATGTGAAAATGAGATGTATTTAAGAAAAATATTTAATGTACTTAATTAGCCTTCAGACTGCAGCCAATCAGTACATTCTAGTGGCATAATTTTTTCTCTGAGCCATAGGTCCCTTTCGTGTAACTAAAGTCTTTTACTTCAGCTCTGGTCAACAGCTCTGTTGCAGTAAATGCGTCATCTGATGCATTGTTTTCATTCCTAGACAGTTTAACAGAGATTACATTGAAAACAAAGTGCCAGCTCTGTCTTTGAGATTCTCAGTGCCAGAGCCCATGACTAATGGAAAACTGTGAAGTGCCACTAAACGTCTGGAATGACACTGTCATGAAATATTATTGTTCTCTGTGAAGAGCAACGACGCCACAGTGGAAATGCACCAACACATGAGAGCTGTGTGGCAAGTGGTGCACAGATTCACCGCGGTGGTCCACAGAATTTTCAGATTGGCTTTGCCATTCAGAGCCTGGAGTAATGCCCTAATGTCCACCTTATCCACTATATAAACAGGACTCAATACTACACAGGTGGAGCACAGTTGTCTTACTGTGAGATGCTGTGAGTTCAGCACCATGGACAGTGACATCATTGTCTGAGGCTTAAACACTTAAACACTTTCAGACAAAGTGAAATTAAATAATTAAGCCTCTGCCAGTTACTTCTCCTGTAGTACTGCACCACTCCTGCACATCCTCTTCACAAAGTCTAAGGGGGGGGGGGGGGTGATCTGCATTCGTTAACTGCATTTGGGTATAAATTTCTCGTCGGTTTTGGTGATGGTGAGAAAGTCAGAGCAGCAGAAATTACAAGCACATCTGTGTCATCTTCCATTGGGTACAGTGTGCACAAATTGGCAATTAGGGGGTGGATTGTGTGTGTGTGTGTGGGGGGGGGGGGCATTGTCATCTCCTGTGGTGCCACATGTCAATTCCTTTACGTTTTGGTGGGGGATGATTTGTCAGCCAATGTGTGTCCTTCCACACCACTGAACATCCATAGGCTCAGCTCAGTGTCTGACTAATCGCCATGTGCTTTGTGTGGTCAGGGACATCACACTGGCTGTGGTTTCCCCTCGCATTCCACTTTTCGCATTCATGTTTATTTACAATGGTCAGACCCCACAATTATCAAATGCTACCATACACAATTCTTTGCATCTAAACTGCATATAGAGGTTTGTGTGCTAACACATTCACTGGAAAAACCACCTCCAAGACGTGAGGTAAGCGATCAAATGGTTCCTGCAGCTAGGGACTGATGTCTTGTGTTTACTAATCATGTTGCCTGGTAAGTTAAGCAGGTCATGGATTCGATCTGTTAGGGGCTGCCTCTGTTACACTGATGCCATGACCTGGGTAAATACGGATTGATGCTTATCGGTCCAGGGAGGCTACTGCAGGTAAATTAGCAAAAAAGAGTGTAGCTCACATATGCTAATGAGTCTGACATAAAAGTCACACCTGCTAGAGTCAAAGTGAGATATTAGTTCATTGGCTGAGTGAGGGAGTCAGATCATTAGTTTAATGACCAGTCTTTTTGCCTGATAAATTTCACATGTAATAGTGATGTGATATCAAATCTCTTGGGGTCATGATTGTTACATATGTTGCTTTTCCTCCATTTTTGCACAGGAATTCTCCTAATTTATGTCACTCGTTAGTCAGAAATTGGTCATTCAATGGTCTTACACACCTTCAAGTCATTAACAGACATAGTATTATCAGTCAGTTTATCAGTCAGTTTCTTATTGAGAGTTATTTCGTTTCATGAAGAGTTCTAAGACTGCATTCCCTGTCTTACATTTTGTAGCTTCAGAGCTACGTGGTACTGCTATGTCCTGTGTTCATTGTTTTCTTCCTTGTTGTCTGTGCCCAGGTCTGGAACACCCCCCCCCTTTACTGCCTTGTTTGACAATGATTATCGGATTGTGTTATGGGTATTGTTTGCTTTCTGAATTTTGATACCATAATTTAGATTTATGACAATTTCCTCAATATAACATTTTTCAACCCAAGAATACATGGGTATGCCTTGGTATATGAATTTTTAACACTGTTCTTTACTGTAATGGTTCTTGTTGTCAATACTGAAATTTCAGTTTGTGAACCAGAAATTGACTGATATTATCTGAAGCCTGTCCCAAAAAATGTGTCAGGCAAAAAACTATGTTGTTCCGACAAAAACAAATGCAACAAAAACACAGTTAAAAAAAAAAGTTCCACTGACAAAAACACAATTATTCTCTTGTATCACTAGTAACTGCTCATTAAAATACATTTCCTTGTTTAATTCAAAGTGTTGTCTGCACTTCTCATTTTAGCATAAATTTCATGATTAAACCTTTGTCTTTGTGTAAATAATAGGAAAGGTGATGAAACCTGCAGTACTCTCTGATGTTCATATGGAAACAGCACAGAGACATGCTCACTGAAATCATGAAATACTTGATCATCACTGCATGTAATCTGTGTTTACATTTTTCGATGGATTGCAAATTATAATTTTTGCCATTTTTATATCTATCTTTTTTCAGATTTACACTGACTTTTCAGAATGTAAATCAGAGAACTGTAGTTGTGACCTATGTAATGTTACTATTCTAATCAGTCAGATGACTCTCTGCTCTAGACACCTCTTCATTTGCCATTGCTCGTCATATGATGACACAGGATAGTAAAGCACCTTTCAGATTAAATTTACATTTAACCTTTTTCAAAATTTGTAGAAATCATTACTGCTGTCATTTGATTGGAGCTAGTTATTTAAGTGATAAACGGTGCTGTACAGATTGATAAATTATACAACAGGAATTTTGTAAAAAGTAAAATATTAGAACATTAGTTAAAGTTGAACAATTACTGTAGATTACTGTAGCTATTTGCATTGAAATGACTATTGGGAAATCCCTTCAAGGGCAGAGGAATGAGTTTCATATTGGGAGGGACGCTACTCTGGATCTATACTCCACTATATTCCATATCAAAAGCACACAAATCCACAAAATCTGATTTGATATATATACTGTTTTGTCACACCCTGCCTGTCATGCTCCCTCTGTCCCCTAGATGTTGCCCTTCTTCCTGTCCACTGATTATCCCCTCATTATCATTTGCCAGCCTTATCTCATTTTCCCCTATTAGTGTGCCTTTATTTACCTCCCTGCTTAGTTAGTCCTTTAGTTATAGTGAGAATCCATCCATCCATTATCTTAACCGCTAATTCCTGGTGAGGGTCACGGGGAAACCTGGAGCCCATCCCAGAGCACATAGGGCACAGGACAGGGGACACCAACCCACCACAGGGCACACACACTACAGGCAATTTGGACACACCAATCAACCTAACCTGCATGTCT
>JABJVR010000039.1:123760-183895 GCA_025773905.1 Chitala chitala | reverse complement strand
GATTTAATTTTATATATATATATATATATATATAT
This sequence comes from Chitala chitala, assembly GCA_025773905.1. Taxonomy (NCBI): domain Eukaryota; kingdom Metazoa; phylum Chordata; class Actinopteri; order Osteoglossiformes; family Notopteridae; genus Chitala; species Chitala chitala. The sequence continues at coordinate 183,860 of JABJVR010000039.1, read as the reverse complement.
ATATATATATATATATAAAAATCTGTATAATAACATGCTAGAGTTGACTGTTTTGCTCAGTCCTGTGGTAATAAATCAGAGATGGTCAGAATAGCGTCTAGTTTCGAAAGCCTCTCCCACCAGATGGCTCAGAGTGGCTTTATTTATGGTCAGCGATCTTTCCTTTAAAATGTTCCCATGTGTGTAGAGGCCAGCCTGCGAAATCTGGTGTAAGCAGGGAGACGAGTAATGACCTTAACGCCTGTGTTTATCGATCTCCCTGAACGTGACTGCAAGCCGTAGACCACCCAAGCAGCGCTGCCCAGCTTTTAGAAAAGGAAGGAATGGCTTTAACTGCCCTGCACCATCTGCTGTTTAGATCTTATTAAGGCTCCAACCAGACCCGTAGCCCGCGGGCCCCCAGAATGGTGTGCAGCAGCGGAAACTAAATACCAAACCATGTAGCTCAGAATTTTCCGTTGCCCTTATTAGCAGTTTGAAGGCGATCGTAAGGCTTGACGAGCAAGCCTGGCGAGTTTTACAAAACAAGCAGCGCGTTTGAGCTGCAATCCAAAGCCCAACTTGCTGTGCTGCGTCGAACCCTGAAAGCGTGGCGCAGTCCGGTGTAACATTTGCACGCGTGCGGCGAGAAAGCGCGCAGCTGACCTCCGTGCCTGTGGCACTGCGTGCCAGGTGGTGATCTTCGTCAAGTCGGTGCAGCGCTGCGTGGCCCTGGCCCAGCTGCTGGTGGAGCAGAACTTCCCCGCCATCGCCATCCACCGCGGAATGCCCCAGGAGGAGAGGTGGGCTCCCCATGCCCGCGCTGTCTCCATTGTCTCTGTCTTTCTGTGCACCGATTGTGCTTCTCGCTGCTGTCTTTGTTCTCTCGCCCGCGCACCTTTCTCCATGTCGGTCGGTAACTCTTCTTTGTCCGTCACTCCAGACTTGCTCGTTACCAGCAGTTCAAAGACTTCCAGAGGAGGATCCTGGTGGCCACTAACCTCTTTGGTCGAGGGATGGACATTGAGAGAGTCAACATTGCTTTTAACTATGACATGCCGGAGGATTCAGACACATATTTGCACAGGGTAAAGCAGTGATAATTAGGTGCCCCTTTTAAAAATGGTGTCCCAAGGAACACAGCAAAATATAAAAAAAAGAAAACACACCCGAATAGTATTAATGTTAGTATAAATATAATTGGATAAAATGTTGAAGTACCCTTGTATGCATTATTTTTTACATGTCAGATAAATAGTGTAAACAGCACAGTACAACTTGGCTATACAAGCACTTTCTAATTGACATCCAAGCCTCAGTGAGATTCGCTGTTCTGGCCCAGTGATTACATCCCCCTCTGATGTCCTCCTTCAGGTGGCCAGAGCCGGCAGGTTTGGGACCAAGGGCTTGGCCATCACGTTTGTGTCGGACGAGAACGACGCACGCACCCTGAACGACGTGCAGGACCGTTTCGAGGTCAACATCAGCGAGCTCCCTGAGGAGATTGATATCTCCTCTTACAGTGAGTGCTCTGTTCCACCGTGGACCCTGCGCTGTGTGGAATGCCTCTTCCTGTCATGTGACCCACAGGCCCAGGTTGCTTTGAGCTACGGCCTGTATGGCTGTAGAAGATCCATTTGTTTGAGGTATAGGCGCACACATTTAAGACTGATCGCACCCTAATAAAGATCATACAATAATATTAGCCCTCAGTTTTAAATTATAACAACCTCAGTGGGCATGTGTGATGAGTCGTTTCAAATTAATAGATACAAGTGTGATTAATTAGATCTAATTCGCATCTCATCTAGATATTGTAATTGATTGCAATGAGGCAAAAAGAAAACTTTGATGTAGTTATTGTCAGTAGAATTCTTATTAGCAGATAAGACAGAATCTGGCGCTGTCCAAAAATATAGAGGTGTTTAAGTTTTATCAGTGTCAGTCCCTCACCACAAAAAGTGTCACAATTGAAGTGAGCTGTCTGTACAATATCGAAGTGCAGAACTGGGATGCTTGTAGCTGACAGTTGCTTGAATGCACAAGAAATAAATGCCCTCCATGTTGTTTTGTCTCCACAGTTGAACAGACTCGATAAAGAGGAGGAAGAGCGAAGACAAAGTCCTACATCTAAATTGCTAGGGATGCTGTCGAAATAGACATTATATAAAGGGTTACTTGAACAGCCATCTGACCACATGTATAATTTAAGAAAATGTGAAATCACAGTACAAGAGCTTACTTTTTTTAATCTCAACATTTGAATGAGTCTGATTAAGCTTAACTGCCCATTACTGGTGAGATGAACATGTAGATAGGTGTGAAGACAGTGGTGGTACATGGTGACCATTCTCACTTTGTTGCAATTAATCACCATCCTCAGTTCTGGAAGCCCCCCCCCCCTTGAGCTCTGGGAGATTTTTTCCTGGTTAGTAAATAGACCAGTTGTGAGGTAAAGTTGTGATATAGTTTTAGTTGTGGTAGTTCTGTGATGTTGAAATGGCACAAAATATGAGCAGGAACAGTGAGCAGGAATAATGTGCAGTCAGATTAACATGTAAGGGACTCACTGTTCTGCACCTGAAATAAACTTTTCTTTACACTGTTTACCTTTTTTTAAAATATAGCTGTCATTGGCCACTCCTGTACAACACTTTTTCTAGTCTTAATGCCTTTTATACACAAAGCTCTCACGTCTGATTATACTGTTGCATGTAGTCTGTCAAGCAGTGCTCTTGTAAATGCATCACATCTCTTTGCAAGGCATAATGATGCTTACCTAAGCAAACTGAACAGTCCAGAAAACATTGTGTAAAATCAGAGAAATGTCCACGAGGCTTTAATGACTCCAGTTAAAGTTTTTCCACTTGCAGGACTGTGTGTCTGCAAGCACAACTGGGTGAATGGAGGGGTTTATTCTGGAATTTACCGTGGTCAGTTGTCATTTGACCTTAAATGCAAAACTCCATCTTGTGCCAGGCTTCAGCTATATTAGGAATTAAAGAACGGGTGAGGTCTGGGCACAGTTGTGGTTCTGTAAAGTCATAAGAACACCATGAGAATTCATCCGGAGAGGTTTTACTGTTACAGTACGGCCATTGTAATGTTCAAGCCAGACATGCAGGCCATCTGGTGTGAAGTACGATACCGCCAGCTGTTTGGGCACAAGGGAGGAAGAGTGCGAACGTCACACAGGAAAAGATGGAAATAACTACAGGGAGCTTTAAAAACAGCGACAAGGGAAAGAAGCAAGGCGTTAACAAGACGGGCTAAAAGTCCCAAAAATGCCAATGACACAAGTATACAGACAAATATTAAAATATTGTTTTATTCTTAATGTATTAAAGTTATAAACATGTCAGGCAGTGGTTTTTTTTCACATCACTAAGACAAAATTCAAAACAAATTTCTCCAAAAGAATTTAAAGAAAGTATATATAACCACTATGCTTCCCTCCATTAATCAAAGTCAAATTGTAACATGAGGGAAAAGAAAAAAAAAAAAAATCATTGGTTTTTTTTTTTTTTTTTTTACCCAACCTTCAACACTTCCAAATATGATGAAACTATACAACTACCCTTTCAAGTAGTATGTAGTATAGTACACCGTCTTACAGGAAAACCCTATTCTGCGTAGCATTTGAAATTTTACACAATTTTAATCATTTAAATGAAGCCTTTCTGTCAATTGCATTTAATCAGCACTAATTCGAGCCAGTAATCATCGTTACAAAGTTGTAGCGTCTTCAGTCATTCGCAATTTCTTTGGAAAATTGCAAGAAAAATTTGGGGAAATATTTGTTCAGGGAGAAAGTCACTAAGAGTTTTTACTTAACTAACCTCTGCGTGAAATACCGGGCACGACTGAAAGAGTAAAGTGACGCACTAAACGAAATGTGCAGCCCATGTGCCACGAAACAAGTAACATTTGATGCTGCTGTACAAATACAAAATCGTGAAGGCAACTTAAACAGTGAGAGACGCTTAGGAGAAACCCTGTAAGGATGGAGTAGAGTCGCCCATAGTTGGCGTGCACCTGCAACAAACTTCTGGTTTCAGGAAACAGGATATTTACGGACCCGTTTGTCACAGTACACTACAGGTACAAATTACAGTAAACAAGAACTTCAAAAAAAAAAAAAACCTTTCCATTAAAGTTAACCAAATCAATTTAGCCACCACCCAAGTCCTTACACACAAATTAAACTTGTATGGTTTTTGGCATATTTCCAACAATTACATTGACCAAGTGACAAATGCAACATCTATTTTGTACACCTCTTCACTACGGACGCAGAAAGGACATTTATCATGAAAAATGAACGTCAGCCACCAATATTCAAGCTGAAAACCTGTCATGTTTATAAATTTTGCATAGATTTCTTGTTCCCCTGCAACATGTCACATTAATCAATTTCCATTGTGTGATTTCATTACCACTCAGGTTCAGATAACCAGATCTTCCCAGGGCAATATAAAGTTACGCTATGTTGAACAAAATACAGTCTGAAAATTAAACAGCCTCCACAATTTGCAAGTCAAACTTTCTCAAATATTTCGGTTTTTAAAGAAACCACCACCGATAAAATTGAAGCACCCACTTTTTTTTTTGTGTAAATATTTCGTTCACCATTTATTCAGCTGCCTCATGTTGGGAGTTCAGAAAAGGAAAATTTGATATGCTTAATGCGTAACACTTATGAACTCGGGTTTATGCACATTTTGGGCAAAGCACTTACATGAGACCTCCAGTTTCATTAAACCTTTAACATTTCTGAAATCCAGAAGTTCTGGGGGGGAAAAAAGAAATAAATAAATAAAATAAAATCCTCATTCGGTAGTTTCACCATGTAATTTTCCTTGTTGAAGAACCAAGATAAATGAAACATCAGGATTTCACTAATGTCAGAATACAGACCATCTATCAATTTTTACCATTTGTACCTGTTACGTCCTGCCAGGTGGATGGAGAGGTGGTTGAACAAACATTTGCTGTTCCAGTGTAGCAATTACTTCGTGGGACAGCATTGTTTCAACTCAATTTTGATAAGATGCAGTGTAACTTACACCTATTTTACACCTTTTGTCGTGCCCAGTCTCCTTAATTGCTCGCTTTAAAGTGGAAAGCCCCCCTCTGTTTTTCCCTTTCATCTCTCAGTTTCCCCAAGCTCAAAACTTTCAGCCTGATTTTTTGATCCTTTCACTTTACATTTTCTTTGGTTTGAGAGGACACGCCTCTCATCCTTAGCAGTCATCATGATACGAGCCCGGCTGCCCTGTTTGCCCCCCAGCCCCACTTCAACCTCAAGTCCAGCTAGTGTCGTAGTGGCTCCACCCAGGGGGCGGAGCCAGGTATACTCTTCTACCTTTTGATAAGAAACTAACCACACCCCTATACCCTGCTCTCGGGACACCCGATTTCAGGTCCTCCATTACTAGAAGATTCCGAGCCATGACCTTAAAACTGTCCCGACTGGAATACTGCAACCTGAATGGCCCCTGTCCTTTTAAACTTCCTTGTTGCAATTCCTCAATCTTCACAATAGGGGCAATATACACCTCTTTCTCAAAACTGACATCGTACTTCTCACGAACTAGATAAGACAGATCCAGTTTGGTAAAAGGCACAGGTTCAGTGTTCAGCTTAATGTATCGCAGATACTGGTCAAAAAACTGACCCTGGCTCACGCCTTTGCGGCCGAACGTTATGGTTCGGGATATTTCTGGCCGGATACACGACCGATCTTTGCGCTGGTCCGGCTGACGCATCCAGTCGTCCCAGAATGAGGCTGGCCATTTGGGCTCCAGCTCTTCCCACAAATCCTTCAGCAGCATCCAGCCCAGCCCAGGAAAGAAGTCAGTCCTGTACAAGAGCTCTGGCTTGCCCGGGTCCACAAGGCCCTCTCTGCCGTTGTCGTTCCAGGCAGAGACGCACCACAGGGTTTTGTCAGAGCGGAGGATGGGATGGAGTGCCCGGAAATACTCATAGAAGTCTGGTGCAACCTAGATGACAATACGAGCTCGTTAAACAACAGGTGGAGAGTTTTAAAAGAGCACAAACTGTCTTCATTTTCTTCTAATTTTACTACTGCTTCCTGATATTGGGGCATACGCTCATTCAAAGCCCATCAGTCAAATTACAGCTGTGGAGAGGCTCGGGCACTTTCCCCAATGTTTTTTTTTTTTTTACTCTCAAGTCAAACTCAAAAGACAAGCCGGCTAGTTACTTAACCAAATTTTGACCCAGTAGTCTGCTACACGCTGATCCCAGATGCCCGTTTTCACATCATGCGCACACACTGCAGCATTACATTTTCCACACAAATACAGCCATGTAAAGGATTTAAACACAAAGCATTCAAAACTGAGCTCACTAACAAAAACTAACATTCACTGCAGCCTTCATATCGGCAGAACCTGAAGCCATATTTACCTCTAAATCGTCCTCGACGATGACAACAGTGGAGTATCCTAGAGTTTTAAAAACCTGGTTCAGTGCCCAGCGGTAGTGTCTGGAGATCTTGTAGTACCCCTGGAACTTCCTGTGCTCCGGCCGCACGGCAATGTCCGCGAGGTCCGGTTGGACAAGGTGGGTCACTTGACTGCCGTAAGAGCGTATCACAGCAGCCGTTTCCGCATGTCCACAGTCCTGGCTGACAATAATTGGGTACAGCTCTGCTGACGGCCGATATTCTATCAGTTTATCAAGACTCCTTTTCACAGTTACTCTGTTGCACGCGATAACTAAAATGGGTATGATAACTGACGAAGCCGCTACAGTGGGCAACACTTTATTTGTTGCCATTTCATTCATGTTTAGTCCTGCATTGGGGAGAACGGAAGCAACAAGATCCTGCTTGCCATTCTCCTCTTTCTGAGCATTCAGTGCTTTGTTCCCAACTTCCTTCTGCCGTTCCCATAACGGCCTGTAGCTCTGTATCTGCTTGAGCAGCTCTTTCTGGGCCTCGAGCTCGGACTCCACTTCGTTTGCCACCCGGATCACCTCTCTCGCCAGGTCGGCTCCTCCGACTCCCCATTCTTCTCTGCCGCCTGGCTCGGCGCCGCCCCCCTCTCCCAGTCGGCCAATTGGAGGCCGCCCCCAAAGAAAAAGGAGCAGCAAGGCATTCCAGGCAACAAATAGAAAAGCTCCACATAAAATGAGAGAACCTTTCTTGCGAACCATGGCCAAATGATAGCAGAAGATGAACTCAAGAAAGAAAGGGGGGGGTGTAGGTAGAACTTCAATACAGATTAGCAATCAGAAACACAAAAGCTCCAATCAAAAATAAACAAATAAGGTGGTCCAATCACAGGCCAATGAAACTGACTTCTATAACCTCAAATCTTGGTGCATATTTTCCAAAGGCCTAATTAGGATGAAGCACTAGCTCTGTGACAGATTGCTTTGGTCACTGGGAATTTAAATTTCACTTGTTTTGTCAGATTCACATGCATGTGAAAACATTTAATGATTCTCAATTTTACACATTTGTTTGTAAATAAATGTATGCAAAACAAAGGGAATGGGACAAATCTGTGGATGGGGAGGCAGTAAAGGGAAGTGTAGTAGGAGAGGGGAATGGGAAAGAAAGGGTAATACTGGGGTGGGGGGTGAGAGTTTGCTGGTTTAGCCTTCTGCCATCGCTCTGAAAAAGAGAGAGGGAGGAGAGGGGGAAAAAAAAAAAAAAAAAAAGTTAACATAAATCACCTGAACGCTCACTACAACAACCTTTCAGCCCTGAAAGAAAACCTACCCAACAAGTTCACCCACCAAGAATAAACCACAGATTTGCGTACACCAGAAATCCAGTCCATAGAAGGAAAAAAAAAAAAAATAAAATCAACAGTGCCAATGAAAAAGATACACTTTTTGAACAGGAAATGACAATTTCAGCAGTATTTTTAAAGCGCCATTAGCAACAAGTCACACACTGGCCACATCAGGTCAGCCAGAAACAAGTTTAACCAAATATCCCTACAACAGCTCTGCCCTACGTTTCACACAGTACACATTCGTTAATGCTTATCAGCAAAACACAGACAGAGCCATGCAACATGCATCAATGAAGTGATGCAGCAGCTCCAACTTCTAGATGTCCATTTGCACAAGTTTTGAGACCCCAAACTGCAATTTACTTTCATTAAGCCCAGCACTAAAACTGGGATGTCCTGTTAAAGTTTCATAAGAAGTGAAAAGAAAGCCTGTGACAGGCCAGTCCCTCCCTCCTGAATGTGGGCGATTAAAACCTGCTTGTCACAGGTCCTGCTGTGCCATTTCCAAACCGGTTAATTTTACAAAGGTAAAGAATGCAAAACGTGCCTTACAAATGACTAAATAGGCAGAAACTGTGAAAACCACAGGTTCTAGCCATTACAAAAAACACAAATACTACCTGCATGGCATCACAAAAGCAAGCACTGCACACATTAACAATGACTAGGATTATATGCCAAATAAAAGGGTAACTGGATTTGGATAAAATGATTGGAAATCACCTTTGCAGGGGACAGAACAGCCTTTCTTGCATTTGTACTACTTACATTTATGATAAAATATTGACATGATCCAATGACAAAATGTCATACCACACACACACACACACAAAGGATGAATGTGAGCCATCAATTCTGTTTAATACAAAAAAAAAAAACCATGCAAAGCAGTTTGCTCAAGTTGTGTGGTATTTTTGTACCCATAAGGACATCAGCATTTCAACCAAGCACATGTAACATTTGAACATGAGGTGCATTTACACAAGCTTTATCTAGAACAGTACACCTATAAAGACAATTATCAGTAATGAAAATCTCATGAAAATATAAAATTGTTCAAATTTTACCTTCATGCTTAAAGCTTTAATAACAGCTACATTATGAAGTCAACCATATATTACATTAAAAATAAAATTACACTGCAACACAGTTTAAAATGCATTCAGATTAATCCACTGTGGTACAAACTGGCAAAATGACATGACTCCGTGTACTGGCATGGAGAACTGCAATATTCAAACCAAATGGCACATGTGTCACTACACTGAAAACGTACACTGGCAAAAATTCCACTTTCAGCAGAAACTTGAAATGAATTCTCTGCCCCGACCACAGAACAGACTTCCTTCTAGCAAGTTGAAATGGAGTCATTTACTGAAAGCACAGGAAGACGGGACACTTTCAGTTAAGAGTTCAATGTAGTACCACAGAAACTAACAACTTGACCGCCCCAAACAGAAGACCGATGTAATATTTTAAGTGTCAGAAAGTCTTTTAGACACCGGTTTTTGGTTGTGACATTTGCATTTGGCTTTTGATGAACCACTAACACCTTAACACCAAACGCGTGAGGAATCAGTACCTCTGCCATCTTTACTGTAGGTTTTTAAATAAGATTAAGATACAACTCCCCCCACCTGCATATCCATGATCTGCTGACCACTGAAAGCAATGCACAGTGCATCCTGTTGATGTAATTGGTGTATCTGTGACAACTTTTCTCAAACACACCCACGACCTAGCAGCACTACAAGCTTCGCTGGAATACCACGCAGGGTGACATTTCAGTACTACTGTCATGACAAACCGCTTCCCTAAAAAGGTAGAAAGGAAGAAAAACCAACAGTTGAGCAATCTTACATGATCAGAGGAGGAAAGCACATTGACAGAGATTTAACACTATGGTCACCACCAACTGACAGAAGCAAATCTAATCCTATTAGTAGCAATTTGTCCCAACAACTCCACAGTGTGCCAGCGACAATGACGTACACCTTAGAATTTGCTCCCAATGCATATTCGGCCATCAGAAACAACATTCATCCACACAAGTAGTTCTATAACATGAAAACAGAGGGTGTGTTTTACATTTCCAGACAAATTTGATTACAATAACCACAGTGATTACAAACAAATCACCAGAGCTGTGAATTGCCATTAATCTACATCTGTTATTAGCATATCATTTACAAACCCTTCAATTTTCATACCAAAAACATACATTGTAATTTGTATGTCACTCGCATCTGACAACAAAGCCACAATCATTGCTTTAAGGACACACATCTAATAGTTTCTGCCTTAAAACCATCAGGTTTAAAAGGATATTTTTAACATCACAAAAGCAATTGTGTGGTTGACAAGAAAATGCTGTGAGTTTTTGCATCGCAGCATTGTTTTCTCATAGAAAAGAGCACATTTGCACGTCAACCCCAGTGTTCTCATTAAAAACACATGGTCTGAACTACAGAATCTCATAATTGACTGCATTACAGGATAGGTCTCAAGCAAATAGAAAAAGTCACCTTTCTGATTAAGAAAACTCCACTCCTATTAACAAGACTCTTAGCAGAAAAGGGTGAACATGAAAAGACACTAACAAACCCAAAAACAGACAGAATAAGTTAATTTAAAAACAAGCAAATAACCATGAACCCAGCAAGAAACTCACACAAAGTTGCTGCTCAGTGAAACGTGTTAGTCTTGTACCTGAAGAATGATCCGTCTCACTTTTCCAGGACCAAATCTGTCTGCATCAGACCATAACTACCAAGAGGGTAAAAAGGGGGAAGAGACTAAAGCGAAGTTGGACTCCTGGAACTAACAGCCAGGGGGGGAAAAACTCCAGTTCTTTTTAACCCCCTCCGCGTTTCACTCACCCTCTCTCCCCGTTTAAAAACGTGTAACAGCCTGGTAGGTTGTTGCGCAGGAAACCGAAGGTCAAAGTTCACCTCACGAACATTTCATGCTTTTGCAATTATTTTTACGGGGCAAGTCGTCTACGGAGGTGTACACTACGTGTACGAAAACACTGGCCAAAATAGGTAGCGAGGTTTTCTTAAACCAGCAGAAGCATTAGTTACCTCGGCCGCACTTTTTTGTGCCTGAATGTTACAGATTACGTTTATGTATTATACACACGTTAAAACACAAAAACCACACAGCAGTTTTGCCAAGAAACCATAAAAGCTACACGCTGCATTCGCATACATTTGTTCTTCCATTCTGACACATGTAGCTAACATGCTGCTGCTGCTACTTTAACGTTTAACCGTGTTAAGAAAAAACATTTAGCCACCTACCTGGCGTTACGTGTGCAGTGCTGACAAGTTAAACGACTTTTGCCACAACTCATAAACTGGCTAACGTCGGCACCGTCAAGCGGAGCGGAGAAACCAGCTAAGTTGGCTCCCGGTCGCCACGCAGCCTCGCTTGTTGATTATTTACTACTCATTCTTTCAGAATAAAAGTTCTTGTTTTAACTTTTACATGTTATTTAATTTTTTTTACGAAAATGTGCCTGTCCAGCTCTGAGGCTAACTGGCTAAATGGCACACAACACACCGAGCGAGCGGACTTCCAGTCACGCGCGCGCCCAACTACGGACGAGACTCACCTTCCTCCACAGCCACAAGCCGGGCGGCTCCTCGCTTTAGCTATGGGCAGTTATCGCACTCAGTCCGGCTTCAAGTTCACTTTCCCCCTTCTCTTCTGTCCGTTTTCACCAATGCCAATACCCCATCGTCTCTCGACCACCGAGTCCCATTTCCCCTCCGTTACCCCCTTATCTATCTAGGATCCGCCATTGACATGTTGTAAATTAAAACACATACATGTGGTGGTGTCGGGGAAATAACGAAAAGCGGGTATCTGTCTCCGAAAACCCCTCTTAAATAGCAGCACTGCGCTGGCTTTTTATCTTACTGTTATCAGTATTATTTATCTGCCACCAAGTGCGGCGAGTGACACTCCACTTCCGGATTGACTCATTAAGTAAGTCCCGCCCCTCGCGCTCACCTCCGAGCGCTACAAGCTCCCCCTCCCTCTCCTCCTCACAGTTTTCCCTAGCAACAGAAGCACCTTGGCAACCGTTGCGGGGCGGCGACAGCGGGGTTTCAAAATTAATACAATATTATTAGTGATAAACCAGAAATAATTTGACCTACCGACATATATGTCAGTATCATTTCCGCCACGAATTGCAGAATTTAGCTGGGGACTTTATCAGCATCCCTCAAAATACCGGTGTTCATTGTGGTAACCGGTATCGCTAATAAAGAAAAATGCAAAACTTTGGCTTCTAGCGTGCCGCATTAATAACATCATTCGTTACAACATGGAGTCAGAATACATCCTATTTACCTACACATGCACTACAACCAATCTTACTTTCAGTACATTCATTTTGTTTTACTTTATGTTAAAATTACACTGTACCCACCATAACAGTAATAAAAACATCTATACTCTCAACTGACCTAGGAATTATTTATGAACACCAACCCTTTAATATCAAGATCTTACTGTAACACACTATGTACTTGTATTCTTTGACAATTTACTGTATCAAGAAATTAAAGTGCAATACTCAAGCTAGAAATAAACTTCCTTGCAAAAAAAGTATAAAAGGATCTAAAGTGCTTATCTGAAAAGCCATTTAAAGTATGTATATGTAAGATGAAGATGTATGTATATGAGACACGGCGTATTAGGGAGTTGCATAATTACAATTATCTGTACCCCATTTCATAAATTGCTTAAAAATCATTTTGTGCCCCTAACATAACCAGATCTTCGCTGGAGATGTCCCTTAAGATTTTCATGCTTTGGTCATTCTCCAACGTTAAATTTTGTATTTTAAAAAACATGCTAAACACCCACGCACTGTCAACGTTATTCACTCTCATGTTACATAAATGAAGCTGAGGGAAACCCCGCTCCACGTGTACACCTAAATAACGGGATAACTCGCCCTAGGTTAGAATTTGCAACAAAAGGAAAATGATGTTAAACCTAGTAATGTGTTGCAAACTGAAGTACCCAGGAACCAAAAAGAATATCTGGGCCAATTCATACATGGATAGCAGCAAGTGAAGGTATATATCCTCTTTAACATATAAAACATAGGTACGCATAAAATATATTACTTGGCTCACAGAAAATGTAAAACTGTTACTTATTACACATTACAGCACTGGTTAAAATTTCATACTTTAATGCATCCATCCATCCATCCTCTATACCGCTTATCCAATTCAGGATTAATTAATGCATAAAAACACAAATGTAGTAAGGGAATAAATTTATTAACCCCTGATTTTATATCTACTCCATAATAAATGTAACTGCTGTTTGGTGGTTAAATTACGTATCCCAAGCCACAAACTTGTCTAGTCCACCGGGCTGGATGGGCTTCGCTTCCCTTTCGGTTTACAAGGTGGTGTTGTTCATTGCACTTGTACAAAATCATTTTCTGTCGCTTTCCATTAGACTTCAGCTTCTTTCACGCTGCATTAACGTTGTCAGTTGGTCCTCTGTGTTTTTCAGCTCCTGTTCCAAAGCAGCAATCTGAGGAAAATCATTATGTTAAAAGATACATTTAATCATGTTATTTCACGTTAAGAGATTTGTGCTTATGAGCTGTGCTGTACATCCCTCCCCCCCAATGCCCCCCGCCTCACCCGGTTCTGCGTTGTCCGCCTCACGTGTTCGGGCACGCGGTGTTCGTAGTCTGGCATTCTGGTCTGGGAGATGCACTTCTCCAGCTTGGACAAAAGTTTCTCTCTGCGTTCTGCCAGTAAGGTACCCTGTCTGTTTGCGTCCACATTTCCCTGGAAGTGGAAATCTGTAAGCTGAATGATGACGTTTATAAAGCTAAAAGGAGTTTCCTCAACTTTTCTGCACACCGAATTAAAAGTATAGTAAGCCTTCGAAAGAGGAAAAAAAAAAAAAAAAAAAAAAACCTAACATTTATTTCATCACATACAAGACGATGTTCTGAAAGGTTAATACATTACAAGCACGCTGACATTAAGATTCAGCACATTAGCATCACCAGTTTGCCTGGTTACCTGGGCATACAGGTGCACTTCACACGTGTGGTCAACCACGTCAAATACGCAGCCTTTCGGTGGTGGAGACGCCTGGAGAGCAGATGGTGCGTCCCCACCCTCCTGGGGACAGTGTATGTGCAGGTCAGAGACCCTGCTGAGGGTTCGAACGGCAGAGGCGAAGCGGAGAAGGACCTCAGCTTGACCAGGTGAACATACGACCCACACTGGAATAACAGGCACACGTAAAACACAATGTTAATCATGTTTCAGACCTAATTATACCTCTAGTTTCTGGCCTAAACCATGACAACACTCTAAAAAATGTTATACTGGTGCTCTTATTTTACAAAAATGTTGGACTGTACTTGGATTGTCTGATTAATGATGAATTTATCACCAGTACTTCAGAAGGCTTTAAGCCATGAACGCCTCATGTTTTTCCCTATCGGCTCCTGAACTGTGTTTAAAGTTCGCCTGTTTTTGCCCTGCAAGGTACAACGTGCCCGGTTTGATTTTTGTTTAGGCTATGCAGCCAGATTTAGGCTCCAAGAATCTTTTCCCTTATCAAATTGACCCTGCTGTGTGTGGAGCAGAATCCATGGTGGTGGGTGGGTGGGGGAGGGGCTAGAGTGTTAGAAATAAATAAGCCAGTTCATTTCTAACATGAGAGCAGTGATTTAAACTTAAGTCAATAATGAATTAAGTTTTATGCTTCTTGTGATCGTTTATTTTCTTTATTATTTTTATAAATTATCCATTATATGAATCTGTTAAGTCAAGTAAAATCAATGCATAATAGTATACTGATAAATTTACATTTCTATTAACTGACATTATATAATTTCCTAAGTTTGACTTATACATTTATTATAATTTAATAATAGAACTACAATACTACAATGATATATGATCTTACGCGGCCTGTTTTTGTGGTGAGCAATATGTAATAAAGGTTGTTTGTGTCTAGACGAGACAGGCCCTGCACTTGTAGAGTTGTAGACATAACATTAGGTGAAAGTTTTAGTTAAAGACCAACAATATGATATGGAGGCCAGACTGAGCTCAGTAGCTGCTGAGGATGAGTATAAACCAATAGCCAAAGTGAAAAACAGGTTATGGACCAATGATGCATCTCCGCCTTCATTTTTTGTTACATGTTTGATTGTGTTCTGCTTACGCATTTTCTCCTATATAAACTCTATTATCCTGTTTGGGGAACTTCTCATGACTTTTTGTTGGTGTTCCACACAGCACTGTACTTGTTAATAAATGTTTTAGAAACTTCCTCCTGCCTTGTAACTGTATTGAAGGGCTTGAATTTTACTTCCACAAAGTACACCAATACCACACATTACAAATATACCTCATAAGACCTTTCCTCGTTAAGGATTACTTGCTTGCGCTGAGTTTTGGATTATCGCCTAATGCACTTAATTGCAACCATACATATACTGTTTATTAGCAGACTGATTTAATAAAACACATTAATGTAAGTGAACCACACAACCGCACACACACAAATGGTGCTTACTGTCAGGTCTGTCTCTGGTCATGTGACACTGGGCACGCAGTGCCCTCACCACCCTGACTACTTCCTGTACAAAGAGGAAGTCAGCTTCTTCCTGAGGGAAGTGCCAGCGGCTCTGGAGGCGAGAGAGGGAGATGTGTGGTCGGGATTCGCAAAAGTGGGAGATTAACATGCATCCTCCATCACAATCATAATGCCTGTCTCGTCTTATTAGGCTTTCACAAAAGGGACAGTTCATATAACAGTTTGTTTGAGCTGCAACACAAAAAAAAACCTTCTGAGCATTGTGGGAGATTTCTTGTGTACACAACAATATGACAAATTGTACCAAGCATCATGTATTTTATGTCAACAGACATTTTTCAAAAGGACAACTCTGAAGTACGAGAACAAACCGATATGATTCAAGAATCAGTCATTGCCCAAAGGGAGAGTTTTATCACAAAAAACAGGAGCTGAACGAGAATTACTACACTGAGAATTAAAAAATATATAGACACATCTCTTTTATTGTCCCGAGATTAAAAATACATACTACTAAAAGATTCTGGTATTATGTTGAGTCCAAATATGTTTTTTGATTTTCTCCATTAGGTAAGATTTCAGTGTGATGTGCTACTGGAATTTTAAAATATTGCATATTTACATGCTTATTAAAATGACAAAAGTTTAAAACCTTTCAAAATTTTTTTTTTTTTTTCTCTGCACTCTAGGAGCGTCGTGTTACAAGAAAACTAAACCTGACAGAAAATGTCTGATTTCTTATTTGGATTCAGCGTTATAAATGCATGCTTAGGGCACCCATCGCAACCCTTAGGACACAACCGGCCCGTGTTCTTATTTAACGTAGCTGCTTTGCATGCACTGACATTTTAACGTCAGGAGGACATCCCATTCCCCCCCACCTCCAAACCCAAACTCACCAGCTGGCTGGACTGTGGGTATGGCTGCATGCACACGCTGGTAGCCATGGTCACCGTGCTGCTGAAATGTGGGCGGAGCCTCTGCCACAGCTCCTCCGTCAAAAAGGGCATGAAGGGGGAGAGAAGGGTGAGGGAGAGGAAGATGGAGTGGAGCAGCACGTCCTGGGCGGCTGCCTGCTGTGCCGTGGCCTCTGGGTCCCACCCGGTCAACAGTGGCTTTACACATTCCTGCAGGTCATGAGAGAGGTGAGCAAAGGCATGACTTGTGGCACAGGGCTAAGTGAGACCTACTCTGGGAACCAGGCGTCCCTCCACCTTGGGAAGGGGCTCAGCTCCTTACCAGATAGACGTCACACAGGCTGTGTACCCAGAAAGAACGCAGGGCACCCGTGACATCCTGCAGGTCGTAGGTTTCAAACCCACGCTCGCACTGGAGCATGGTGCTGTACAGCTGGGAGCACAGCCACCGGTCAACACTGCTGAGGGGCGACACCTAAGGAGGACAAGAACAGGAGGCGCAGAGGAAAAGGAGGAGTTCGTCTCATACCAAAGGATCTCTTCCTAAAGAGGAAAGAAAAAAAAAAAAAAAAAAAAGTACTTGGGGAAAGAAAGTAAAGTGCTGACAGCAGGAAAGTGGGTCCTGCCCTCCCCAGACGGTCTGGCACCACCTGCAGTGCAGTCACGTGCCCGGTGTTGTCTCTCACAGTGAAGGTGCACATCCATCTTCAAGCCCGCTCTACTCTACCTTCCGAGCATGGACAAAAACGGGGTCGACCTCATTTGCGCCGAAAACATATCGAAGCGGATCCTAGAAGCACGTTAGTTTGGGCCAACTCTTCGAACCAAACGAGCCGATCCAGGCTCCTGCGTTCAGAGCAGCTATTTAAAATGAGCTTTTTAAAACCTGGGCAGTCTTGTCGCGTGAAACAAAAAAGTTTAAAAGTCAATAAGTCATTTTCACTTTAGGAGACAATGTTCCAATAAACTGTCAGCAAAGGAAGGGGGTCAGGGGGTGTCTGTGTAGACAATCAGACGTATCAGAGCTGGTGGCGCCAAATGGGACGGGGGAGGTTGTACACTACAACAGGGTGGGGGTGTTGTACACTACAGACATAAAGATGCCAGTACCAATGTCAGATGCGTCTGCACACTGGTTGAGACGGTGGGGGGACAGCTGTTAGGTCCGTACCTCCAGCAGGTCCCGGGGGGCCGTGCCTGCCTGCTCCAGCACCCCCAGGGCAAAGCGCACGGTCTGCCACATTTTGTTGCAGAAACGCCGGCAGTCGAGCACCTGGGACAGTGACAGGCTGATGTCCTCTCCTGAAGAACAGAGAAGTGTGGGAGGACACTGTGAGAGAGGGATATGCAAACGCTCACCTGGGGGGGGCGGAAGAGAGGCACAGTCCATCTGTACAGGGCCCAGAAGGCTACTTAAGCAAAAATAAATAACTAGTGTAACACAAAGCAGATGAGACCCACGCCACAGATAATGTGCAGAGTACAGTTCCAAACGACCTCATTTATTCCATTACATTATAACATCCGACAAAACAACTTCAAACCCTCCTGCTGTGAAAAGCATGAACCAGAACTGACCTTGGTGAGAACGTACTCTCTTAGGCAATGAACGGACAGTTAAACACACTCACCCTGAGTATTGTAGGAGCACAGGGCGAAACGGAGGGCATCTGTGCCACACTCCGGGATGCCCTTTGGGTAGTCACGTTTCTGCAGAGGGGGAGAGAGTGACAACGGGGACGGGTCACAGCAAGCATGGCGGCGCATTGCTGTGGAGGAGCACCACTGCAGCACCAGCCCTGCAGACCGACCTGCGCTGTCATGGCCACTGCTGTCTCCTTGGGGTCTAAGTTGCCCTCCTTGATCTTCTCCTGAAGCCTCTGGAAGAGATGGACCACAGTGATGCTGACAACGTGTCACCCTGTTTACAAGCCACACATGCTGTGCACCTTGTGTGTGTGTGTGTGTGTGTGTGTGTGTGTATTCCCCCACTGCCAAAGGGTCAGAAAGTTACCTGCAGAGAAACACCGGATATCACATCCAGGGGGTCGATGACGTTCCCCAGGGATTTGCTCATCTTCCTCCCATGTTTGTCTCTTACCAAAGAATGCAAAAGCACCTGGGAGGAAGAAAGTGAGGAGGAAGATGAAGAGGAGAAATGCTCTAGATTTCCAGACCTCCCAGCCTTGTGTGTACATGGCTCCCATCCACTACCATGTAGCATCCACCAAGCTTCTAATTCAGTCAATCAATTTTTATAAATATCTTTTTTAACGATTAAAGACTTACAGATAACACATGTAGGAGTTTGTACTTTAAAGGTTGTCAGCTGCACACTTTATGGCAAAAGCTGTGATTGTCACAACCTGGGACCACAGTCAACCATCACACATAAAGAGCAGACATTTAAAAAGAGCCGAGACTGCAGTCAGCCCTTCACACAGCGACAGCGCTGTTAGGTGCGTTTAGTGCTACTTTTTAGGGAGGGATCCTGATGTTCTGATTGGCCACGACAGGAGGCTGCCTTCGACTCCCTCTGCATGTGTGCAAAGTCACAGCTGCTGCTGAGCGCAACAGCAAGCGGACGGTCTGACCGCTGCGGGAGCTGGTGCACACAGAGCAGGTGGCAGCGCTCACACGGCAGACATGCCCCCCCCCCAGAGGTGTCTGCGCTCAGCCTCGCATGACTGACAGCATGTTTGTCATCGAATCACAGGTGCAGACGGGACGTGAGAAAACACACATTTCCCCGCACTTGTTTGTGTTTGTAGACGGCGGCTCCGCCAAACCCACCTGTTTAAAAGGCACCTGGCCAGTGAGCTCAACGCCAAGCATGACCATCCGGGCCACCCAGAAGAAAATTAGGTCACTTCCTGTCTCCAGCAGGCTGTTCGGGTAGAACTGGCGCAGGTCTGGAGTCTGCAAACAAGGGTGGTGGGCAACGTCACGTAAACAGGGCATGTCAGTGGGGAAAACAAGGAGGAGCGGAGGAATGAGTCAAACCTCTTGTGGCCAACCCAGCATGGCGAAGGGGAAGAGGGCTGAAGAAAACCAGGTGTCCAAAACATCTGGGTCTGAGAGAGAGAAAAACGGGGGGGGGCACAAAAAGGAGAATGAAACATCAACAGAAAGCACAGTAAGCACTGCTAATGACATGAAAATTATGCCCCCCAAGGAGACACTTTACAGCTGAAGATAATTACTTTACTACTACTTAGTTTTAAATTGCCCCATAATGGAAGTCACATAATGCCAGATTTTCAGATTCTAATCATATATCTCAGCAGGGAACCTGGCCAGCTTAAACACCGCCTTGAGTCAACCATAAGTGATCTAACAAACAGTGGCTGTATCTGGGCAGTCAGTCGCCCCCCCCACCACGTCTGACGGCCGTACTCGCTCCCTGTGAGCACTCCGGCGAGTCACCTTGGGTCAGTGCAACGGCACTGGGCGGGACTCCAAAACGGGAGGCGGCCCTGTCCCTGGCCTCCCCCTCACTCCTCCCCCACACCCACTGCTCCTGAATAGGTGGAGGAGTTTACAGCACATAATGGTGTCGAGGCAAGGTGCATCAAGGACAGAAAGAGACAACGTCATCATGTACGGACTAGGAAGATCACATACACATCTGGTCAATATAATTTGTTCACTTGGTTCAGTCAGTCAGCTTTCTGTTTTGCCCTTTCTGTGTGGTCGTGGAAACTTGCATTTGTACCTTGTTAATACCAAACTGAAATCCGTTTTTTTTTTTTTTTTTTTTTTTACGAAAAACTTATGTTAATCAGTAAACATGTTTTTGTACTGTGTGACATGGAAAAGTTTGTGCTTCACTAAACTGCAAAGGACGCAAGGCTTTAGGCAGAGACTTTCACCGAGACACACCTCATCCGTGTCAATCAAACCATGAAGTGACACGCGATAGGCTGGAATCTGGTGACCCCACCACAGCTGTCTGGAAATGCACCAATCACTGTAATGAAAAGGTTTCAAAAGTAAATGAGTGAAAAGGTTCTGCTCAAGTGTAACTTAAGTAAAAATGTTGTGAATCTGTCTCACAAAAGCAGAAGTAAAAGGGAGTTAAGCATGTTTGACCTACTGAAGTATAAAGTACCAAAACGGCCTTTTCACATCATTACATCACACTGGTCTCTGAGGAGCGTGTGGCAAGTGTGACTATGGTGGCTCATTCTCTGCCTGCTGACCCAAGACGGACAGGTAGCCCAAGTGAGGCAGACACTACCTTATGTTGGACAGCCAGTTCTTCCACGTCTTATTGTAGAGGGAAGGGACTATTTGCAGCTCTCCGTCCTCCACTGCCTGAGAACCGAAGTAAGACAAGGGAAACAGAGGGAGACAGAAAACAGCCATCAAACAGTTCATTCATAACACAGAACAGCCATCAAACAGTTCAATTATAATCTATGTGAAACAATTAGGCAATTTAAATACTGTGTGTTGTGTGTGCATGTGGATGAGACAGAATTCAAACTGGTCTGTTCTAATACCCTATTTGTCTGTTTGCAGACGTGGATACGGACAGACTTACAGAAAACTCGAGCAATCTGACACAATGCCTTGTTTTTAAGAGACTTCCACTCAACTCTTGCTTGCATGTAATTAATGACCCATAAGCCATCCATAAAAAGCAAACGAGACTCCATGGAAATGGAGAGGTCACCTGTATAGCCTTCCTGGCCATCTCCTCACAGCGCACAAACCACTGTTTCTTCAGCAGGGGTTCGATCACATCGCCAGAGCGGCTGGGGGGTGGGGGGGAGGTGGGCAGAGTCAGACAAAGGACAGGGAGAAACCTTTTTTAAATGAGCCATTTAGTATGATCCTACACTGCGAAGTTCATCTTAGCACAGGCATCTCGAAACCATGATTAACACGCCACAGGATCCACCCCAAGCATGATATCTTTACCTGCAAACAGGCAGGGACATGGCATGGTCCTCCTTCCCACGGAAGGCCCCCCTCTCTGTCAGAGCATCCAACACTCGGTTCCTCGCATCAAACCGCTTCACACCCTAAAGAGAGGTCGGAGACTTTTCAAAATGGCAAATTTAGATGAAAAACGCATACACGAAACACATCCATGAGGATTTAAGCTTGTCTGCACTCATTAAATCAACAAAATGGCTACAAACTGTTACAGATTGTTTAGTGTAAATTACTGGCCTGATCATAGTCCACATGGCAAAAGTCTCACAGACTAACAAATACAGCATTTCATTGAGACATGCTTTAACGAAACCTTAAAACACTTATTGATTGGCCCACTGATAAATCCTCAGTGGTTCACAGTTAAGGCCACACCTCCAGCCATTGGCCGCACAAAGACGTCATGGTACCGTCTCCTCCAATCACAGTGACGCGGGGAAGGGCGTGTCTCTGAGAGAGCATAAAGTCCACGTGGTCGTGGGCTGGAGTCACCTTCACGGCTCCTGGTACAACAAAGCCCTTTCCGTGTATCATGTCACAGACCCAGAACCAGAACCCCCCTTTCTGCTTACCCACTAACGGATGACTTCACAAAAACTCAACGTTTATTCAGATATTTGAAATGCTGCCAAATCACATAATGTAACTTTTAATCAGTACTTTCAACAAGCTTTTACGAAACGTTACATTGGAATAATCCTGCTTTTGTTTCACAATGTCTTTCCTCCTTATTTCCCTTTCACTGTGAATATTAGAAATTTTGTTCACTAACATCCAAATATTTATAGCTACACAGATAAAAATGTGGAAAAGTATGCATTTCATGTGAGCCTGTTCAGGACAGCTTCTACAAGAGTCTGGCAGGGTTATTACCTGTGCCCAGAGTCATGTCCACCAAGGTGTCAGTAATAATTGGCATCAACCTGCCCGTGAAGGGGTGTCTACACTCCCTGCCATGCAATCCCTATGGGCAAAAGGGGGGAAGGCATAACCACAACATTAACAAAATAGAGGGGAAAAAAAAAGGTCTGAAAACGGAGAGGAAACAAAGGCAGACAGTACTGCAGAAGGAAGGGTCACAGTAAGGGAATGCAGGCAGTAAACATCAACCAGGGAAACACCAGGGAAACAGGAGGTAGCTTTCACAGAAGGCCAGGAAGTGTGTGCGCGTGTCCACACGTGCAAACACCAACCTGGTATCTGGGGTCGTCCGGATGCACAGCGATGGCCACATCTCCCAGCATGGTCTCGGGACGGGTGGTCGATACCTGCACTTCTCCATCTGGGACGAGGAGAGCTACATCTTAGTGCACTGAGCAACAGACGACACACAAACAGTATACTGTCATGCAATAAACACACAGTGACACATAATGGAAAGACCATGATATGTTGAAAATGATATGAAAATATACCTTTGTGCACAGTGTGAGAACATACAAAATTAAATAAACTGGGTACATAAACAAAGCGAAGGCACACAACTTTTGACTGTGCTAACTGGCCTTTTCTCCCTCTAAAAAAAACTAATAAGTAATACAAGAAGTTTGGAAAAACAGAAAATAGGCTGATCCACATTAAAGCAGAGAGAACAACAAGACACGGGGGCCGGCTGAGGAAAGCAGACATATTCACCCTGTCCCTCCAAGGGATAGGCAAAAGTCACCATGGTCCCGAACTCCACCTTCCGCTCGTAGCCTGGGACGGAGAGCAAGGTGCGGCCGGACAGCTGCAGCGAGTCTACCTGAAATATCACAATCAGAGCTGCTCTCTCCCAGTTCAGGTGAGCCTTTGGCATGCTAACCAGTTTATTTCCCAGCTAACATCTGACTCAGCAGGCTAAATGTCTTGGGGGACAAAAAAAAAAAAATATATATATATAATAAAATACAGTCGCAGCAGAAAGTCACTGCAAAGCAGTATCGCCCCAGGAATTAAAACACGGGTGACAAATTACAGCAAACGCAGGTGCCACCAGACTAACAAAGCTAAAGGCCGCGTGTGATAAGTCAGCGGGCCGGGCAGCATTGGAGATGCCCAACCGTCTGTTTGCCCAAGCAGAGCAAACAAGGAGGCAAGACTGATTGCTTTTAAATGTCAAGAAAATGTCATCAAAAGGATAATATTGAGTCGGAAACCAAAGCGAGAACCCGTCTCCAACTACTGGAATTCCCAGTTGCCCAGGAAGTGGTTAATGCAAGCGTTTTGGCTGCTACGTGACCAGGGTGGCAATGGCCCCTGCCCGTCTGCTTGCACGTCTGCTGGGAAATTAATTTTCATTTCCGGGAATTCAGTTAATCAAAACAGCAGCGTCTTGCGCAAGCGCCAAACAGTTTCTTCATTCTTTCATGACAAACGTGTGGCAACTCGGAGAAATTATCTGGATGACGGTGACCCAAAATGCAGGAAATAGGAATTACTGCCACCAGCACATGGACACGCTTTGCCAGATGTGATAAACAGAACAGCTAGTCCAACTGTACATGTACATGGACCAAACATCTCAGACAGGGCAGGTTTACTTAGATGGAAAGGTTTCATATACACAGGGCAAATATTTTGGCTGTGAGGCAAATAATAACCTAACAGAAACATTGCCCTTTTTGCGCAGTGATTTTACAAAAGAATTAAGTAGACATCGAGAAAGCAATTAAATCATCCTGGGCCTCGTTCCACTGCGAGGTTGCCACGGCGACACCGAGGCCTAGCTTGCCTCTATGTCTGAGATTGCGGAGTTGAGCGCGCAGCTCCAGTTGACCAGGCCCTCGGCGCGGTACACCAGGCCAGAGTCGCACAGTCGGACAAAGGCCTCCGTTACGGCATCGCTGAAGGACTGCGGAAGGAGACAGGCAAAGAGAGAGGGTCACTTACACTGCCACACTTCACCTTATTCTTATAGCAAGTTCATTTTACACACATAACCTGCTTCACTCTAACTCCTAAACTCACCCTTTAAGCTACTTTAATTTTTATCCTTTAATACGTTTGCCCCCTCCCCCCTAGCAAAATGCTAAGTACCCCTCTCAAAGCAACCACAGCTGTGCCCCATCAGTGAAATCAGCAGGCAGCATCTGGGTCACGAGGCCACACCATTGTGTGAGGCAAATTACAACGAATATATTAGAAAATACATGCAGATTATTATGCAAGAAGGCCAGTCAGTTCTTCCATCAAGAACAGTCAAGAACAGTGGAGGCTTGCCAGGGATTGGGGGGGGGGGGACACAGAGCAGTAAATGGGCATATATATCGGCTGCTGGCGGTGGTTATGTTATCTAGAACATGGAACACGTCTCACTGCAATGGCTGCGTCACATAATGAATCACTGCAGGAGAGATGGCTTTCTGTCATGCCTTTAAGAAAACCTGACATTCTGCTACCCACATATAGCAAAAATACACTTTTTTATTTTAAATAATTGAAAAAGAACATCATGTAAATTCCAAAAAAAAAAAAAAAAAAAAAAAAAAAAAAAACCGGAGTTAACAGCCTAGCAGCCTGCTGCCTGTCACTGGAATATTTGTGTGTCAGATGAGGACTTGTATTCTGTCATTATAGAAGGTCCTGGTCCCAATTCTTTGACTTTCCTGCTCTCTAACCAAATACCATTTGGTGTCCCTGGCAACAAAACAGCCTATAATTACTGAAGCAAACCAAATGTCATAGAGAATTTCTGCAATACTGGCCAGTGGATCGGCTGAAATAATTTCTGTTTACAACACAAATGGAGGGAACTTTAAAACCAGGGCGGGTTTCCATGTTACCGTGTCCATGGTGAAGCAAGCTCGACTCCAGTCCAGCGAGGCACCCATTTTCTTGAGTTGGTGGTATATTTCATCCCCTTTTCTAAAGTACACACACACATGCTATTAAATACTGGCCACCTCAACCAAACATACATGCGGAACAGGAGTCTACTAGCACATGGTACTTGAAAGCCTTACAAGAAAGAATAAAAAAAACATACAGTTTGAGCAAACGAAAATGCCGTCACAAGGCAGAGTTTGAGATAAGTAATGTGCCAAAATAGAAGGGGCACAACAATGAAGAAACTCTAATTAAAACGTCAGTATAAAAAAAAAAAAAAAAAAGATCCAGTTGTCTCAAAAATGTGCCAAGAAAAAGCATTTGCCGTTTGAGCAAATAAACTTTACACCACAGAGTGTAACGTGACTCACGCTGGATGACACTGTTTGCCAAGCAAACGTATTAACACCTGTGAACATAATGTGCAGCATTATGATGTCTGGGTGGAGTCAGTACTGGCAGAAAAAGGAACACAACTAAGGGTGAGGGTGGAGGGGGGGGGGGGAGTCTTACTCATTCTTCCAGTTCCACACCTCCTGGAGGAACTCCTCCCTGCTGTAATCCTGCCTGCGCCTCCCTCGCTCCTTCAACAGCCAGCGCTCCACCACTGACTGACACGTGGAGACGGGCAGACAAACGGACAAAAGCAGACACACAGACGGGCGCGCAGGCAACAGGTATTTGGGGGGGGGGGGGACACCATCTGTTATGTAAACGCCCTCTGGAGTGATGGCTGCGTTAATTAATCAGATCGTTAAACAGCTTGATAATCACTTCCTTAATTTCAAGAAGCAATTTTGTCTGCTAATGGATCGCAATTGACAGACCTCCTTAAGAACACATCAATTTAAAAAAAAAAAAAAAAATTTTTTTTTTTTTTTTTTTTTTTTTTAAACAGTTCTACTGTTTGATTTTACAATATAAAGTTTGTTTTACAACATGAGACATTTTCATATTAAATGGCATATTTTATTGAGTTTTACCTGTGTGGCAATACCTGCATGGTCACACCCAGGAACCCACAGAACTTTGTAGCCTTTCATTCTTCGCCTGCACAACAAACAGGTTTACTTGCGCGGCCGACAACAACAGAGAGTGACAATAACAGCACAGCAAAATGTTTCCAAACAGCAAACAGTTCAGGAAACTACGGCCAACTATTTCTGCCACAGGGGAGGAAGGCGAGGGGATTTAAAGTCAAGGATACCACTAGCAGGCCTCAGGCCAAAGGACAGCATGATAGTCACTGGGCAATATCAGGAGCTCCAACCCATAATGAACACCCAGCTGCAGATGCTGAATAAATGCATAGTGAAACATGTTGGATCACAAAAGTCATTTTCAAGCAGGTCCAGATGGAGTTCTGGAACGATTGTACAAATCTCATTTCTCTGTTCAACTCTAACTATGAAGGTAGATACTATGTTTTTATAGTTGAAGTACTGAGACTCCAGCAAAGAAAAGCTATTGGCATTTAAATAACAGTGTCTAAAAATAAACCAAACTGCATACCAAAGGGTTCATAATTCAAGACACGAACTATGCACAGGACTGAATAGGAGAAAGGAAAAAAAAAAAAAAAAAAGGTTACCAGCGAACCAAGGCATCCTCTATGGCGACTGTGAGGGCGTGGCCAAGGTGTAAGGTTCCAGTCACGTTGGGTGGAGGGATACACATGGAGAATGACTGACTTACTGCATGAGGAAGCCTGCTCTAAACAGAAAAGTTTCAATACATCAACTCCATGTCAGGCGAGTAAGAGGTGAACCAACTTAACTTCCACATTCTGTCCAGAAGATATGAAACTGACAGTAACTATAGCACCGCAAAACACCATTACATGTAAACAAAGATTCTAAACTGTTTATGGCTTTTTCAGCCCAGTCAGTCAAGTTCAGCTTTCTGAAGGTTAAGAAATGATACAACCAAGCTGACCATTACCATGGGGACGAACATCAGAGGGCACCAAGCATGAACACACACTGGTGCACTTACATGTTGCTCAGGACTGAAGAATCCCTCCTTCTCCCACCACTGGTACCAACAGGACTCCACATACTGTGGGCTGTAGGACGCAGGGAACGGCAGGGCTGTGTCTGACAGGAAGTGGAAATGGAAAGCACAGGTTCAGGAACACAAGCAGAATGAGTTTAAAGTAAACTAATAAAGTTCTCTTCTGTACTGGTCTATCCTCTCCTGCAGTATTGCCACTGGCAACTTAGTCACATAATCTTACTGTAAGTGTCTTACAATCAAACGCAAAGTCACTTCTGCTTTGCATGTAGACTCATCTTTTCAGGAAACACCTCAGGGCTTGAACCTCATCTTCATCAGCTCTTCCTCTTTATTGTTTCCAGTGTTTAAATGTTATCTTTATACCTTGTGTTATTACTAATTTACCTTTGCCTTTTAGTTGATTTAGACTCTCTCTTGCTAAACAATCTTGTGCACATTTGACTATAGGACAGCACTTACTGTTAGCTCGATTCTCAGATATGTTTGACGTCTTTTTAATATACACGTGTACTTTTACAAATGAGTATGTCACTTTGGACAAAATCTGCTACGTGAATAAATGTAAATATTAAAACGGTACATACTTTACAATCGTCAACATAAATAACTCTGAAAAAAGTAACAATGGACTATTCAGTTATATAACAAAATACGAACTAATTACTCCTCTCACCTTTCTTCTCACCAGGCTCTGTTTTGCCTGTATATACTATCGTTTCTTTCTCATTCCACTTGATTCCTTCCTCGGCATTCTGGGGACGATGGGAGAGGCAAAGCAAGTTAGTAATACTGTATATAACAGCGACTGAAATCGCCGGGCACAACATAGTCTGGTCTCAAGTTCATCAATACACTTCTCATGTGCAGATTTCAAAAGAGTGACATTCTCCATCACTTACACATCGCTGATCGTTCAGAATTGCCTTCTCCTTCTCCCTCCTTCTCTTCTCCTTCTCGGCTTGCGTTCGTAAGGATCGAGCAGAAGCAGCAGGAGCCCTAGACTCATGTGTGCAGTGCCGGCGCTCCCAGATGAGCCAGACCCGTCCTATTTTTCTCTCCCACCCCCTTACAGAGAGGGTACAGGCTGACTTCCACATCATCTAACTGACGAAGCTAAGACTATTTATAAGTAATTGGAAAATAATTGACAGCTACAGTCACTCTGTTCCATAATGAAAGTGAAGTTGGTTAGTTTGCCAGTTGTTCGCTGAAGTAATAGCAGCAGTAAATAATGCATAGACCTGCACCAGTCAACACATGGACATATCAGATGAAATTAAGGATTTTTTTTTTATTTTTCAGTTTATGCAAGATAATTGTAGAAAGACTAAACTGGATGCTTCCATTATAAATAAAAACAGCTCTAACAGGTAACAAAATAAAGAAATTCGTTTTTTTATTTTTAAGTGACCTAACTGACTTTTAAGACAACCGAACGATTAATTCACGCTATGAAAAATGTAGACAAACAGCTTTATGCCTGTCTGACTAGGGCACCGTCTCGGGCGCAGACATCTTTGTTTTAACCTTTGAACTCTAACCCATGTTTATTTCAAGCAGAGGTACCAAATGATCTGTTTTGTAAAAGGAAGAAAAGGTTTATGGTGAAAACCCCTCGTGTGTTGCAATTAAAAGAAATGTTATAAAAATGAATTTTTTTTGCACTTAAACAAAACTAAAAGCCCCGGAACCGTAATGTTCAGTCATATGTTTCCGATAGGAAGAGAAAACGGTGCGCTCCACGTGTTCGCAACATAACAGCTCAGCTGGTGAACGAGTACTGCAAAAACTGTCTTAGGGTGCCAAATACATTGCGAGAATATATTCACGAATGCAGCAAAAAAATAAATAAATAAATAAGTAAAATTAAATAAACCATATGTACTGTGTTGAGTAAGTCATGTAGTTAGGGAATGCATTTTAAAAAAAGGTTGAGTGAACGTCGGCGAGTATAGTTGTGTGTGTTTACACTGATGTACCTTGAGAAGTTATATTGGTTTTCGAGTGGACCTATTTGTACAGCCAGTGGTTTTTTCCCTCTGTTTCTGTGTTCAGTTTAACTGGACAATATTTAATCTCTTTCACATGCTGTATTTTTGCGCTAAAATAATTTACTTAACCTAGTTATGGTGTACATAAATAGTTCAGGGGAGAGGGGATAGATATTTTTACAAAACTAGAAACTTTCGAAACAACATAACGCACAAGAGTTTTCTACTTTATTCGTTCGGTAGTTATGGTTATTAAATGAATATTTTTATTCTGCTGCTCTGTATTTTGTTTTTTTTTTCTACTTCACTGTACCCCACGTAAATCTTTTAAAGAACGTCCACTGCATTTTCACAATTTCAACAGATTATTTGGTTTGTTTTGGCAAATGTACACTTAAACACAATGTAACAAAAAGTCCAAAATACACCAAAGACCCTTGAGTTTGGCAATTAATGTTCACATTTTTGTGATTTATTACAATTTCAGTATCAATTAATAATAAAGCAGCCACTAAATTACGACGTTCATGCAAACAGTCTAAACAACGCATCATTCACATTGAAGCAAACCTCTTGGAGCCAAAATATTTTGAAACAAACATATTAATAATCCAAATTTCAAAACCCATGAATTTTGGGAACGAATGTTGTGGAACTACATTTCCCGGTTCAGTGGGTGGGCCGGTACCTGTTTCCGGGGAAGCGGTCCGTTTAATTTCCATTCCCTCCTTCTTCTAGCGTCGCGCAAAACTGCCACCAAAACAAACCGACTGTCGCTTGCTCCTGCTCTGGCCTCATCAACGCTAATAGTGTGAAAATCTATAGTCCTTTCATTGTAGATTAGAGATATTAATTTATCGACTGGCGTTAATTAATCGGTGTGGAAGTCTGTTTGTACGGCTAGCTGGCTAGCTAAAGGTGATAAGCTATGGCGGAGGTTCCAGGTACTTCGAGCGAGACTATAACGGAGACTGTTCAGGCAGATACTCCACCACCCCCGCAGCAGGTATGTGCATATCACTTAAAAATACAAATGGGAACAATTAGCAAAATCTATAAAGTAGTATGTTCTCCAGACGACTATTCTAGCTAATTTTATTGAGATAGGTTGTTGGGTAATATCTGACAATTTTTGTATGGTCCGCTTAGTCATAAGCTAAGGATGGCAGCTAGTTGTTTACTTGCTCAGCAATCGCATTTACGACGGACCATTTCATTCAACAAGTTAATCAGTGTAGCGTTTATTTTCCACTGTATCGTGAAGTGCGCTAGTTTGTATTGCTGTACGTATTCGGGTTGATAATTCAATAGCTGTGGATAAAGACCACGTTTGCGTTGTGCGATTTAGCAACCATGGAAGTCGGTCGGTTTTATTGTGAAAATATTTGCTTTGTTAATGCAACGCTATCTCAGTAGAAAAGGCGGGTGTGATGTCGATGTTAGGAAACACACTTATGTACGTGATCGGCCTGTGAAATGCATACACTGCGGGCTTTGTGGTGTGTATTAAAAAAAAAAAAAGAGAGAAAGCGAGAGAAATGTAACCACTTAACATTTGTATTCACCATATAGGTAAAAACACAAATAGCATTCGAATACAGGCCAAATGTCACCTTTTATTTAAATAATGGTATACAATTACGTGGCTTTCCGACGCGAATTAACTTAAAAGGTGATTGCAGAAAACGCAATATAATTGACTCGGTGTGCACACACTCAGACTCGCATGATAAGCTATAGGGAGGGGTTTATGCATGAGTCAAACGTCATGTCGTCATTCAAGAGCGGTGTGAACCTGTGGGGGTGGCTCCCTCACGATGGATTTAATTCCTTCGCAGCGAGCGCCAGCAGAGTTTTGTCATCTGACGTGTTGGTTTGGTCCTCAAGGGGGTAAATCGAGTTTTTGGCCTGCAGGGCATGTCATGAAGATGTCCGTCGTCTTAAACATCTTCACGCATGCAGGGCGAGATGGAGCAGAATATGGATTGCTCCCAGAGCCGCACGTTCAGAATTTGTCTTAAAAGAGGCGAAAGAGTGGTGTGTGTTGACGCTGCCCCACGTTTCGTTTTTGTGTTGCAGGAAGGTCGGAGCCTCACCATCAAACTGAGGAAGAGGAAGACTGAGAAAAAAGTGGAGTGGTCCAGTGACACCGTGGACAATGAACACCTGGGCAGAAGGTCCTCCAAATGTGCGTTCAAATATGAAAATCATCCCTTTGCACCTGACCGTTTAACTCTGTGTATATCAGCTTTATAATGAAGTGTTTGTTGTGGTGTGCTTTTTCTATCCAAATATCACCACACCTATTATGCAGAAGATTTTTTTTCTTTATCTAGTCATATCACCTTGTTTAAAAAAAAAAATAAAAAAATTCTAAACTTTCTAAATGTTGTCTTTCCATATAGAAACCCTAATAAGCTTCACAGTTTAACATATTTCAAAAATAAATTCCACTATCTGTACATTTCAACCTTTCCCCACCCTTTCTACAGTATATCTTTGCATTATTTAAAACACGTGTTCCTTTTCCCTCCCAGGCTGCTGTATATATGAAAAGCCTCGCAAGTTTGGAGAGTCATCTTCAGAGAGCGAGGGTGAAGATGATGAAGGCTGTGGGAGCGCACACTGTATTTTAGGACATGGAAGGAACAGACATGGACAGAGGGGTGGTGGTGGAACCACAGTGCCCCCTAGCTCTGGAGGATCTAACACCCACCAATAGGTTGATTACCAGACTGCGTGTGAAAAGCTAAACAGCTTGTGATAACAGTAATTCACTCTGTTGTAGTTATCCTTGCTCATCTTAAATTGTCATTCTGTAATGATCAAAACCCAAAACACGACACAAAAGTGCAGTGCCTGGCAGAAGCCTTTTTATTTTTAAAGTAAAGCAGAATTACACTGGCAATCTCATTTGTTGAGGAAGATGTTTTATATAATTCACTTGATTATACATATTTTTAATTTGTCTTAATATGTAAATGTTGAGAATGTTTTGTCAATGTAGCGCACTGATAGTTTATGGTTTTAAAATTTGAATAGCCCCTTTGACATGTTGCTGACAAAAGGTTGACTGCCTTTCATTTGAAAGTGTTATTAAAACTCATGTAGAATAGGTAATTTTTGTAAAAATGAAAATCTGAGAAGTGAATATAATAGATTTTTAATATTAGTTGTGAAGTTGTCATTAGATTGATGGCAATAATGTTCTTAAACTACAACAGTATTTTAAAATATCTGAATAAACTCAATGTGTAAATGCTAAGACAAACCTTTCAATTATCTAGAATCTATAAAAATTTACATTAAAGCAGACTTCATATCACTTGACATAAAGCATTTGAAAATGTTCTGTCGCACTCCGGATAAAGTTTCTTTTAAGAAGATCATTGCTTTTGTCAAGCGCTGTGAGTAATGGAAGGTTCACTTACAATAATTTTGTAATATGCAATGTTATTACTTCAAATAGCAAAGTTTAAACACTTTCAAATAAAGGGCATAAGTCAGTCAGGGCACTGCTGTGATAATTAGAGACTGGTTTTTGAAATTAAGCGGTTTCCTTAGGAACACCCTCTTCAGTCAGTTGCTATGGCGCTGGTGCCGTTTCATTCAGAATCAGAGTAATGTATGGTCAGCTCAGTAACACACTCCTTCCTACAGGTTCCTGTGTTTTCCAG
This sequence comes from Chitala chitala, assembly GCA_025773905.1. Classification (NCBI taxonomy): domain Eukaryota; kingdom Metazoa; phylum Chordata; class Actinopteri; order Osteoglossiformes; family Notopteridae; genus Chitala; species Chitala chitala. The sequence goes on along the minus strand of JABJVR010000039.1, from coordinate 151,152 downwards.
ACAATCTTAAAAGCTTTAGGATGCCCCATTTGTGCGTTAGTGTTGCAGCAAGTTTAACTACTACAGACGTAAAATGCCCACCTGTCACAATCATACTGTACAGAGACCATTAGAGGGGGGTGTAATAAAACACAGCACTGTCAGGGGGTTCAAGAAACAACGCTATAGAAAGTTAAACGGGACAGGGGTGCGCATGAAATAGGAACGCCTCTGGGGCATCATCCTCTGAAAGTGGCAGTCTTAAAAACTTCACTGGTGTAGTCAGTATTTTTGCGAAACCAGCTGTCACCCACCCCCAATGCTTGTGTCCAAGGACCTTCAGTCTGTTCTTTCATTCCAGATGTGCACCTTCATAACCCTTAATCAGCTTGCGCGACATCGCCCTGGGTGTTTTTGGGGAACTCGTATGTTTTACAGGACGGTAGATTCTGGCTACGAGCAGGAGTGTACAAATGAAACGTTTCATTTTAAACCTGATTGACGAGCGCAGTCTCAATGGCTGGAAGCTTCTGCTTAGAGGGTGGAGATAAAACATCACACACTTGGACTTATTACAGGGGATCATGTGTATATACAGTACAAATATATATATATATATATATATATATATATATATATAAAGCTCCATCTCTGGCTTATGTCATCCTTACCATTGTTCTCCAAGGCAGGTGCAGCACTTCAACTCGAAATAGTACCTGATGACTGTATGTGCTTCAGGAAGATAGCAGAACTCGAGTATACGCCACTGTTTTCTACGGTGAGGACGAACACATATGCACACTGTTATGCCGTTTATGCACATTTCTGTACATAATGAATGCAAAGGTTTAACACTAATAAAGAGGTCTGAACTGAATGAGTTGCCTTGTATGTTGATGTTATAAAGACAAGCTCACCTAACCTACGCTGTCTAGCACCACTTCTGGAAAAGCCTGGATGTCCTACATGTTTGTTAAGGGATGCTACTGACAAACAACTGAGCTGAAAACGATCTTGCAAAACAAAATTATTCATCCTCTTGTATTATAAAAAACGCGCAGGTCCCTCATCACTCCGGTCACTTAACACAACGTTTTGAACTGAGGTCACCATTTGGTAAGATGAGAGCAGAGGATGTAAAAAATCCAAAATATAGTCCCTGCCTCAGCAGACGAATACATTTCATTTAGATTTTAATCTGGAAGATGAGTCGTTTAACAATGTGCTCCACTATTGATATAGCTGTTGTTTGTTGCTGTATGTTGTGCCTGTGTCATCGGTTCTAAATTATTTTGTAACCCTGGACCCCTTTGGCAGTAAATCTCACAGACCTCTTGCCAAAATGGTCTGCTTAAATGCATAAAATAAAACGCTAAATTTCAACCTAAAGTCAACAAAAATAAAAACGTTAACATTTTTCCCATCCAAGTTCACAGCCCAGGTTCTGATCCCTCCTCTACTGACAGTGGCTGCTGATATATAACCAAACAGGCAGTGTGTGGGGACAAGATTGTGTAAAGCAATAAATTAGCTGTAAGGCAACAGCAGGTTTTAACACTGACAGGGATAAATAACATCACACACTTTTAAAGATCATGTCTGAACTGGAATCCTCAGTGTTGTCAACTTTTATAGAACCACTGGGCTTAAATATTAACCTACCCCTACACGAGTTAGACATGCACATCACCTTAGGTCAAGAGTCATATTAATGCAACGGTAATACAGGTGTTACAACACAACTAACATACCTCGAATTCCATTGGCTAGCTGGAAAATTATAATTAACAATAAAGTCATTTGAAGTTTTCCCATATATTATATTTTGTGTTGCATTACAGTAATCTTTATCACGTCCACACAGGAAAATCGTGACATAAGCATGCAATGACTGGGTACCGTCGGACACACATACACATACAGAGGAATGGTGTTCATTTCATTTGCACACAGAAAAAAAGAATGTGGGTCTTCTAAAGTTACTCTTACACAAGATGGAACAAGTCGATAAATATTAGGTAATTGTCGTGATTAAAACTGGTAGGACACCACGACCCACGTTAGGGAATAGAAAGTTGGATCTCCTGCACCTACTATGAAGAATAATGTTAATAGAAAGTAAAAACCCCTCCCCCCTGCAAGCACTATGCCTGCTCAGTTTTCAACAAGTAAAACCACAGCACAGAAATCGGCTCACATCGCCAGTGAGCTCCAGCATTACACAGCACGCCACCAAAACAGCTAAAGCGTAGCTGATGCTGTCAGACTCACACCTGCTCATCTGACCGGGGTCATGCAAGGCGGTGATATTCAAAAACACGAGGGGGTGACGCTTAGGCAAATTAACAGTGGAATCAACACACTCGAGCTCGCTCATATGCACAGTTCTGGACATTTCCATCAGCGGGACACAGTGGTTGGGGCAGCGGAACTCGGCTGTGATGGTGATGGCCCCTAAATCCGGACAAACGTCCATGCGGTTCCCCATATGGAGGACTCGGGTCTTGGGCTCAGCAGGCTAATCCTCTCACCTGGTAGTGCTGCCTGCGTGGCAGTGGTCAGAAAGGTTAACGTCCCTCTGGGGCCTCCCGTTACATTAACGTGCTGTTTAACGACATTGCAGAGGTACGGTTCCGCTTTATAGTCCTGCTCAGGAAGGAACCGGACCTTTTCAACTACAGAGAAGGCTTATACTCCAACGTTCAAATCACAGTACAAACCCACCATGCAAAAGCTGAACACAAACTACAATTCAAAGGGACGTTGTGGCATCTGACTCATCCATCTTCTGCTTTCATTGAACTTCCAACGATGATGACCCTTCATTGTGCATTTAGAAACAGTCGTGTCCAAGGCTCAACATCTCAAAGGTGCTGGCAATAACAGTGGTGTTACCACTACAGTTAGTTTCTTATGGTCCTCTAATTGTGTTTCAGTTGTGCTTTGGCACTGTTGTTACAAAAGACGGGGGAAAAAAAACTAAATTGGAATAAATTCATTATATAAGATGCTAAAACATTTTCTGCTTCAGGGTGGAATTCGTTCGAGTGGAGGTAAAAATAATTCCTTATGGCCGGCGAGGTTGTGCAATGAACCAGGGAAACCTAGAAAAAAAAGGGAGAGATGAATGAGTAAACTGAAGGTACGAGGTGAGAGAAAACTGGAGCTAAAAGCTGCTATGCTTCAGGCTTTAAAAGTGTCCCGTTTATTTTTTCTGACCTTCTGCTGAGAGCTCATGGTGCACATATGTGAAAGGATAATCCCTTTAAGGTCCAAGATTAAATATGCCCCATAATGTGATGTCCACTTATTAATGATGTAACTGTTACATCCATAAGCCATGACCCCCCCCAGCGTGCGCACGCACTTACACTCCACTTAAAAAAGTTAAATTTCACCGAGTTAAAACATAACATCCTACCATGCAGAGCACTGTTTTTAAAATCCCCTGGAAAAGACAAATTAATGTTTATGAAATAGGATCCTCTCAAGACAGATCACATTTCATAAAAAGTGAAAAGGGCCTCCAGCAGCATACTGATTACAAAACAAAGAACAGCTAAGAGAAGAAGTAGAGACAGATGGAAGGACGCAGAAAGACAAGGCACCACTAGGAAAGGCCAGGACATTAATCACACATGAAGGCCAAAGAAAAGGTCACATGTGGCAAGGAGAAGGAACAGCTGGCCGCTGCAGACAATGGCTGTAATATCCTTTCCACCAGAAAAAAGCAAAATGGAATTAACCCCAGAAATGCTGTCATCACACATGACAGAGCGATCACAGGCAACTCACTCAAAACGTGTACGAACACAGTCCTTCATAACGGCAACAAGCACGTATACCAAAAGACGATAAATTTCTTCAAAAGTGACACGTGGCTGGATGACGGTTCGGGATCACGCAAAGTAAGTCTTTGTCGTTGCAATGTGCCAAATGCAGAGCATCATCCTGACAGGCAGCAGAAACGGCATTCCCCACACGCCAGACGGGATGGAGAACACGCCAGACGGGATGGAGCTCCGAGCAGACGGCCGAAAAAAAAACCACGTGAGCTAAAGGGAGCCTCTTACTCACCAGAGCCGCGTCGGGAAGGTGCCCCGCTCAGCAACTGCCTTAACCACGCTAACTTGCTTAACACTCGCTAAGACATCACACGTTAAGGCTTCTGTCAACTAAAGGGCGATGTGCTTGACTTCATGTTTCATGCAAGTCCCATTCTTGCCTCTTAATGCAATAATTTAATAAAGGCAGAGTGCCAAACAACTTGGTAATTAAAATGATACGAGGACGGAATGAGTTCATGAATTCGTAATGACCGCATTTCGTGCTCAAAATGATGCGGTGACTTTTCTGCAGACCTAGGAACAAATGGATCTGTGTTTCACAGCTGGACAGAACTGTGGAGGGAATTAAACTAATTCAAAATATTTGTTGCTTGATTCAACAAAATGGCAGCATGTTTAGGGAAAACTTGCTGACTGCTTGTTTATTTAACCTTTTCTCCCAATTAACCAATTATTTACAGATTTAGGCCTTTCTATTCAATATTAAGGCCTTAAGCAAAAACCCCGCCATGGTACTAGTATTACCTGTTAAAAAATGGTAATGTAACAGTAAACCAGCTCTAACATGGGGAGATTAGCTAATTACATGTGACAGTACAGTCGTGCGACACAGGATAACAAAGATCTGTCATATGTTCAGGACAAATTAGCATTAAAAATATTCTACTGCATTACAGCAAAACTCACCTTGATTCAACAACCTTTGCCTTTTAAGACACAATCCTACTTTTGATAAGCTCCGCCCTTGTTGGAGCAGGCTCCACCTGTGACTCTAGTCCCTTCTCCTTTGCTTTTTGCTCCTCGTTGTCCTCCTTCACCTCCTCGTCCCCCAGCACCACGCTCTGGTGCACGCTGACAGAGATGACCAGCACCTGGAGGATGCCGTACACCAGAGCAAACTGAGCCAGGTACTCCTGGATCACCCAAAGTAGGCCAGCCATTCCCACAGTGGAGACGAAGAACATGGCCATGCCGTGGACCCAGAGCTTCAGTGCACCCTGGACACCCAGGATGTCTAGCAGGACCCTCACTGGTGGAGAGACAGTCCACAGGAAACCAACGACAAAAAGGTCAAAGAGGTGCCGCAGAAAGTTGAAGCAGATCTCGTAGTGCTCTGGTAAGACGTCCACTGTCCAAGATTGTGCAAAAAAACGAAATGGAGATAGCATCTGGGGAGGAGGAGTGGGAGAGGGAGGGGGGGTTTCGTAGTCTGACTCGCCCCCATCTTGTGCGGGCTCTCGCCCGCTTCGACTGTAGCTGGCGCTTGTCTGAGCTTTCAGTCCATCGGGCTCAGCTCGCCTCCACCAAAAGAACCATGGCGATGGTAGCATTCTCCTCCACCACCGGGGGGCGCTGGTCACTACTGGCTGCACTTCCAGACTCTCGGCTTGAAGGTGTTCAACATGAGTCGGCTGAGCATGCTCTTCTTCCTCCTCCCAGAAGTCTGTGGGAAGTTGCTTTACATCCTCTTCTTTCCTCCTGCCTGACCAAAACCAGGCAGTCACACCACCTGAGCTGATGTCTTTCTGTTCTTCCTTCTTCAAAGTCTTGCTTCCCCATGGGCGGTAAGACAGGACCGGGCGAACCCAGCCCCAAACTCGCCCCACAACAGCTGACATGTCAGTTTTGTTTGGCCTCTTTCAAAACAAAAAAAACTCTTGTTTATCCTTTCTCATAAAGTTGACCAAGGTGGGCAGTGATTTTTCCCTTTGCGGGGGTGAAATTTGTAGATGCTGTTTTTAGGATTAAATGTCAGTGCTTTAAATGAAGTATTAAAGTTAATTTAAGTTTGCCTGCACCCTGCTGATGTTTTAGGGACCTGTATGTGTTGAAAAACTTAATTTCTTCGAGGATTCCCCAGTTTGGAGAGGCTGCTTGTTAAAAACACAACACGCACGTTGTCAGGTGTTTAGTAACACGGACGGGCTGCTGACTCACAACAGAGGTAATACCGAAAGTATTTAAAATGACTATTTATCAAATTAATACCTGAGCAAATAACACAACAGGGTGTGTTAATCCTTAACGTTGATGTCATCAGAAATAGCCAGGTGGGAAAGCACAAAAGTACAAAAACATTTAAAATGCCGATTTAAACGTCTGATTCTACTAAAAAATTCAGTCAAGACACGTATAAACACGTTTGGTTACCACGCCATGAAAATAAAAAAAAAAAAACCTGTAAGATACCAAACTAGACCACAATACATATAATGTCGCGTATTAACAGTAAGACAATAAACTCCCTTTCCTTTTAAATACGTTTTAAGCAGCTTTGTACGCCAATTGCATCGTCGATTCTGTGCATTACACGCTTATATTCCCAAAGTCAGGGAATTTCTCACGATAGGTCGTCGGAATTGTTTTGTACTTGTCCTTTTGTTGAACAGGAATGTTAAAAAAAAGGTATTCTTTAAAGTTGGAGTAGCAAGTAGTGTTGACAAAAATATCTTAAAACATTAGGTATATAAATTCAACATTATGAATATATTGCACAGTTTCGTCTGAAAAGTAGATGCAAAGTTTAGATTATATAGTCAATGCACGAACGCAACACTGGGTCCACACCAAGGAGCGCAGTCACGTCATCTTGCCTTTGTTACGCCTGTAACTCCGTTTTCTCACACACACGATAAGCGTCCAATTCTCGGGCGACCGCGGCCGCACACTCAGTCCATGTCCTCGGCTTGTACCGTGTCAAACTTTAAAGGAGCGACTCCGAGCTGCTCTTGCGCTCCTCCACCCGAGCCTCCATCCGGCGGACCGCCTCGGTGCGCCCTGCCGAACCGGAACGGGATAACCGGCCGGACAAGGATGCGCAATGTGGGAAGCTTCGCAATCCATAAACGGATCAGCCGGTGACCCCTCGCATGTTTCGGCTGTGCACTTGACAGATCGTTTAATTATAAACTACAACGAAACTCGCCAACCTTTGTGGCGCAAAGCAAAAAATGCAAATGTTCCTGGAAAGTATGCGGAATCGCCCGGCGCGCAGTTGCGCTTTTTACGGCAAATAAACCATCACTACTTCTTTTTCGGGGGTAGTTACCAGTTTTTGGTTACCCCAAGTAGGAACGCAAATTAATGTAAAAATATGCATGTAGAATAAATGCCGGGTAACTCCTAGCAACCGGAAACAATTCCAGAGGCACAGCGCCCGAAGTGCGGAGAAACAGCGGGGCTGCAGGGGGAAATGACGTGCATGGCGGTGCAGTTACAGCGCTGACCACGCGGCGGCGTCGTTGTACTTTTGCAAATGACAATGGGTTAAATCTACAGCAGTCAACACTAGGGTAGGAAGATTAATGTATGCAATAAAACCACTTCAATAACACGCACTTCACAAAATTCAACTTGTAACGTACTCGAACCAGACTACCAAACGGTTTGAGAATTCCGGTACTGCAGAATGAGACTAGATATTAGGGGAGGATTCATCTTTGTCCAAATAAAGGAAAAATGTTTTTTGCTTTTTTTTAAAAATGATGTACTTACATAGACGTAGTTGATGCATTCTAACAAATGTAAGCTTAGCCAAATAACTGCTTTTGTACATGTAGTCAATATCCAATTTCACACAACTGCCAAAAATCGCCGCTTCAAGATGATTTAGAGTGGTCTAAATCCAGTTCAGAGATTTTCCCTACACTTCAGACTGGTATCTGGTAAATGTTAGTGAATCAGGACACAAACGAACCCAAGTTAATGTTTATTATTTATTTTATTCAGTTACCAAATGGCTTACACAAACATTCTGAGCAATTACAAAACTGACTTGAAATGTCAAGCAGAAAGATTAACACATGGTAAGACTTGGTGCTGTACATGGATCAATACTACTAAAATAAAACACATGATGGTTGCAATGCAATGTCTAGTGTCAAAACTTCCCAGCATTTTATATTGGACCAGAGCACCATTTTCTCCAATACAAATGTTCTGCGGTCTTCATACCAACCTTTCACCCATCTGCCCACCAAGGCGTCACACCTCGGCTTTGTTGAACAGGACATCTGAAACGGTAACAAACAAATAGCTCAGATGAATGGCAACACATTGTCATTTAAACAAATGCATTTTGAGGACATTTAATTACTCTGCCAAACGAAACCTTATTATGTAAACGTCAGAATTAAACATTGACACAAATTAAGTGTCCTGGAAGGCCTCAGTGCGCTGCGAGTTTGACTTCAGCTCAAGTCAGGTGAACCATAATCTCAATCATCACTGGCGGTCCAGGATCACTATTCAACCACATTCTCACCATTTCATACGGCAGCTTGTGGTTATTCTAGTTTCTCTACCTTCCCAGAGGTAAGACGCTGTGACCGATTCCACAGTCAATGACTTACCAAACTACATGCTGCTGCCACCATCATCTAGTATCCGTTTTCAAATTCTGTAGGAATAGAGGCAAGACCATTAGCATCAATTTACACACTCAAAAATCCAACATGCCATCTGTGCAAGTGTGTTCAGTGCACTGTGAAAGAGCTTCATGCTGTTAATCAGAGACTCTAGTCTTATGAATCATCATGACACACCAAAGGATTGTTTGATTGCAGGATATCCCTCCATATATTTACATGTGCTGCAGGACATTCAATGCTTACCAGATTCCAAAAATGGACCTCTGACCAGGTAATAGTACAAACCTAAAACAAACAAAAAATTACACTTAAGATCTCCAGTATTCATTCACAGTAACTCTTCAGCTTTGCGGTGTTGTGTGTTCAGTGCACTGTGAAAAAAGGCTTCATGTTACACATCAGAGACTCTAGTCTACAGAGTCATCATGACACACCAGGTAAAAGCAAGTTGTATTTAAAAAAAAAAAAAGTATTAATCGTTCACAAAAGCTGGCTAACGTAGATCAAACAAAACTACACTACTAGCCATTAAAAGCTGAATATTCAGTCATTTTTTAGTTTTATGGAATTTCGCAAAAACAAACATCAGAAAGCCATTCACTGTACCATTATTTTACACGACCCTAACGTGGGAATCACCACCCGATCGGAGTGGTTCTCAAAGTTAATGTAGATTGTCACAGACATGAGGAAAGGCTAATTAAGAAACATTTACACCAGTATAAATACAACGCTGGAAATAAACAAGGCTCAAGTAAAAAAAAAAAAAACTTTAACGACGTGCCAAAACCAGTACCTAGAAATCAGCGCCAGGCCACCCCATCGCCAATACTGTCAAAATGTTTAAACGAGTCCGGATCGTAACACCTTGTACGACATATAATTTCCAAAACCAGTCATATCAATTTCCTTTAAACCTATTACAGCTACCCAATTACGACCTAAAACCTTCGAAAATACTAGCAGAAGCGAACAGTATTCACGCCTCGCCTGTCCGACGCAAATTTTGTAAAGAAAGCGGTTAGAGGCACGTTGTCCTTTTATGCTTGTACTAGGACCAATGGTCCTTCGGTTTTATAGGTATCCGTCACGTTGCCGGATTAAAATAAAAAACTTTATGTACATCGTTTTGAGCCATAATAAAGGCACAGACATATTGCAAACATAAATAATGATTTCGGACTGATAACTGCCAGGAGTGAACGGTAGTTATATTCTTACAATATTAACAAGTGGATAATCCAACATTTCTGAAATACAATTTCAGTGTACTTGAGATCTACTTACCCTTACGAAACTATTTAGGAACGGGCGCTTGTTAAAGACGGCCTTATTTTTCAAGGGCTATGAAAAATATTTTCAGACAGTCAGAAAATATTTGTAAACATGCTTACACCTCATCATAGTGAAGATAAAAATATTTCACATTTGTATGAAAACTGCAAAGTAACTGCTTTACAACAATAGTGAATGGCAATAAAATTATTTAGCATTTGATGCATTTATTGGGCAGTGACAGTTCTTAGAAAAACTTCACCAATTTGAAAATTTATTCATTCAACAATAGTTGCCAATGTCAAACGGGAAAAGCACGCAGTTTAATTTACTTTGCAAATAACATAAAATAGAAGTTGGTATTGAAGGCGTGGCGTCACGAATTGGCATAAAAATTGCAAATCGCCCAACGTGGGGCTCGAACCCACGACCCTGAGATTAAGAGTCTCATGCTCTACCGACTGAGCTAGCCGGGCTCTGTAGTTCTCAAGGATTTCTTTTTATGGAAGAATGTAGTGTACTGTATTTATGCATAAATTTATGCATATTGGTTTTTTTGTCCAAATGTTCTGATTTAACTGCGCAGTAAAATTAAACAAATTAACTCTGAATTTCGCCTGATTCCAAAACTTAAAAACGTTTTTAATTTGCTCTCTCCCCACCCGGAAGCGCCAAGACCCAAATGCGTTTCCAGCCGCCCGCTAACATCTAGCTGTCTGACTACGATAGAAAAAAAAAGAGAAAAGACGTGAAAATGGCAGCCGTTTCCACTCGCTTTTTGTTGCTCGGCGGTATTTCCTTGCTGAACTTTTTGTTTGTTTTCGGAACCGGAGCCGAATTTGTTCGCTTCGTCTCATTCCGAGTAATTTACCACAACATAACAGGAGGAGCGCCTCTGTGTCAGGGTACGTTAAACAACAATGCAATAATATCATTAATGCAATTACACTCCTGCGTGCGGTGTTAGATTATCTAAACATTACTTTAAAACAAATGCAGGTGTATAGTAATAGAGCAGTCGGTTTGAATTAATTATTGCTAATTATTAGCTGGTCTGTTGTTAATGACAAGATCTGTTTCTGTTGTGATGGAATATTTTATTGTAGTGTATAATTATTGAACTGTCTGGTTATTGGTAATCTAAATTATTCAAAATTGATGCTTTCTTCTTGATGTCCACATTATTTATCGTAACTAAACAAGCAAGAAGAGATATGCAGAAATATTTGATTGTGCTCTTATGATTATTTAGAAACCACGGCTCCTTTTAGTAAATGCACTAAAATGAATATTTTTACAATCTTGTACCGTTCCTGCTTTAAAAATTGTAAAAAATTTTGAAAGGGCAATAATTTTAAAGCGTACTATACTACGGATTACGGTAGGGATGTGAAATACAGACAGCCCGGCTAGCTCAGTCGGTAGAGCATGAGACTCTTAATCTCAGGGTCGTGGGTTCGAGCCCCACGTTGGGCGATTAAGTTTTCTCCTGTCACACTGTAAAATGCATGCTAAATTAGTCAATAAAATTGGGGACTTAGTATTTACCAAATAAGTGCGGTGAATGTGTATTGCAGCTGTGTAATTTTTGCAGGCCACTTTTTGCTAAATGAAGCTTTTAGCTGCAGGTTCTCCCTCTCTGACAGATTCTGTGCCATGGTCCGTGGCTCTCCGTGACAGTTCGGTGCTGAAAGCAGTAGCTGTGGACCTGGCTCTGCTGGCTCTGTTTGCTGCCCAGCACAGCCTGCTGGCCTGGGGTCCCATCAAAGAAACCCTGCTGTCTGTTTTTGGTGTTCTGAACCGGACTGTGTACTGCACCAGCACCGCCCTGGTGCTCCAGGTAGTACTGTAAAACAGTGCTCATATTGCTAAACATATACATGTATAAGTTGTTCTGTCTTCATAATAACCGCTCACTATAACCACAATCTCGCTGTCCTATTTGATACAGATCTTGATGCGATGTTGGCAGCCAGTGACCAGCGCTCCCTGCCTGTGGTCAGTGAGCAGTGCACCATGGGATACATGGTTTCCTTTGATCTGCTTCACGCTGCACTTCTTGTGCTGGGCCATCATCTGCAGCATTCTCTTAATTTTTGACTATCCTGAACTGCTGGGCATTAAACAGGTGTGTGTGTGTGTGTGTGTGTGTGTGTGTGTGTGTGTGTGTGTGTGTGTGTGTTTGTCAGAATATGAAATGTATCTGCGTGTGTTTTATTTTTAAATAAATTTCTCCTGTTTTCAGGTATATTATGAATGTCTTGGCCTGGGAGACCCACTGTCCCTCAAGTCACCCCGAGCCCAGCGCCTGTACTCCCACCTCCGTCATCCCGTTTGTGTGGAGCTGGCCGTAGTCCTTTGGCTGCTCCCCGCCCTGCCTTTGGACCGGCTTGTTCTGGCAGGGGGTCTGTCTGCTTACCTCTGCCTTGCACACTCTCTGGACTTGCAGGATTGCGAGTACCTCAGAGTACAGCTCCACAGCAAACTGCAGCTCTTCACACTGTCACCAGAGGGCCACACTGGGCCCACCAATCACAAACAAGACTGATATCTGTGTGCACCGCAGGACATCAAAAACAGCAGTCATCAGTTACCATAAGTGAAAACCTTAAATCGAGTATGACCTTGTGTAAACGGACTTTACAAAATTATGCGGTGCTACTGTGTTTAATTACTATATTTTTTGAAGATGATGTAGTTTAGGAGAAATCATTCTTAGATACAAGACTTTGTAAATTGTAATGGAGAAGGTTTTTTAACCCACCTAGAGGTACATTTTATGTAATTTGTTCTTTCTTAGTCTGATCTTTTTAATACTATTTCATATATAGGCTCATTTTGATACTGATCTTAATGAAAGATGAAGCAAAAATTACCCTTTAGTAGGACATCCTGTGTGATGCATAGTAAACTGATAGTTTATCCATTTTTGTAGATTACAGTTTTACAGGTGCGAATTATATTGGTGAATTCTGGGAATATCTTTTTAAAGGATCTCCTTAGTTTGGAACAGAGCCAACATTCCACTGGTTCTGTACAGTACATTAAATCATGTAGAGTTTGTCACAAGTTATACATTAATGGTGTTCTGTTGGGCTTTATAAGTCTTTGGTAGTGAACTTACTTTTTTACGTGTTGTTTCTTATTAAACAGAATCGAATGTCCACAGTTTCTCAAAAGAAATCATTGCCAAGCAAAATCATAAAATAAGAAAGCCAAAGTTAATTTATTAGATGCATCATGGAACCCAGATGTGCCTTATTATAATTTTTATTTTATTTTTTTACCTGAGCAAGGGAAATCGACTGCTGCTTGGAGCAATGAATACATGCGGCCGACACGTGTCGATAAACCTGAATGAAATCAAGTGAATGAATCCATAAGGTTAAAGCACAGTATAAAAGTAAATTGCATTAATAAGGTTAGGGCTTCTCACTGGGAGTGTGGACGTTTTTTCCATACTTCACTGGAAAGTATTAAGGTTCAGTATTGCAGCTTTCCTGTGCTTATCTTAATAGCTCTGCATTAAAGGTTAGAGATTGGTGCACACATGCAGCCCACATGCAGCCATGCAGCTGTGGCACTTGTTAAGTATTTAGTTTCATAGTGGCAGTCATGCAGTTGGATAAGGTTTCAGACAATTGCAGGAAGATTTAAAGGTTTACTTGGCAGCTGAATTGTGCTAGTAATTTTAAAACAGCAGGAATGGGATTGTATTATTAAGTCTGCTATCAATCATAACCGCTTGTATTTTTAATTTTTAATATTTTTATTATGTTTTTTTTTAATAATTTAAAGATTACAGAAATTTTAATGCACTGGTTGCTTATCATGACATTTGTATAATATTTTGTTGACATTAGCATGTATAAGCATGTGCTATATTTTAAGACCTGTATTTTAAGTTTGACATTTCTCATAAGTTTTACCACTCTTTAATTCTTTATTCAAATGTCTTTGCGTGTTATTGGTGTCATTGAAAGCCCTCTGGCACATTCTCCAGCATTGCCATAAACTGTATTGCCTTGTCAGGGATATTAGTGCCCGACCAATAGATGTCGTAGTTACATATTAATTCATCTTCAAATATAATATTGAATGTAAATTCTTCTTTTAACGTTTTTACAACCTTATCGGGTGCTGTTATGAGTTAACGCAGCACAGATAAATTATACCTATGTATGTAAATTTTTGAATTTCACAAGCTGGCTGATCATTTATAAGTTGTCAATGTCCGATTGATTTTTACCTACCTACTTTCATTAGGTCTGTAGTTACATTATTACGTTTTACACAAAGGTAATGGAGTAGTTTTTGTTTTTCAATTTAAAATAAAGGAATTAAGTGGATATTTTTTATTTTTTCACATTAATGTTTATATTTTAAAATTATGTGATATTGAATGTAATTGTTTTACTATTACTTGTGAAAATGTACTGGTATAAAATTTTTTTTGCAAGTTTTTAAATGGAGCGTGCAGTGGCCTACGATGTTGCAATGTAAAATTGATTTTATCTTAACAAATGCATTGTACTAGGTTTTTGTACTGGTGTAAACATTTTTTTATCGTGTAACTTGCGTTAGTACGTAAAGCAATCCCACTCTTTATACATTTTGTGTGTCTTTTTAAAAGGCAAGAAGATTATGCCGCTGTAGACTGACAGATGCTTTATTTAAACGTCTTTCCTTAGGTCAAGGGAGTTAGCAATATGGTGCTTGTCTTTAACTCCCTCGAAGGCATCTAATGTTATAATAGGATTAGCGTCTAAATTCAATAAAGGCTTGGATACTTAATAGAAAAGTGTTTGTCTTTGAGTATATATCTCCCGATTTACTGGGACACAGTAACTATCTGTAAACATTTCATTAGACGTTGCAATGTTTCCGTAAGTGTGTGGCAAGTGGAATGGCATCAGCAAGGCTGCACACGAATGGATGTGAACCAAGGCAGAAATCTACAGCCACCTGCATCCTCAGGAGCATGAGACTGCGATATTCTATCTGGAAAAGAGTCCAGCTTCCAGTGCGTTTCTGAAGACCTTCTGACGGTAACCAGTTTAAACTCCGGTTGGCATTATGGTTTTATGCATTTTTAATGCATTTTTTAATGCATTTGTCGTCATTAAAATTAAGGCGTCCAATGATTTTCACGAAACTTTGTTAGCTTTTCAAATTGCATCTGATTTTATTTTTGTCTTAATATGTTTCAAATTATACTTGAATAACGTGCATCATATCGCTGCCAGATCCTGTCCTCTGCTTTACATAAAAATGGAAAAGAGGGAAAAAAAAAAGTCCAAAATGCGGTTGTGACTCTTCCTTCTCCCTCCCTTTTTTCCTCTGTTAGGGAGCAACTTTCCGACCAGTAAAGTAATTCCGCTTATTGGGGTTTTCTGAATACAATCTGAACCTCTTCGAGTTAAATATTTCATTTCTCCTCTCGGATAATACACTTAGTTTCCGTCTTTGTCTTTTTTTAAATCAAATGTTAATGTGTGTAGTCTTTGTGCCTCTTGGCAAGAAATCAACATCGGAAACGTGGAAATGCGAGTGTCACAGATGAGAAAAAGGACACAGCCGGCGAGAAAACGACTGGTATGATAATCCAGTGTTTCTAAATCTTTGATGAGTTAATCTGAAAGTATCGCACCGATAGAGTTTGCGAGACACGCATGCATAACTTCCATTGTTTGAAATGGCAAAATCTATTGTGATCTGTGAGCAGCCGCGACAACTTGTGACTTAATGTAATTTTAAAAATTACCTTCTTGCATTTATTTTTTGTGGGGGCGCATTAAAACTCGTCGGACGGATTACGTGTTGGTCTGTTGTGTACTTTCATCATAAATGTGGTGAAATCCCAGCTGGGAGATTTCAATTTGTACGTAACCAGCAGGAACTTCAGTCCCACAGGCAACTTCGGACCGCTACGATTGTCAAAGAAGATCCTAAAATCCAAAAGTCCTGACGTATGGAGTAATTTCTAAAACGAATATTACACGGTGTAGAGACATCTGACTGGCTACGGTGAGAAAATCGTTAGAGCAAGTATATAGTGAAGTTTTATAGGTTCAGTTCTTCTCCCTCATAACATTTACATCTCGGTTTTTTTTTTACTTGTCATCAATTGCTCATTTGTGTTAGGGCTCATACTAGGTGACTTATTACTAGAAATATTTGCATATTGACACATGTATGTTGTGGTAACATCCTATTCTTTCTCTCATTTTACCAACAGGAAAGTGTCAGCAGCCAGCTCAAAGCATAAGAGAGAAAGAAAACATTTGTCCCGTTTGCCAGTCCCACCCCTCTTCCTCCCCCCATCTATTATGTCAGTCTCCTCTCTGCCAGAATGGAAACAGCTTTTGCTGGATCGAAAGAGGAGGGGAGAGGAGGCGCGCGAGAGGCAGGAGCGAGAACAGGAGGAGAAGCTGGCCAACATGCCCGCATGGAAGCGAGGGATCATCCAGAGGAGGCGGGCGAAACAGGAGTCGGTGGTTAACTCCCAGACTGCGCTAGGCAGCATCGATGCAGAGCACCCCTCAAGTGGGTCAGCACTGACCACATGCACTACAGTAGAAAGATCAGAACCACAAAGACAGGACTCGACTGAAACTGTAAGCCCAGTTCGACAGAGCCCTTTCATTCGCTCACAGAGTGGCTTGAAGGTGGAGAGAACTGGAAGTTGGGAGGGAAATGAGCAAGATATTATGGCTGAATGGGAGGACAGAGTAAGCAGGGCAGATCTGTGGAGGAAGGAGAGAGAAGGAGGCTCCAACAGATATGCTTCTGAAGAGCACAGGAGAGAGAAGGAGAAAGAGCAAGGTACTGAGCGGGACAGTCCTAGGCACAGAGGTTCCTGTGGGGAAAGTGAGAAAACCAATGAAGGAGTAATGGTGAGGGGGATAGGAAAGGGCTCCCCTTGGGGCAGAACGGAAGGGGAGAAAGCCGCAGACAGGCCACACCTCTATAATCTACCTGTCCAAGGGATTAGGACAATCCAGGTGGAAAATGTCGTCATCGTTGAGAGTGAGAGGGGAGGTGCAGAGAAAGAGAAGCAGAGCAGCAGGAGAAAAGTGGAGAAGGAGACCGAAGAGGGGCAAAGGAATGAAGGGAGGACTGTGAATTCAAGAGATGTGACAGGAATCGGAGGTTCAGGGGCATTTCATGTTAAATCCTCAACTGGTGTGAAGGACAGAAGTATGTTGTATCAGGGAGTGGGTAAAGACAAGGATGAAGAGTCACACTTGTGGAGAGAAAGGGAGGGGCTGGCTAGATATGACAAACATGGATATGGAAAGAGTCCAAGCGGGAACTGGCCTGCTGCACAGGTCCACACATGTCAGGGAGGTGTGGAGGCTGACATCGCCATGGCACGGGATGCTTGGGAACCAGTAGTGTGTAACAGCAATTCAGCGGAGCTGCCGGGCCGCGTCAGTCGGCTTCTCAGCAAGTTCGGGGAAAACCGAAAGACCCCCTCGCACTCCAGAAGCACTGACTGCTTCACCTGCCCTGATAGAGCTGGTGAGAGGCAGTGTGAGGAGCAGAAGGTGGAGGGGGAACATGCCTCAGGCTTTGAGGAAGATGAGGATACAGGAAGGGAGGAAAGAGGCGAGGCAAAAGACATCGCTTTCAGGGGAGTTCCCAAGCGTATGTTTGCCTTCTCCAGCCAAGTGACTGTGGATAAGGATGGTAGAAGGGTGGATGACAAGGTCCATGCTGAGAAGGAAGCAGCAGAGATGATATGTTGTGGCGGAAGGGTGCAAGGAAGGTGCTGTCAGGGTGCAGGAGTGAAATCAGAAAACCAGGAGAATGCAGGAATGGGATGTCAAGACTGTTGTGGTGTACCAGCACAAGGAGGGAGATGGAAGCAAAAGAAGACTGCAGCTGAAGAAGATGCACAAGTGACAGAGGATGTTCAACAGTACAGGATGGAGCGAGCGCTGGGACGAGCAGCTGAGAGGATGGCTGACACTTCACCTGTGAAGGACGTGGATGACGGTGCCAAGAGGCAAACAGTCTGGACTACAGGCCCAGAGAGAGCAGCAGGTGTCCCAGTTCTCTTCACCAGAGATGCGGCGATGTCCATAAAGTGCAGCAAAACAGAAGACAAGAACGAGATGGAAAGGGAGTGTCAGGTAGCACGGGAGACACACGGAGAAAGGATGGCATCCCCCCACAGGGATGGAGAAAAACAGGCAATGATAAAAGAACTAAGTGGGGCAGAAAGAATGTCACTGGAATCACAGAAGTTGCACTGGAACATTCCTGCAGTTCCTGGAGGGGGAAAGCTACACCTTTTCAAGGAGAACAGGCCAGGACCTAGCTCATCCACAGAGCACCACAGCCCTCAGGTCAGAGATAATCCTCCCTCTGAAGTGGTGCACTGTGCAGGAAATTCCACCTCGCTGCAGGAGACAGAGATAGAAAGGGAGAGTGGGAGAGGCACTAAGACCACAGCAAATAAAGATATACAGGGAGACACAGGCAATGTTGTCTGTGTGTCCCCATCACCTGGACAATACAGAAGAACAGATTCACACACTAAGAGGGATCCAGATGGGAGTGGCCAGAATGAGGCTGCAGCCCACAGGACAGAGTCTCGACAACAGGGGCATTTGTCTGTCATGGGCGAAGTACAGGGCCCAGCTGCATGGCCAGATGGAGAGGGCAAACAAGGTGTTCATTCTAGGGTGGTGGAAGTGGGGCAAGGAGGAGGCAGAAAGGTAGCTGAGTGGAGGGAGAGCTGGGAAGCTGGACAACTTTTGACCAATGTCAAGTCAATGCGAGGAAGAGCTGGACAGAGAGAGCTGGAGCGACAGAGAGAAATGGAGGGCAAGGAGCAGCTGGAGAACAGATGGGAAGAAGAGGAAGGGCCAGCACACAATACAGACTGCGTGGAAAGGGAAAATAAACAGAGGGGGCAGATGGAAGTGGGGAAAGAGCTGCAACTAAGAGAAATGGCTGAGATGCAGAGCAGTGCCAAAAAGAGGAAAGAGAACACAACAGCAACAGAGAGCGAGAGGATGGAGCAAGCACAGGAAGGCCCTCGGCCAACCGCGTCAAGCACTCTTGACGTCAAACGGGAAGCGGGTATGTCTAAGCCCTGCCCCCCACTTCCTGCTTCTGTCTCTCCCTCACGGCTGTTGCTGGCTGCAGGATCAGAAGCAGGGGGTACCCTCTCTTCTCCCCATTTTCACTCACAAGAAAGACAGGAGGAAGAGAAGCAACATGTAGAGGAGCTGGAGCGCTGCTGGCAGGGGAGACGCTTCACACAAGGAGGAGGCAAAGAAGAAAAG
Source organism: Chitala chitala (assembly GCA_025773905.1). NCBI lineage: Eukaryota > Metazoa > Chordata > Actinopteri > Osteoglossiformes > Notopteridae > Chitala > Chitala chitala. The sequence continues at coordinate 132,162 of JABJVR010000039.1, read as the reverse complement.
GACGAGGAAGAATCGCCACAGGAGGACTGCTCCAGACAGGGTCTGTCTCTTCTATCTACTAGCTCCTCTGACGCCTCTCCTTTGTCTGTTTCTCCCAGTCCTTTTCCCTCTGCTGTCGACATGAGTCGAATTTACAACCTAAAGCCCGTAGTGGCACGGACTGCCTTGTCTGTTGGTGAGAAGAAGGCTGACCAGCCACCTCCGGGGGTCAAGGTGGAGAGGCAGGAGCCAACGCTGCAGCTCCACTGGGCACCCCTACTTCAGGACCGTCCCACGTATGGAGGGGAGGTGCAGGAGCAGCAAAGGGTTAGACCTAACTGGCAGCAGCTGTGCCATCGAAGAGCACAAGGGGAGACGGGTTCAAAGGTCAGGGAGGCCCCGTTAGAGAATGCGGGTGTCCAGACAGTGAAACGGCAGTTGGAGCTGTTAAAAATACAGGCTGAACCTCAACGCCCAAGTGGCAGGCCTTTGGGCACCTGCCCTGATCAGGAGCAGCAGGAAGGTAGCTCTTCGGAACAGAGAGCAAGTCCGAAGCCACTGCAGGTATCCGGACAGCACCTTAACCAGAGGACGTACCCAGAGGAAAAGGAAGGACTCAGTCAGAGAGTGACTCCACAGCAGTTACAGAACCAGAAGCCACAGCAGCAACCAGACCAGTGTCAACCTTCCAAAACCTTCACTGTTGACCCCAAATCCAAACGTTCTATTCAAACTACCCCACCAAACCCAGAGTGTGGGGGAGCGGCCTCAATTTCCACCTCTCTGTCCCCTTCTCCCACTCCTTCTTCCTCATGCGCCTCCACCACAACACTCTTTGGCCTCAGGAGTACTTCTGCAGTGCAGTCAAAGAGGGGTAACACCATTACTATCACCCCAAGGAGGGCCCCTGTGGTTGCAGCAGCCCCCCAGGCCCAGACCACCACACCTGACAGCAAGGAGCAGGATGGGAAGAAGAGGTACCCCACTGTGGATGAGATCAAGGTCATTGGGGGGTACCAGACCCTGGAAAAGTCCTGCTTGGCCAAGCGCAGAGGGACCCCCAAAGGGGTGAGTGTTCTGGATGTCCTGCGTCTCGTGTAGGTCCTGAATTAATATTGTCAGTGTTGGGTTTTTCCAGTTTTCATGGAGCACAATCATGCCCTTGTTTTCAACAGAAGCTGAGCAGAAGCATCACTTCCCATAGCCTTTTTTAAACTCAGTGTATGTAACTTTCAGTTGAACAGTCTTTTTTGCTGAACTGTGTTTCACAGGGTTTTACTTTACCCTTTTTTAAATAGATTTAAAAGTGGTATTTTTGTTGGGGATTTCTGGGTTTTGCTAACTGAAGGCAAGTGTACATCATGGCGGAAAACCCTGTGTTTTAAAGGCATCTAGTGATAAATGTTTGATTTCTTAGATTGCAGTTTTTTCCACAGAACAAAGAGTTTTGAATAGTCTGTGCAGTGATTTAAGCATGCAACACATGGGTCTTCTTGGGACTGCAGAATACAATAATTTACCTACAGGCAGAGGTTTTCGTCTGTTACTTTCTTTTGTCTATGCTTTAATTATGCTCTCAACTGCTCAGTCTTGCAAGCTTTCGTGGGTCTCCGTGTTGACTGGAGAGCAGAGAGAGCTGTTGACACGACAGCCTGCTCTGGACAGCACATTGTACTTGCAGCAACAAGTTGGCAGGAAACCATGACGGTGTAAACACCCCCCCCCACACACACTTCCTCTCTTTCATTTTGTCTCAGGCTACGTGTGACTTATTTTTTTACACGTCTAAGAAGTGCGAGAAGAGTGATCTGCCCGATGCAGGAATCTGTCCAATAAGACATTTATCAGCCTAACAGTGAAAATGTTAATCTAATAATCTTTACAAGAAAAAAGCATGTCAGCAATTGTCTGAATGTTTAATTAGACAGAATCTTTACACGCAATAAGCGTAATGTTTTTTTTTCAACGAGTTCAATTGAAACAAGTGTGCGTGAAACAAGAATTAATGAAAATGGATTACAGAAATTATCACTTGAACATCCCCATATACTTCTGTTCTAATGACAGATGGTGACCTAAATTCTCAGTTTTTGGATGGGGCTTTCCGAGAGTGCTTTGTAGAATGTTGAATTATACGCCCTGTCTGCTTTTTCATGAGGTTGATTTGCAAATGGATACCCTGTTTGTGCGATAAATAAGGAGTAGTGCCATTTTTTCTGAGGTCAGGTGGCAGGGATGGAGGAGATCATGAGGCCTTGCAGTACAACATGGCATTACAGGCCATGTTGTGGTTCTCTGACACGAGAACGATGTACCACTTCCTGATTTGCGCTCGCTCGCTTCCTGTAACGGGCCGATGCAGCAGGACTGAGAGGCAGAGATAGGTAGGGTGTGGATTAATGTCATCATGCTCTTGTCAGCTGGTAATTCCAGACATGTTCATTTTCTAACAACTTCCTGACGGTAATCGATGCACAGGAAGAGCACTGTAATGCAGAGAAAGAACTGTTTTGCAATTTCAAAGCGTTTTTGCAATGAAAACACCGGTGTGTGGGTGACACACTTCATCAGGAAGCCAGAGCGTTGTGCTTACAAGCTAAAAGTTGGTAAAAAAGGCACGTGCGACCCCCTGCTGTATGTTACTGATTCACTACAATAAGGTTTTGACACCACAAGTAGTGCGTTCCTAATTATAGCACTCAGACATAGAAGTGGACACTTCGGTTCTCTGCTAATGAGGCAGCTATATCTGTTATTTGACTTACTGACATAGGTTAGCAAGCAGTCAAGGAACCATGCTGAGCAACTGGTTGGTAAGTGAGGACCAGTCAAAGCCTTAGGATTGTGATCGTTTGGGAAGAATGATTTGGGCCTAATGTGTCCTAATGCAGCACAGTTTTGGATTATGGCCTATCCAGAGCTGGCGACTTCTAGCCAAGCCATCGCTCATGAACCCTCTGTCTTTCCATCTCTGTCCGTCTGTCGCTCTCGCTCTCTCTCTACCCCAGAAGCTCTGTCAGTCTTGAGACGAGGGCCACCTCATATGTCCATTTTTTTGGAGTGGGTGTCTTTCTTTCCCTTTTAAAGCCTGTCCGGTCAGGATCAGCTATGCGTCTCACCCAGCTCTCTGCTTCCTGTGCTTTGTCCTCAGTTAACCTGCTATGTTTGCAAGACTGACCTGCAGCACCCTCTGTTCAGTTACTCTTTATATCCAATCAGTAACATTCATCAGGTCTAGCATTAAGGTCTCTCAGGCCAGCAGTGCTCTCCTATACTGACTCATATCATTTTAACCTTTCTCTCACTTCTCGTTTCTGTACTTGTGTGTCTCACTGGTCAGTGTGCTTTGTGCTACAGCTGCACATTAATCCATTATGGCACCAGATTTGTTCCCCTATTCATGATGAGTGCTACTTTACCCACCTTTTAAGTTCAGTGATGATCTTCTGTGATGTCCACTCATTCATGTGTTCAGTGTCTTTGTCCACTATTTCTCTGTGACTGGAGGTGTCATATCCACTTTGCGTCACAGCAAAGCTGCCAGTGTTACTTTAGCACTTGACGTGTTTATTTGGGTCCGCACCGAGTCAGAGTGGACTCATGTAAATACTCTCAGTGTTAAATTAACACTGGCAGTTTTGCTGCGTAGTCGATCATTACACTCCCTCTTTGTAAAATATATCTCACTGCACTGCCTCCCCCCCCCAGGTGAAGGTGTGTTTTGATGAGGCACAGCTGGAGAGTGTGTGTGAGTATCCCTCGGAGAGCTCAATGCTCGCCTCCCTCCCTGACCACCCTCCTGAGGCTGAGGAGCGTGTTGCAGGCCAGGATGAGGAAGAGGACGAGGAGGAGGAGGAAGACGCCGGGGCATTTATGTCGACCATCAGTGGAATAGCGGGTGCGGGAGCGAAGAGGATTCTGAGAGTGGGTCAGTTGCACTCAATTAAATTTGGAAATTAAGTCAGGAACAGTTAGGTGCAGAACATACATTATAAATTGCAGATATTTCCTGTTTAGATCACGTCTGCCTCTGTGAATCCTGAAGTGTTCTGATTAGGAAGTAACCCTGGTGTGCATTGGGTTGATATACAGTGAAGTTATAACTTATGACAAACAGTGTGGCTGTATAGTTTGAGCAGTTGTTTAGATGGTGTCTGACTGTAGAGCTCTGTCCAGTACGTGTGTGATGGTGACAGAGAAGTGCTGCTCTCATTTTATTTCTTCCATTTCCTTGCACAGCACGGTCAAATTTACCCTTTCAGTTAAACAGCCCAACTTGAAAATTCTTAATGTTATGCCTGTAAATTAATATTTGTGTTTTTTTTTTTGTTGTTGTTTGTTTCCTCAGATGAATCATGCCGCCGCTAAGAGTCCAGCATCTGACCAAAGACCCAAGACCAGTTTTATTTTTACAGCATAAAATTTCCAAATTTCCATTATGTGCATTTTTATATATTGGCTGTAAACTGTGTGTAAACTTTGATTTCTCTTAATCTGAATACAATTAGTTTTAAATATTTCTTATAATCTATACCTTTATACTTAATTGTAATTAAATGTATACAGCAGTGCAACTGTTGTTAAAAATATTAAATTGTCTGTTTAAAAAGACAGTCTTGGGCGGGTGGGGGTACGAACTTATTTTGAAATGGAAAGTAAACGTTGTGGTTGTATGACGACATGCTTAAAACTCTGAATGTGTGATAAGTGTATGCACGTGCTGCACAAGTTTGTACGGCTCCACAAAACATGACATCTCGATAGGCTTTTCAGAGCGGAGTTTCGCCATCGAACGGTTAATGTGAAAATCCGCTACACTTTTGTCATGCAGAACTTGTGCGTTACTGAGAATATCGGGCATGAATGTGGAAGTGATCGTAAAAACCGGATTTTAGGATTGTAGTCCGTCCTTGCATGTGTTGTTCCATGCTCCATTCGTCTTTTTAAACGGTATATTTTTTAATTTCACATATTGTAAAACGGGTGTGGACGACGTTATAAAAATAGGATATAGCCATTACAAATATGCAAAAATTATGCTGTAATGTTACAAATTACATTACAAACCAACTGTTTTAAGACAGTTGTGTTCATTACCAGTGTTGTATATCTAAAAAAAAACTGAATGACTATTTTTGGCTGCACAAGATGTTGAATATATTTTGTTTAGTAAAAGAACATTTAGAAATTTGTACTTTTTGTATCCTGATAAAGCTTGAATGGGTTGTTATAGCTTTATTGTGCCTCTTTGATATTAAATTATTTAAAATCCAAATAATCCATGTTCATTTTATGGTAAATTTAAGGAAACGTTATAACTTTTTGTTTTTTGTTTACTGTTGAAATGTAAATCCTCAATTTTTTCTTTTCTATTGTGAATTAAGAAGCTGGCTTCAGAAAATAAACGTTAATAAATTATTGTAGTCTGATTAAATCAGTCGGCCTTTTATGTAAAACAGTTTGGAACGAAATTAAGTAGGGTAGCCATTTAACGATGCGTAATGCGACACCTAGTGGACAAAGGTGTTAACATCAGCTCGGGTCGTAGGTACAATTAACAGCATTATAGACAGCATTATACCAAAAACGTGACTGTTTACACAATGTCACAGTTGTAGCACGATTACAGAACAATTCTTAATTACATAATCACAGCACAATTCTGTGGTTCCGACATCGGCAAATCCGTATTTACATAAGAAATCTCCCATAATTTCATATTAGACACAATATTTTGCGGTAAACGTGCACCTGATGCCAAATTGCAAACGTGTTGCGATGACCTTAGAGGTGAAAATTAGAAATTTTGCCTCTTGGTACTTAAGGGTTAAAAAATCGATTTCGCAGTATTAATCGGCGAAATTACGACATAAGAAAAAACTGATTTAATGGCTTGCGGACCGTGTTAAGTACGTCAGAGGTAGTCTGTAATTATACACAGGACGTGCATACATTTGTGAATATTTATAAAAAACAATGGAACAACTGATTGGAAATAACTTATATTTCCCATCTTTTCATTCCTATCCAGACCTACATTAAATAACGCCCACTGTATTACATCTGCTATATGTGTTTCTGGGAATAGTACAGGATTTTTTTTTTGTCATAAGGTTCTAAAAACACTTCAATTTCAAAGAATTTATTTTTCTGGGTTTTTTATGTATCAGACTTTCAGGGTTAAGTTAGTTAAACGTTAATACATAACGTTAAACGTTAATACATAAAGTTGAATCATTGTGTAGAAAATGGATCCCTTGTCAATATTTATATAATTGACATACATCCATTAGCTAAGGTAATGAGGTACAGCACAGAATTACATGTCCACTAGTACTAACGCTTCTGACGTATCTGCTCCTCTCCGTAAGAGGCGAGGTGGACGGATGAATGGGCAGATGCGCGCACACGAGTTTTTACGACGTTCGGTGTTTGTTGACGGTAGAACACGAACACGTGTTGAGGTCTGCGCAGTTTCCAATTGTTTTGCGTGTAAGTTGTCACGGCCTCCCAGCTTTTCCACACTCCCATCTGAACTGAGCTCAGTGTGTTTTCGGGCATGGACATTTACGATACTACGCTTTAGTTTATGCACTTTTCATGCACAGTTTTTGAAATTTTATGGCGCATGTGTCGCGCATTTGCAGCCATTAGGACTAAATGCAAGAGGAAGCTATGGGATATTTTTAATTAATGTTTTTGGAAGTTTAGATTTTTTTTTTTTTTGTGGCCATTACAGTCCGACCACATTTCACGGCGTGACATTCCGATATTTCTCTGCTAAAAGGTCATGATGATTTTGAGAAAAATACCAGTTATTAAAAGTGGCCCGCGCCTTCTTCAGGTATGTATTTATTTTAAGCAAAATGCGTAGTTTTAATGTGTTGAAGTGAGAAACACCAGAAGTATAACGTATTGTCAAGTGGAAAAACTGTCACTTCCACGTTTGACAACTTCCTGGTTTGAAAAGATTAAAAATATTAAAAATGTATATATACCGTAGATCATTGTTGCAATACAGACCTTAAAAATCTTTGGCCATCTAGTGTGATACTGTTGTCCAGCTCATCAGCTCCTGCGCTCTGATCAGAAGTGATGTTTAACATCTAGTAACGTTTAAAATATTTTAGATGTCACTTTTCCTTAAAGCCCTTCTGTATGGCTAACTTTACAGTTTATACTGTGTAACGTTCGTTAACAGGTAGTGTATACCCGGGGATTCCGGTTTCCGTCGGTGCCCCCACAGCCGGTTCCCCCTCTGGGGCAAACCCTGGAGAGGTATCTGCGGGCCCTGGAGCCCTTACTGCCGCCCGACGAGCTGGAGCACACACGGGAGACGGTGCGGGTGTTCGGGCAACAGGATGGACTGGGGGAGAGACTCCAACAAGGGCTGGAGAGAAGAGCCAAACACTTACACAACTGGGTGAGTAGGAAAAAATGTAAGCCTATTACGTAGTATTTGTGAAACGCACTAAGAAGGTACAATATTGCATTACTCGTGTACTCTGAAGCAAGCGTCAACCGGAAGTAGGGGAATGAAAGGGTAAGGTGGTAAGAATGCCAGCACAAGAGCACATATGGTGACGAGATGGAAGCAGATCTTAGGTGACTAGATGGACAGTCCCACCTGTGTTCGGGGTTTGAAGAAGTATGAAGAAGACCTTTCGCTGATCTACCCAAGATGTAGCTCGTTGACGTATCAAACGTTGGCAGCATATTCTGGTGGGACGTGTGACGGGGTCCTGAGGCTGTGCAGGGCACTGACGTGCCTTTCTGCCTTCCAGGTGTCCGACTGGTGGGTGCAGTGGGCGTACCTGGAGAACAGACTACCACTAGCGGTGCACTCCAACCCAGCGATAGCCCTCCCAAAACAGGACTACTCTGACTGGAGGGGTCAGCTCAGGTGGGTAACCCCCACTATGCCTTTGTATGCCTGTTTTACTTGTCGGCTGACTAACGGGTCTGGAATTCATCAGTTATTTACAGTAAACCCAGCTGTTACATCTAGATGTGCGTGTGGTGATAGTATTACTTGTAATTGGTTAATCTTTTTCTTATTTTCATCTTATCTTTTCAACAAAGTGCTTTCCCCTTTTGTGCTGGATATGACTGCCCAGTTGCTGTAAACAGAAAAGTAGTAGAAAGAATACAGAAGTTGAATAGCATGGTATAAGGGGTGTACAAAAGAATATACTTTGGTATATACACTTCTTTGGTGTGTTGTACACACTGAAGAAGGGCTTTGCCCCAAAGCTTATGGTAATTGGAGTGCTGTCCTCTTGATTTTTGGATTGTGGTATAGTGATGTGCGGCACGGTGGCGTGGTGGTTAGCACTGTCGCCGCGCACCTCCAGGCCTGGGGTTCAATTCCCACTTTGGGTCTGTGTGTGTGGAGTTTGCATGTTCTCCCTGTGCTTGGTGGG
>JABJVR010000039.1:111376-123660 GCA_025773905.1 Chitala chitala | reverse complement strand
GCTTGTGCGGTGTGGCCCGCGGGGGGGGCTCCGGCCCCCACGCCCCCGGGCCCCGCCCGCCCCCCGTTAGACTGTCACGCGTGCTCATTTGAGTATTTTCTGTTTTCACAGACCCCCACCACAGGGACATGTACGTCAACACCAGTGATTTCCTGGCTGTGCTGAATATTGACAGACCAAACCCCAATGCAACAGGTTCTTATACCCCATTGGTCTTTCATTATAATGCTTTGTTAATCACATTTATGATTATTAATTTTGTAATTGTTTGACAATACTTTATTCACATCAGTATCTTCACTTAAATTTTGTTCTGTTGTTTTTCCCCCACCTTAGTGTGTTTCCATATTAATTGAGTCGGTAGTTCATTCTTGTCATGCTTAGCCAATATAATTTATTAATGCACTTCATTGCAGTATGGAAAAAGAACTTCCTGCGTATTAAGAAGCTAATATTGATCGGAGGCCCTGACGATGGAGTTATCACACCTTGGCAGTCAAGGTCAGTTAGCTAATTTAGTTTTCCATTTACTTTATTGTACATTAAATGTATACCCTCTTGTTCAGATTAATAAAACCAAAACCAATCTGAAAGACTCACACTTGACCTGTGGGGTTGTGTTTCTCAGCGCCATACCTTGATCAGTGCCTTGTGGATATTCTTGAAGGTCAATCTTTCACTAACCTTTTCTGTATTCCTCTGTCTCACAGTTTGTTTGGGTTTTACGACGACAATGAAACCGTGATCGACATGGTGCACCAGGATGTGAGTTGTGCCGACACGGTTGACATCGTTGTACCGGCGTCGGCATGCTGTGTGAATTTTGCTTTCTTTTGTCCCTCGCAGGTGTATTTGAGGGACGCGTTTGGCTTGAAGACGCTGGATTGTCGGGGGGACCTCGTTACGTGTGTGGTCCCTGGGGTCCACCACACCATGTGGCACTCCAACGAAACCGTGTACAAAGCCTGCATCGAGAAGTGGCTCACATAGATCCCTGCCCGCATCCTGCTCACGCATGTACAAGCCACGCACACACGTCTTGCACATTGTTTTTTAATTAATTTACAAGCACTTTTGTTAACAGTTGATACTTAAATTGTATTACTTTTGACCTGAAATGTAATATCCATGTTGTTGTTGGTGTGTGTGTGTGTGTGTGTGTGTGTGTGTGTGTGTGTGTGTGTGTGTGTGTGTTTTTTTTTTTTTTTTTTCCCCCCCTCCCAAAAATTTCACCCTCTCTCCTCACACACCTTTTTTTGACAGTCAGACTGGCAGTGGAAGCTATGCCTTAATCTCCCAATTTTCTCAGCGGTGTGTGTGGAGTGTGTTTTGCCCTCCTCAAGTCCTTTCCTTCATTGGAACTCAAGTGCTCTAGTGCAGCGGTGCTATGAGGTGGGTTAGGAAGGACTCCTCAAAAAACAAAACAAAAGACTGCTTAGAGGAAGTCCGACAGTTACCATTTTCATCTGTGCTACAACCATGCATGTAAAACCTCCCATGACATATGGTAGCAATCTCAGGCAAACTGTGGTACGTTTTTATTAGATAAAACTGAACGGTTTTTGCTGATACTGTTTTCAGTCGTCGAATCAATACTTATTACTGATTGTTAATGACAGCTCTGTAGGGTAAAATTTATAGTCCTGTACAAAAGGGATGGTCAGTTTTAATACTGAGATGAACATGTCCGCACTTCTGGACAAGATTTGATATATTTACTGAACTGTAGTTTTGATATAAAGGGTAAATGTAAGTATTTTTTTAATGGGGATTACTATACAGTATTACTTTTTTTTTTTTTTTTTTTCCAGTGCAAGAAGGGAATTTTGACACATTTTAGAATTTCAAAGCAAAATTAAGGAACTTCTCATTTAAAGAAACAAAATGTAATTTGTGTTTTGATGAGCAACTTTTTCACTGTCTTTATTTGGTGATAAGGGGTTTTACATTTTGAAAAAGTGTTGAGGAAAATGACACGATTGTTAATATGTGTAGGATACAGTGCTTTGATTTAATTTATACTAATAAATTTGTGTGTTTTGTTTATACTCCGTTGGGTAAATACATACAGTATGTCAGAATAATGTATTGCTGGAATGTTATTTTTATATAGATATCTAAACCAATAAAAAATATTTTAAAATGAGTAATTTCAGTTGTGAAGTGTGCAGTTTATTCGGGGGGCAAAATCTACGACTTTGCACCATATCCTCTAAAACATTTAAACGGGGTTTGTTTTATGAATCTGCGGAACAATCCGAGCTCGTTTTAATAATGGTATAGTCAGTCTTTTTGTGGTCCGACAAAGACGTTGCTATTGTCTCGGCTAATTCCCCTCCCTTCCAATAGTTCCCTGTACCCACGTCAACGCATAAAACATTAATTAAAAAATTGCACTGGGCCTAAATTGGTTTAGATCGCAGTATGAGAAATGCGTACTTCAAAAGAAGTATATACTTTTCAGTCTTTCTCTGCCAGTTATGCCCGTTTCATGAATTCATTTCTGTGATTAGATTTTATTCACGCTTTATGTCAGCGTGTTTGTATAACAACATAAGCGTCCACAAATTTTGACTTATTAGGGGATATGTATACGTTTTACAAAATGTAACATTTTCGACGACTCCTGTGTGACACAACTGCAGGCAATCGCACTCATTAGTGCCGCGCATAAACTCCAAATCCCATGAACGGGCGGACGGGAAGTGACGTCTAACTTCCGGCGGGGTGGATATCCGCACGGAGCGCCTCGTTGTGGGCCTTTTCCGTCGCTGAGAAGCGTGGTGTGGAGCTACGTTCGCAAGTAAGCAGAAAAAAAACGTTTAAATAAGTGCTCGAAGTCCTAAAATTACCAAGTAGTTCAAGCATTATAGACTCGTGATTACTTTTCTAAGCAGGTTATGATGCTAAATTGTCTTTAAATTGTTTTCAATGCAGTGAAAAGATGTTTTACCTCCGTAAGTCAATTCATACTAGTAGCGCGGTTTTGTGTACTTACAAAGATGGAGATTTTCTGTTGTATGGCTGCAAGTCTTTGCTTGGTAATAGAACTGAACGCTTGCACGACTGAGAACTGACATTTGAAACTGTGACGGTGTATTTTAACATGGGATATGAGCTAATTTGTAATGAAGGTACTTTGAAGTGGTAGCTAAGCGGGTCCACAAGTCTGAGATTTTCAGATAAACGTGCGCTGCAGAGGTTAAATTGTAATTATTATTATTATTATTATTATTATGTCCTTTTATAACCGTCTTGCTGTTTTAGATTTTAAGCAGAATCTGACAGTTCGCTTTCTGTCTGGCCCATCGGTGCGTTGAGTACGGTTCTGCGTGGATGTTAGTTCTTTGCAGAACTAAAATCCACGAACCAATAAATTCATGTCGTTTATGTTTTTGCTAGATTAGACAGAAGACATCCATGTTTTCTGTTGATAAAATTTTTAAAATGACTAAACGTGGAAATATAAACTTAATTTAGTGTTGAGAATTGAAGCTCCGTAGAAAATACATTTACACAACATACCCCTAAAATGTAATTGCTTTATGGCGTTCGGATATAGGCAGGTTATACCGAAACTTTATGAATCTAATACTCCACATTTAGTGTGTAAACTGCCTCTGCTTGTACCGGGCTCAAACCTTTCACTCGACCAGCTGACTCATTACAGTAACTCATCTTTTTCCAGTTGTGTATAATTTAACCCTTTTTCCCCCCTGTTGCTCCAGGATGACTGAGTGGGAGACTGCCCCAGCTGTCGCTGAGACCCCAGAGATTAAGCTGTTTGGGAAATGGAGTACAGATGATGTGCAGATCAATGACATCTCCCTGCAGGTAAGATGGATTCCACACAGGTGCTTCAAATCCACATTCTTCAAGGTAAACATTCTCCAGTGAGTTTCCAGAGTGACGTGGTCACATCAGGTGTTAAGATCAAAGTTGGCTGCCCACATTCTGGGTAGACTCGTTGTCACTTGGTTGCTAGGCCCAGTCTCTGGTTGATTGTCAGGGTTGGAGTGCCTGGAGTTGTCTGGTCTAATATCTATGTTTTGAGTGTGTTAAGTGTAATGGTGCTAAGAGTTTGTTGTGCAATAGTAATTATAAGTGTTTGCTGTAATTCTAATTTTGATGGGTCATTGGGGTACGATAAGTCTGTGACTATTTTGGGGGAGGATTAAAGCTGAGTATTGTGTGATTTGTCTCTGGGCAAATCCATATTTATCACTTACTCGCGCATGAGAAGATTTGGAAAGCAGCACTCTGATATTTTTTATTTACTGGTAAACCCCTGTTGGTGAACAGTACACATCTTGTGATCTTGGTGCTGCTGTTTTGTGAGAGAAGGTTGTGGGTGTACTGTCTGATGTGCTCTTCTAATCAAGTGTGATCCTCTGCTGTCTCTTCCATTTAACGTGAGACTAGAGTCACATCCTGACACTGCCTTTGTCTTGGTGTGCTAGAGTCCTCACAGAGCAACTTCTCTGTTTATTCATTGGCTGTCGCATCATGTCGCGTAGCCAATCACCAGCTGAGATACAACCATGCCTGCATTCCTGTATGGAGAAGGCCTAGCTCTTGACCGCAGAAGAAGCAGCCTGTTAAGTCTCTTTTCCCTCGCTGTTAGGATTACATTGCCGTGAAGGAGAAGTACGCCAAATACCTGCCGCATTCCGGAGGGCGCTACGCCGCCAAGCGTTTCCGGAAGGCACAATGCCCCATCGTCGAGCGGCTCACCAACTCCATGATGATGCACGGTCGCAACAACGGCAAGAAGCTGATGACTGTGCGCATTGTCAAGCACGCCTTTGAGATCATCCATCTGCTAACTGGCGAGGTAACCTACTACTGGGCACTGGTAACATCATGGTACTGTGTCTTGCACGTATTATTTCACTAGTTTGGACACTAAGGGTGTTTTGGCCAAAGACATGGTGTGCAGCATTCTAGATTGATTAAATGTTTTGGCTTCTTAAGATTTTGTATATTCAGCTTTCTTGTCTTGCGTGATTTGTTTGCTGGATATTTACTGTTTGTGAGTTTCCTGATATTGTCATGATGTGGATTTGAAAAGGCAAATTCATCGCAATCCACAGATGATGATATTCCCCATTCTGGTGACGTCCTGTGTATTTTATTTTTTCCTGATGCGTTTGCGTTGCTTGCGTAAGTGAGTAAATCTGCTGTGCAGATAACACGGTTGCTGCTTTGTGAGCACAGATTTTGATGCCTTTCCTCCGCCCACTTCTCTGTAGAATCCTCTCCAGGTGCTGGTGAACGCCATCATCAACAGTGGCCCTCGTGAGGACTCCACCCGTATTGGGCGTGCCGGTACTGTGAGGAGGCAGGCCGTGGACGTTTCCCCACTGCGAAGAGTGAACCAGGTCTGACTGCACCTCCTGCGTTTACTTCATAAAAAGCAGAGTTTCAGGGTTCTGCACCTGTACGGCTGTGTGCCGGTTGCGATCGTGGTGAGCAAAGTGCTGTTGGCGCGCGAGACTAGAGTCACATCCTGACACCATCCTTGTCCTGGTGTGCTAGAGTCCTCGCAGAGCAAAGCTTCTCTGCTTATTCATTGGCTGCAGCCTACCGTGGCCCAGCCAATCGCCAGCACAGAGACAGTAGACATGAGCATTGCTCTTAGTTGTTTCCGTGGTTCCAGCACAAGTTGCTCCGGAGACAGGCGTTCAAGAACGGCATCGTGCTTGGCTGAAGGCACCTGGTTGTTGCGTTTGTATCAAAAGGTAAATCGTGCTTTGATGTAAGGGTCTAACGTGTATGTTCTCTGCCATAGGCTATCTGGCTGCTGTGCACAGGGGCGAGAGAGGCCGCCTTCAGGAACATTAAAACTATTGCTGAGTGTCTTGCTGATGAGCTCATCAATGCAGCCAAGGTAAAGATCAGAGGAAGCACGGGCTGGATATTGGCACAACGGCAGCAGTCTGGTCACGTTAACTTCTTTCCTGTTTTGCCAGGGTTCATCCAACTCCTACGCCATCAAGAAGAAGGACGAGTTGGAGCGTGTGGCCAAATCCAACCGTTAAATACTGTTGATTTCATTAAATAAAATTCTCTAAGAGTGGTTTTGATGGACTAATTAATTAGACTAATTGGGGTGTGTATGACTTTTATCACAAGTGAACAAAAATGGCAGAAAGCCATAGTCTGTGATGTGTCACATCAGGACATTGTGGCAGCTCAGTCTACAGCCGTCTGGCCCAGTTTGGAGATGAGTCAGACAGATTGTGGTGCAGCCGGACCGTGTCGCCGCTTGGGACGGTGGCATTTTCACACTCTGGCTAATGACAACACAGAAGCTTAGCAGTGCAGTCGTTTATCAAAAAAACAAGTTGATACAAAGATCTGTAGCTCATGCTGAACAGGCTGTGTGAGTAGAAAATATAACACAATGTTACAATCTACAAGTGAGTAAAACATGCCAGTTTAATTAAAGCTATTCTGCATACAAAGTTTATATAAAGTATCTAAAGTCATTGGGAAGCAATAAGGAAAATTTGTAGTTTAAACCTGGGTTTAGGTGTTAAGCAGAGGTGGTTAACACCTCAGTACCTTTCTTACTTTCCTGAATGTCACCTAAACCTGTGCTACGCAGGTAAAGTATATCAAAGCATCTAAAGAACAGATCTGTTTCCCTCTGAAATTCCACTTAGGTAAAAACATTAAGTGTAATGAAATCCATGGCTTACATACTTGCAAACCAAAATGGAAGAATGCACATACTGAAACCCTTAACTACACACGCGCTAAAGTGTCAAAACTTGCTTATTCTAAATCACAGTGTAAGGAAAAAAAACTAATGCAGTTCCCCAGGCGTAGTTTTACGAATTAAAGATCGATACACTGAAAATTTGTACTTGCTACCTTTTCAGTAGTGATTGTTTGGTAAAGTACACCATACCATAGATTGATTTGTGTGTGAATTTCCTGCTTAAATTCTTTAATTTGCTCAAGGTCTTTGAAATTGGCTCAACTAGTCTCAGGCACCTAGATACTGCCCCAGCCTTGTGCAACAATAACCTTCATGGCTCCTCTTCTAAGTTCAAATACATTCAGCTACAATGCCCATGACCCCGTAGTGGCTTTACTGAGAGTAAAATTACAACTGTGGCTTGCGATTGATAAGGAGGCAAAAGGAAGAGAGCGCCCCTCCTAGTTTGGAGGCTTCACTGCAGGCGGTGGGAAGCAGCGTGTAGTCAGTCAGCTTCTGGAAGGCCTAAGCGTTGGGGGGAGGGAAGAATGCAGAGATATTAATATTCATGAGCGCTGTATAGAAAGAATAAACCATGCTGTCCCTCTGTGTGTGTGTGTGTGAGAGAGACAAAAAGCAAATGAGCCACTAAACAGGGCAGGTAGACACTCACAGCACTGCTGTTGGGACACTCATCGCTGGGGGGGTGGAGCAGATAGTTTCCACGGGACGGGCTCCTGATGTAGATACAGTTAGCAGCCGTGTCTTCCGGGACGGTGAGGACGTCATAGTGATGGTCAGTGAGCTGCTCCATGATCTACAGGGACGACGTGGAAGAACATCAGCACTCTGATTTACCACAATTAACCTACTAACACAAAATCACACACACTCCATGTCATATGAAACCACAAAATCACACACACTCCATGTCATATGAAACCACAAAAGCATACACACTCCATTTGTTACGTCAGTCCATGAACTGGAAAAGGGTCAGCTTTTAAGTTATTTCTAGAGATAAGACTAATGCTAATGGATTTAATGCACTTCAAACAAATGGCAATTAAAGGAGCAGAATACTTTGATAGGACACACAAACACACAAACACCTTGAGGGTCTTCCTCGCTCCATCACTGTTGCCAACAATGATAGTATCTGGACCGCCCATAGAACACACATTCTTCAAACGAGCTCCCCCACATACCGGCACGGTGGAGACCGCAAAGTCCTAAATGTGGGCATAGAGTGTATATTAAAACAGAAAGGCACACAGACAGTCCAAGTGCGCGCGCGCACACACACACGTGCGCACACACACACACACACACACTCTCTGATGCATACCAAAAACAAATCTTGTTGATGCACAGCTGCATAAACAGTGGTCTAAAAATGCAAACAACACTGGAAAAAAAAAAAAACAGTCAGCTGTTTCCAATGTGGAGATCAGTTTCCTCTTCACAGTTTCTTGACACTCAAGGGTGAAAAAACTTTACCACATGCATACTGTGACAGCCAAATTACTGGACATCTGTTTTTTTTCCTCTGGAACATTATTTTAGTCTTTGGGAAGTGAGTAACTAAGAGACATAAATGACAGACAAGATGTGCCTCAGAATGGGTGGACAAAAAAAAAAAAAAAAATTACCAATTAAAGTGATGATAAAATGCATTAAAAAAATTTGCTAAGTGATTATGCAGGATATAAATTATTCCATACAATTGGACATATTCAATAAAACTTTAAATAACAGGTGAAGGATTCTGACATGCTTGGCCTTAACACACGATCAGAGCAGCCACTAAGTGAGTGAGCAGTAGTGTACACACAGTGAAGGACACACCCCCACACCAGAGTGTCCACACTGCAAAGTGGGTGTGGAAGACAGACACGGATGTGCACGAACTCACACAAACACGCACCCACCCTGAACGTGTCAGCCAAAACCTCGGCCCCCCTGTGGTTGGTGTGGGATGAGATGCCCACAAAGAACTCTTTTCCGGTGAATAACACGTCGCTCCCCTCAAGCGTGGCCCCCCCGGAGCCAGATTCCTCAGTCCCCATCTCCACGATGGTGAGATTTAGCTCGGACAGAACCCGCCGCACAGCCTCGGCCTGGAGCATGGGGGTGACAGGGAGGCAGGTCAAATGTCATCACAAGAGAAACGTCTGAGGGCTTCAAACACACACACACACACACACACACACACACACAGTGGCACAACAAAAAAGATTTAAAAAAATAAAACTATATAACACCTTTTCACCTCTGAGAAAGCTGACTGCATTCACAACACTACAATCATTTAATTAGAATGAGCCAGCTGAGTCTTAAACACACCTAAATTTCATACACTGCAGGTGAAACAAAACACATTTTAGTCAAGGTCCTTTTATGACATCACAAACAAAATTAAATCTGAAAAACACGTGTCTACAGACGTTAGCGGTTGGGCGGAGATGGTAATTACTCAGGCTCACCCCACACACACACAATTTAAGTCTCAACATTGTGAGTGATGCCACACACACACACACACACACACATACACACACATAGAGAAAAGCTTTTCTAATTCTCAGGAAGTAACAACAGTAACTTGGAGGAGGGAAAAAGGAAAAAATTATAATAATACTGTAATAATAATCACACTTTGACTATGCGATGGAAAAAAAGTATGACAGAAAACATGCGTCATGGAACAGACATTTGTAAAAAAAAAAAAACACCACGGGTGCACCTCGCTGCGCCGCTGCTGCTTCCAGGGCCTGGTGATGAGGGCGGTGTCGCCCTGGATGATGGCCACGTCCTCCACCCGCCAACTCTCCGGCAGCTCCGGGTCCGCCGGGATCTCGATCAGCTGCAGCCCCACCTTCTGCCTCAGCGCCCCGGTCAGCACCCCGAACTGGCGCTGCGCCTTGGCCAGATCCGTTTGGGCCTCCCCGGCCGTTCCTCCCTCCTCCGCCTTTCCAAAGGACTCTGGGATGCCGCGGACCACGGCGTGCGTGAAACAACCATAGGGGCGGACGCTTGCCATGTCGTTTCTTCAAGATGATCAATCGGTGTTAGGGTAGTCTGTGTGTGTGTGTGTGTGTGTGTGTGTGTGTGTGTGTGTGTGTGTGTGTGTGTGCGTGCGTGCGTGTGAGTGAGAGAGCACGCGTGAGCACACGTGTTCAAAACGTATGCTTGTGGGTGACGGTTTTGTCAATGGGAATGGAGGAGTTTGGTTTCACACCTTTTGACTTTGGTCTGAGTGTCAGCGTATGTCTGCTCTTGCCTTAAAATCTATTAATCAGAACTGTTAAACTAAATAGTGGTTAAAAGCACTGTCTAGGGGGAAACGGATGCTGTTAAATCACAACTGTATTTACTGTATCAGTTATTAAAAAAAATAAATCTATTTGCTGACAAACATTCCCTGGAAGACAGAAGGAAAGGGGAAAGATTAAATTAGTTTTCACCCTACAAATCTGTGAAGTTTATCAGTAATTCCATTTAGGAATATTGAGGGCTGAATTTCACTGCAGACAAAACATCAGCCTCACCAAAAGCGCAGGACAAGCACGGCTGATGTTGCTTCGTAGCCAACAGAGAGCCAAAAACACACCCACCATTCCTCAAAACCTAGACAATGACATCAATGCTTTCGCATACTAGAGTGTGAGAAGTCATAAAGGTACTGAACAGGTGTTGACGTATGTTCCGACTTGCAGAAAGAAAATCGTGTGGAGAACAGGCATCTGTAGGGCTGTGATGTATGAAACAGCTCTTAATATTTTGCATGTTTAACCAGATTGTCATCTGTTACCGTCACAGTGCCGGGTACACACAAGGGCCTCATTGTTAAAACGCCACATTACTGGCGGACTCTAAACCTCCGCTCCCACTGAATGGTAAATAAAGTCTTTCTGCGAAGGCAGTGTCACGGATACTGTATTAACGTCACAACAAATGTACAGAATAACATAGATCTCCGGCAAAAAAAATGGAAAACTTTACGATTGGCGATAAGATGCATCATCCGCCCGTAGGAGGTGACACCATGTTGCAAACTGCATCATTTATCGGGGTGTCGGACGCTGCTTGCAGTCGCAACAAGTTTGCAACAAGTACAGCAAACTTCGTTTAGCTCCCGTGCCCAAATAACTTCATCTGATGCTCCAGTGTAAAAATATATATATAATAAATAAATAAAACCCGACTTTACTAAGAATTAACTGATTTCTCACAGATGGCCTACCATATGCAGTATACAATAAGGCACCGGACTAAAAATGTAAGCATATTGCGCGCGAAAAGCATCAACAACTGACTATATATTAAATAATTTTCATTTATCCCACGGACGTATTAGTAAGATACCAATCGGACTGTATAGTGTTGCAAAAGGCTTGCTGATTGCCTGATTTCCGAAGCAAAACACACAAGACGTAAACTCATTTACTATCGGCTATATGGTGAAATCTGCATTATAGTAATCGCCCGTAGCTGCAAGATCAATATACATAATAGCAACCGCGCATCTTTGAGTTACATAGCAACAGTTTACACGCATTTAGACACAAAGCGTGTACTTTTAAATGCATACGTCATTTTAGTACTCCAGCTGCCAGTTATTTATAAGAAAAAACATTTTTAAAGTCAGCACATTTAGTTCAGGGGGTGACACCTAATACGATGCATGCGCTGATTTCTAAACACACACAAAACCCGTTACTGGAGCGCCGAGCTTGTTTGCGAAAGTTGACGCCCAACGCCGTAACACAGTTATCTAGAGCATTTAAGGGAGATACCTCGTGGTTTTAGTCGAGCACGAAATGCGAGATTATCCTTTTAAATCTTCCGTTTGCACATCTATATTATAAAAAAGCAATCCGTGCCGTTTTGCTTGGCGATCCTCAGTCCCCAATGTTCATTCCCGTTTCCACACCCACTCCCCGTTATATTTCTCCACTCTCAGTCTTTCCCATTGCATCCACCCGGCACTCTCGCCACCGCCGTCTTTCATCCTTTTTCCTGACCTACCATCCCCCACGTTTACCCTGTTACGATTTTCCCCCCAAGATGAAGACCACAACATTGTTTTGCGACGCACAAACCAAGCGCTTCACGCTCACCTGAAAATAACTCGGTTTAACGCAAGACTGGACGCACAGCCAAGCCGAAACAGACGGTGTTGTGATTTAATGAGATGGAGCCTATTTTGTAAAGTGTGTTTTCTGTAAGTCCTCTGGGTCGTCTCTCAAACAGCTCCCCTCGGACAATTTCGCACTTAGTCACTTTTAAATCACTGGTTCACTTGAGATCGAAAGTAAATTCGGGAGTTTTATCCTTTTTTGTCTCGCCCCATTGTTTTTAATGCAACCACACCCCCCGATTCCCTGCAAGTTCGCCCGCACATGTATCCGCCCATCCATGTATAAACTTGGACCCTTACACTGTGCGCTGTTTCCTTCTGTTACGCACACCGTTGCTTTTGTTTATATACACACAAAAGATTTTATATAAGTTAAAAAAAAAAATTTTTAAAAAAAAATTTTATTTAATAAAATAATTAAAAAAAAAAAAAATA
>JABJVR010000039.1:87221-111276 GCA_025773905.1 Chitala chitala | reverse complement strand
TATTATTACATTTTTATAATAATAATATATAATTTTTAAATTGTTTTATTATGTTATATTATAACCGGGTCAAAACCGACCCTAACCACCCAAAACGTAAGTTTTTTACGAGAGCACTTCAAAAATTATGAAATGAATTTTTTTTTTGGTTTGTTTAAATAGAGGTTCCTGACACATTTTTTTTTATGATTTTAAAAATTGAAATGGGTCACTGGTGACCCTAACATAAGACAAGGACATTGATAAGTAGGACTACATGTTTATGTAAAATTTGTGTGCATGTATGTATGTGTTTGGATGGACAGGTACAAGATAAGGTAGCTGTTTTGACTGGAGTGTGGACACACATATCAAAGTATGTGAAGTAAACATGGTGAAATTAAATTACTTTTAATGAATCATTTCAATTCCAGTGCATCGTCAGGAAATCAAATCAAGTACTGAGTTACATAAACAGTAACAGAAAGAAATACAACTTGAAACATTTCAGAATCGACAGCTGCCCAGAAAATAACATTACACAGCTTTAATTCTTTACAGTGAGAGGATTTCCCTCTCCTAGACATGACCAGAAACTGAACATTTATGAGAGTATCCCAAAATCTTAATAGACATTTTTTATCCTGTGCGTTTTATATTTTACGTGCTTGCATTTTCTGTGCAGATTGGGATACCATTTAAGAGCTAACTAAGCACTAAGAGCCACCATTGCTAATGTTACTGCAGAACACAATGCCAGTATTCTCTCAAAGGAAACGTGCATGTCCTTATTCTAAGTGCAAACTAAAAAGGTCTAATGTGACGCATGTATTAATACAGAGATAAGCGTGAATGTTCAATTGTGATGAACGATTAAAAGGAACATTCATAATAGGGTAAGTGAGAGGTCCTTCATTCCTTCATTTAAAACTTTGTGATGTGGCATGGGTGTCCATCCATGTGGTGATATTGATAATGCTCTTCACTTTGTCTTTGGAGACATCACAGCCTGTACTATACAGTCAGCTGATCAGGACATCTTGAGTAGAGGCATGCTGGTAAATGGAAGTGTAGGCGGTGGGTGGAGTGGTACACACCGACACTGATGACCTTTTAATGGCCACAATCAAAACTGACAAGGTAGCCAGGCCGGATTTGAAAGGCATGGGTGGGGACTGTCTAAATATTCTCCAAAGACATGTGAGAGCCAGAGGAACCTGCCAAGACAGTTTTCATCTGTATGAAGTCAGGAAGTGCATTGGATGCCTCTAATGCATCCAGCTGTTCCACACAGCGGCCACCAGGGCAGTGCTGACAGCAGCAGACACTGAGAGCTGGGCAGAGGTGGCAGCACTTGATGCAGTGTTGCAGTTGTTGGAGCCGCAGCAGGTCTGGGACACGGTGTAGCTGAGGAACAGCAAGTTGCTGGTGCTGGTTGCGTTGCAAGGAGATGCACTGGTGCATCCCATGGAGGAGT
This sequence comes from Chitala chitala, assembly GCA_025773905.1. Classification (NCBI taxonomy): domain Eukaryota; kingdom Metazoa; phylum Chordata; class Actinopteri; order Osteoglossiformes; family Notopteridae; genus Chitala; species Chitala chitala. The sequence continues at coordinate 109,820 of JABJVR010000039.1, read as the reverse complement.
ATGAGAACGATGAAAATGCTTGAAGAGGAAAGAAAAAAACAATTAATTTATTTTCTTTGTTGTTGTAATAAACATTTACAAAGACACTTTATTGTCATTACATCACGATTACAGTTACACTAAATGTACATGTAATTTAAATCAAGTAGTGTGCAATTGGACTGTCAAAGAGAGTGTGAATGTGTGTTTTTTGGGTGTGTCTGCCGACTGCTGTAATCCTCATTTTAAATATGGAGCCCTAAAAACTAAACCACGGCATTTTCTGAAATAACCAATATTTAACAGAATTAAATTATCTTTTGAATAGTACACAATTTTTCTTAACTGTGCCACATGTGGCCGGCTGCCACTGGCCCCCTCAGGTGATGGGTTAAGTAGAGAACAAATTTCCCAGGTGTGTGACTAATAAGGGATTAATAAAGTAAATTTCAGTGCAACTGCAGTTGAAACAGTGTGTGTTCGTGTTTGTGTGCGTGCCTGTGTGTGGTGTGGTGTGTTCGTGCGCTCGTGCGCACGCGATCTTCTAATCAGGTAGGGGAGGATTGTGAATATTCCTTACAGAAAGTTCCAGTGTAGCAGTTGGTCTGGTTCGCAGTGCAAGCTACGTTACTGGAACCGAAACACTTCCCGAAGAGGGTGATAGCGCAGTTGTTACAGGTCAGGGAGTCCACTGGAGAAAGAAGCGGGAGGGGAGGTGAGGTACAGCGTTTAGTTACACATGGTCATTCTGAATGTTTCAGTTTTTCTCAGGCAGTTGTTTGTTAGCAATTGCAATGCCAGTTATATCATTACAAAATGGCAGTACAACGGCTGTATTATGATACTGCCTCTAATAAACGCAGAACTGAAATGGATCATTTTCAGTAATATAAAGGCTGACCAAACAAATGGAATTGCACTAATGAAATTTAACTGTATGCAAAAAAAACTTTATCCCTTTTCTCTCATGGAGTTTACATAATTTTCAAAACTTCATATATTAAAACAATACCAAGTAATTTGTCATCTCATTTGCAGTTATGATTCTCACAAGAAACCACAATGAAGAAATATGTTTGAAATAAAGTCACTCCAAAATGGTAATAATGACGCTGTAACAGAACAAAGTAAAGGGTCTGTTTCCGAGAAATTACATTAAATCCATAAACTTTAACTGAAAATATTCATATTTAAAGTTTATATAATACACTCATTGTTCACGTCACCCTACAGTAGGAGTAAACTTCCCAAGTCCTCAAATATATTGTTATATCTTTTACTGGTTAACAATGCCTCAACACTTTTTTTATCTTACGTGTTAAGTTTCTTTTTTTTTTTTTTGACCAGGTCACATAAAACAACTTGATAACAGAAACATGGATATATATTTAAAGAAAGTATTTTCAAATAAGGTCTATGAAAGTGTATTTCATTTCAGAGTTCCAGTAGAATACCATGAATTATAGATTGGTGAAGGTGTATTTGTCATTTTCTATTGTCCAGGTTTACTTACCAAGAGCAACGCACAGTACTGCGGCAATGAGCCCACACAGAATTTTGGCCATATTGACTGCAGAAAGACAAGCGTCTCCTAATATGAAAAAATCCTCAAATGGGGTTTTTGAAGGCTCTTAATGTAACTTTCGCACCTATTGAAAGGTTGAAGCAAGTGACGGACACCAACTGTGGATCCTAATTATATGCTTCATCAGGAAAGGGTGGAGCATCTCGTGTTCCTCACCCACCCTCCTGATGTGCTATGAAGTCATGTGTTAATTTAGTCTCTGCGTTTGTAATGATTAAAAGGTGTGAGTGTTTATATTGACTGACATTTTTAAAAATGCTAGCTGAATAACTTGAAAGATTGTGTTTCTATACCTCTTAGTGGAAAGATACAGTATGAAATGGGCCAGGGCGATCAGAATTTTCTCCAACCCGTGTATTGGACATAGAAGCCTTGAATTTGCATATGTTCGTTACACATAATACTTTTTAATGATTAAAAATTACATTTCTTATTTATTAGATAATAATATAGAAAAAGCACATGAGAACACTTCCAACAGATGGGTGGTATTAGGGTCCTATTGAAAAGTTAGTGTAAATCAACAAAGCCAAAATTCCGAGAAAAGGTTTGTCATTTTTTACCCTTATGAGAACATACAACATTTCCATTATTTCCATTACTTTCATTTGGAGCAAGAAATTAACTTCAACGGGGATTAAATTGTGTTTTACGGATCTTTCTTTATACTGTGAATATACAATGACAGGGTACCAATCGTGATCGAATTTTTACTGTGGGGATAAACAACATACTGGGAGCACTCCATAAAGTGACACGAAGAAACGATTAAAGAATAAGAGCTTGTAAAAGCTTTAAATTAAAGGTCGTAAATCTTAACATTGTAATGTACTGATGATATGAGTTTAATAAAAATGTATTGTAAAAGAAGCCGAAAAACAGGTTCCACACTCTGACCGTCAATAAAACACGTAACTGCAAAGCGAGAGCGCGTCGTACTGAAGTTAAAATTTGGGAAGTTGGATGAAATTATAGGACTTCCACAGGAACTGCTGTGGTTCCTTGATCTCTGTAACATGCATATTGTGTTGACTTTTCTATTGTGCGCTTTAACACAGTTTGCTTGAACGCGTGCCTAGGTGTGCACTTCTCGTACAACACAATTTCGTTGCCCATTGGGTCTGCCCCAAAAGTTTTAATTTCTCTTTAAACGTCCCTGTAGGTTGAAAATTGATTCATAATTCCTCCACTAGGAATAATCTGAAAACGAATTCTACAAGCGATCATTTTATCTGTACGTTGTTAGGATTCAAAATGATATTGATCGTTAGAAAACAAAAAACCGGATGAAAAGTGATGCAAAAGATAAACACGCTGGTTTCCAGTTCACTGCTTTCAAGGTAGTCTAGCTGTGACGTAACGAAACTACACTGCAGCACGTCTTGAATTACACCTTGACATCCTATTATGACGAGTAAACTTGTGTCTAATATAACAAGTAGTTTCATCCAAGTTCACGGGACAAGACACATAATACATGTTCTGTGTACAATGCAGGGAAGGTCCAACACAGTGACCTAATGGGCCTTTGAAGTGTCACATGCTCGGATGACTCACCTTTCGCCTGTTGTCCACAGGTATGTGCGTCTGCCGGCCTGCTGCTAAAATGAAGATCATCAGCACCATGTTTTTCCAATACAAGGTCAGGCCCAGTGAACGGAAGTTTTATATCTGGCTTATTATGTGGTTTAGAATTGCAATAATTATTTTCTTCTTTGTTTAATATTATCACTATAGATATTTTTCAGACACATTGTTGTGAAAGCGCTAACCTTAAAATTAAACTGAATTGAACTGAATTGAATTTTGGTAAAGAATTCCATATATGAAGGTTTTTTAACATATATAATTTTTTAAAACCTTAAAAGTTAGTGTAACCTTTTGTAGAACTCATTCTTATGCATGCTTTTGAACAATAATTAATTTGTATGATTAATTTAGGATGGCTAATTTTTTAATCCCAAAATAAATTGTTTTGAGCAGTTTTTTTTATTCCATTACCTGTAATGTGTGGCTTCTAATAGTATTTTACCCTGCATGAACCATGTATTGTTTTTATAATTATCACACAAAAATATATTAAACTATGCTAGACACTGAACATAAAAATATTGCAGTGAAACAAAACTATGATCCATTATTTACTTAGAAAATTGAGCTGCATGTTTAAATTGCCATTATTACATTTTTATAATATCTGTTACATAGACTTTATGATACCATCTGTAATGTAGTAATGTCTGATAGTATGATTCAGAAAACTAAATATATTTTTAACACCACATTGTGACTGGTACACATTTAGACAAAAATGACATGTGATATAAACCAGGTGAACATGTCAGACCAATTTTGCCAAGAAGGAAGAGGGTCAGATGTAAAAAGCTGAAAAATCACAGCAGCCCACAAGCAGAGAACACTACAGATAGAATTAGAACTTTTATGAGTTTTAATTATTAAAAATTTACACACCATTTTATTGACACCTTAAAATGTACAACTTTCCATTTCTTTAAAAAGGATGAAAGTTTAAATTCAATTATCTTTACCCATGAAAGATCAGTCATGTCTAGTCATAACAGTAAATGTCATATTAGGTAGGGCTAAATTCACAATGGAGGCTCTTCTCAAAGGACCTTTACACCTGTCAACATATCTATAGAAACTAGCCTCTTTACAACAAAATTTCAACAAAAACATATATATTTAAACACCCTCCCAATAACGAGTATATCTATTTTGCCACCAAAAAGATCAACACCTTGTTGCAAAATTGTAAGGTTTATGCATGTTAAGCAAATTAAAATGCTCTGGTACATTTTTAGGAAATCAGAGTCTAAAAGTGGTCTTGGGTTTCCATAGGTAACAATAATAATAATAAAAATAAATGAGAGCAGAAGAAGAACACGAAGTTGAAAACTTGCATTTGCATTACATTAAGGGCACTTCATCTGCACAGGCCGGCTATGTTTCATTTAACAACAGAGAGAAGGAAGAACTGTTTGAGTGCTGAGTGACTTAATTGTGCAGACAGCCCACCTGTGCTCAGAACTTTCAGTTGACTGGATCTCAAACTGGGTGGAAGTTCAGGTCTTAACTTTTCATCAAATGTATAGAAGGCTATAAGCCTTAAGGTGTTGTGCATACCTGGAGAGCTGTAGCTCTTGTCTGAAATATACAATCGCATGTATTATAAAGAGATTTCATATGATAAGGTAAGATCATAAAGTAGTACAGCACAGTGTCTGACAGGTGGGAGCTGAACAGCACAGAAGCCAGTTTAGACCAATGCTGCAGTGGCCATGCCTCCAGTTAGAACGGCTACTGTAAAGGACAGGGGGGTGAACCGAGCCTGTTTTAGGGCTGCGTTGCATAGGTCTCCATCACAGCACGTTTTGTTCATGGAGTAAAGGGTCTTGTTATCACCAAAACTGAACTCTTCTGTCCTGTTGCACAGTGTGATATTGAGACATCCCTTGCTTTTAATGTCGAAGACTTTTGCTGGAGTAAAACACAAAAGGCAGTTGTACAAAAATTTGGTTAAAAGGTGTTACACAGCACAAGATTACACTGTTATACAAGTTCATTATACTATATTCTCTGGGCATTTTTCATGTTTTCATATTTGCTAATGAAGAGGGGTAGTCGGGAGTCTGATCAAGAATATTAATATCAGCCTTCCATAAGATAAGACGTGAGTTCTTGCTTCAACAAAAAACAGATTTTATAAATGGAAAAGTCAGTTGTAGCACAATGTAATTTTTTTTTAATTATGCATTTCACATAAAGAACTCGTGTGTCATTAACCACTGTGACACCTGGAAGAGATGTTGAAATAATGAGCTCTCCTTACCAGCTGTTCCTATGCCGCTGTAACACTTCTCACCACTGCCACAAGTTGTTTTTCTGGTTATACACAAGGAAAAGATTCCCAAGTCACACTTGTAACACTGCAGAGCTTGGGCTGAAAGACAGACAAAAACAAATACCATAATTGCTTTATTTGGTTTCGGAATGTTGTGTTATTGTTATAGTTATGGGATGCTATGTTATTAAGCTTCTTGTATGCCTTGGAAAACAACTGATTGGGCTATATGTATTCTTGGTGTAATTCATGGACTCTCCTTGACAGTTTTGCAAAGTCACTCTAAAAGAGATATTTAAAAACCAAGCTTTTTTCCCGCTGCATAAATTGTGGTCATATCTTTTATTATAAAAACAAATCCCAAAGCAGATTTCAGTAAAGTCATAAAAGAACTCAAACCTTTTATCAGTTTTGTGGGTAGATGTAATGGGACTGCCACACCTTATGTTCTCAAAAGCAGTTCTTTAGGTCTTTTCAATGACTCCCACAAGTTAAACATGCATAGTATGCCATTCACGCTTTAGTATACTGAATGCAAGTTGGCTTTAAATTAACAATTCATTTAAATATGCCAACAAATCAGCAAGTAATTAATAAACATCAAGAGTTAGAATTATATAGTCTAAATTCACACTTGGACAATACAATGTCAGCAGAAAGATAAGACATTAATATATTCAGGCACTGTCTTCAAGATTAGTGTTCTGCCAATGAATCATGTCTGGACTGGAAATTATCCACTTTGTAAGCAGGAGAGCTGGACAGTTAAACATTACAACCTTTTCACAGCACAACTGAAGAAAACTCTGTGACGTTATGCACAAATGGTACCCCTGACCCAGTCTGATACCCCTGACCCAGTCAGAGTTGAGGCAGCATTGTTAAGGATTACCAATATTTGTACCTGACAAACTGGCAGATTTGCGTTTAGTATCACAAACAATGTGGCCAGGCGTGTACCCAGCCTGCTACATGTTTTCTCTCAGATGTACGTATACAGAGATATGCACTTCAGAATTTACTAACTCAAGAATGTCCTCAGGCAGGTGCTGACACATTACATATTTGTGCTGTCACAAAAATGTACCCTGACAAATCTTAGATAAGAGGATCAACATGGCATGTCATATACATGATTAAAAATCCTCTATCCAACTTTCAAAAATCTGTTAGACAATTTTTCTAACTTTCAGTGAAATTATTGTGTTAAAACATGATTTAAAAAACCCTTAGTGAGCTGGAACAGCAATAACCTGCAGATAATGTGGAAAACACAGTGAACACATAATAATGCACGTGTGTGTGTGTGTGTGTGTTCAATCTTATACAAACACTGACTGACTTGCTATTCTAAGTCTTCTTAAGTGCAGTTTAATATTACCAGTTCATTTGGCACATACACCTTGGACCGGGAGATGAATCCATATTACTAAGAGGAAAATTAAGTCTTAAAAACTTAGTTTCCACTAGCAAATCCTTCAATTACAATCTCTCACAAGTGTTCAGCCACCAAAAAATGTAATTTTACTCCGTTTAATTTTACTTAACAGAGTAGAATTACTACTGGTTAATCATAAATTAATATGGCTAAATCTCTGTAAAGTCGTGGGAGCGCCTTGAGATTCCACAGGAGTGTCTACAGACCAACGGGAGGGAAAGGGTGGTCTGGTCAGACCTGCTCAACCTGCTGCCACAACCCTCATCCAAACAATAGGGTGGCAATGTGACTCACTGACTGGACCTATAAATCATCTAATTTTAGGGATTTTTTTTTCTGGGGCCTACATCCTGTGATTAGAGCACAACTTTAGTTTACTTACATGTATGAGCCCCTGTTTGGAATGTTAAAATTGTTATAGACATAGCAACACTTACCAGCATATACTTAACAAACACTGGAATAATGTCAACATTGCAATCTAATGGAAATACACTTAATGTTATTCACATGATCTGAAGTCAATTTTTTTTTCCCAAATATCTCATATCTGGCTTACGTAATGTATTCATCTTAAGTACCTAAAATTTATGTTCAAATATACAGCTAAAATCCCCTCACAAAGTGAGTTAAGCAGTTTATTTAATGTAACTACAATAGGTTCATATTCAAAACCTTCTTGTTCAAGTCCATGAGCCTAACCGTTCTTCTACTTGCTTCACTGTGTGTTTATTTCTCATCAAAACCAAAATTTCACTCTCCTTTAGCTAATAATGCTGTATGTACAAGGTTGTAGAAAAGGCATTTTCTTCAACAGATCTGGTGAGAACTGTTGTTTTTCAGAACAGAATCTCAAAGGCATAGCCTCATCTCATACTTTGTCATGTAAAGTGTATCACATTATACAATATAAAGCAGTAAACAGCTACAAAGACATTTCATTTTGAGGTCCTGCATTTTATAATGGCAATAAAGATGACTTTGGACTTGAAATAATCTCACTGTCTTGTGAGTATCCTGGGACAAAATATTACTAAAAGAGTAAAACCTGCAAAAGTCCAGACTGAAACCTCTCGGTTTCAGCAGCTGACTGAGAGACGAATTGTGCTCTTGACAATAAGGCCTAGAGGTGGGTTATGATGATTGTGCAATTCTCTACAGGTTCCTGCCCAGGCTTGCATCATGTGTTTGTCATTCTGGTCTCCACCACAGGGTGTGTCAGTATTATTGTCAAAGACAACTGCTGAATAATTACTAGGTAAATCCATACAATAATTGAATATACAGCATAAAACTACATTATTTGGGCTTTGAAGCCTCAGGCTGTTTGTGTGTCAACACTGCCCCCTTCTGCAAAAATGGTCTACTTCAAAAGGCCATGTAGTCTATATTAAAGTTTACAAGTGACAGAATGTGAAAAATAGTCTGTCGACTGCTTGCAAAATAATATCAAATAATAACAAACAGGGATAACAGATTAGGATATCACATTCATTCTTGTTAATTGCTGCCTTATTTACAGCAGCACATACATTAACAAATGAACCACTGAAAACAGACACATTGCTATACAGTGATATGTAAAGTTTTGTGCAGTACCTAACACAGGTGGTATATTTTTGTGTTCTTAAAATAGTAGATATCTATAAAATAGATCTAAATCTTAACAGTCTTTCTTGACAAAGATATGTAGGATTTACTTCATACACTTTTGATGCGTTTAGTTATTTAATACACCAAGGTCTATTAAAGGTATTCATACAATTATACTATACTGTATGTGAAATACTTTGAACATTCATGAACGCCTCGCAGTTTTGTTAAGTGAGAAACTATTGTCATTCTATTAGCCAGTGTATGTAACATCCGGTAAGTAATGGTTTGTTTTGTTCAAGTGTCAAGATTTATAAATGGTAATTTTAAAGTTAGTTGCCACTGCCATCTGGTGGTGAAATTCATAGAGTCTTATAAGCGACACCACGAAACGTTTCGACTACTGATGGGAAGTTCGACTCAATGTACCGAATCGATTCTTTTAAACTGTTCGTTCGCCAACAGCCATGATACAATATAACTAATGCTAAACCCGTTACATGCAACCAAGACTACCCGTATAAATTGAGAAACAATGTGAAACGTACGTAATTGTGAATACTTTAATATTTATTATTGTGTTTTTTTTTATATTATCTAATTATTTCACCATCAGCATCAATGATACTACACTACACTATAATTCTAATTTAAAAAGAACAGTCACAACAAGGAGCACTCTCTTACAAGCAGCCAGCCATCAAACGTTTTCTACCGTATTTGTCATTTACTGTTGTTATAAAATATAAGTACGTCGACTAAATGCGCATTTCTGACAACCCATTTAGCATCTCCCCATAAACCAATCAAGTGCTCTTAGGAAACACCATAATCAATAAATCATAATTCGTATACTGAGGAAGAGTAGTCTACATTTTAGGCTAACCAATGATGTACTTTTAAATTGAAAGGCTATAATATTTGGCATTTTAAAGTACTCAAAATATATTTAACAGTATATTAGTTTTGTATGTGACGTTGCATCATTATATTAGGGGTCAACATTTATAGTTCCGACATCTATGAAATCAACACACATAGTATCCTATGTCCATAGTGGCGTGCATTGCACAAAACAGCACTACTTCGCCACGAGTTTAAAACAAGAGTACGAAATGGCGACTGCTAGCCTCGTCTATAATTGACTCAAAACGATCGTAGTTAAGCGAGCAGACAGTTACACCAAATACACGAGAGTGCCATGGATAAAACTTATATTAACTGACAGCACATGACTCGCCTGAAAATAAATAAATAAATACATACTTTAACAACTTAATGGGTCAGGCAAACAGCAAGGTATTATGTGCAAGCAAAACTGTCAAAATCGGAGCGTTCTGCTACGCTACACCAAAATTATACAGCACACGTTTTAGAAAGATTCATGTTTATTTTAAAGACATATTAACCCCGGCATTATGGTCCACAAATTACCACAACACAAACAGGCGCGTTTTCCCCACTCTTTAAATAATAAATCTGCTTTTAACATCATGCTAGTCTGGTGACTTATGAAAACCGTTAGACACCGAAAAAAAAGGAGCCTAAAACCGTGTCGTATTTTTAAAAACCAACCGCCGTGTGCGCGAGGACCCGCGAGCTCATATGAAAAATAACAGTTCTTTAACTGAACACAGACACGGGGTCCCATCCCCTGCCATGCCAGTCCCGCCTGTCCATTTGGCGGGAACCCCGGTGCCCTTCAGTTAAAGTCCACTCTTTTAAGAGAACGGTTCGGAAAGAACCGGTTCAACAAACCTGGTCTGCATAATGTCGCTTTAAAGCAACAATTTGACGAAGTACAGCTAGATGGCGGCATCACATCCCAATTCGCAAACAAGTGTCAGTATAAAAATTTTTAAGACCACGTTTCTAGTCTTCAGGAGGGCGTGGGTACGCAAACAGCTGCCTATCAAAAGTCTAACAAAATATTTTCTATTGTATACACCCTCGCTTTTATGTAATGACATATGGTAGTCAATTATAAACTAACATAACTAACAACTAACATTTTAAAAATATAAACCACTAATATTGATTAAAGTCGAAGGGCAAAAGTTGCCAGCTTTTACTAGTAATATATATATACATTAAGAAACTGTAAACTATGACATAATATATATAGAATTGTATTTTTTTTTATACCTACCAACTGCAAAAAGCAGTCCAACTGCAAAAATGCCAAGGAGGATTCTGCTCATTTTGAAGACGGTTAAAAGTGTAAGCGCTGTCACTCGTCAACGTTCAGTTATTGACCGTAGCAGCTGAGATTTGTGACAGCAAAAAACGGCCAGTCTGCTTTTTATAGTCACCCACCCATGTCCGAAAGTCACCGCTACCCAATAAAATTAAAGGAGGGGACTAGCGCGCGCTTCGCCCATTTCTTCATTATACAACATCTACATTTGGAAGAAGCTGGCAACGCACCTGAAAGAAATCTTAATGTATTTAGTTACATTACGTTTACATTTTTTTGTGAATATAACAAAGCAAAGGAAGTATTTGTTTAGTTTTCGAAGGGAATTTTTAAAACGTTATTGTAACGATCCGCGATTACGGGAGGATCGGAGGAGAGGGTTGAGTCTGTTATGGGAAGGGTTTTTAATGGAACAAACCGGGTAACAATACCAAGGATAAATGAACAAAACTCAAGAATGACAGACAGGGAGTGACAGTTATTTTCCGTTATACGGGGTTCTCTTTGCCGACCCTGTCAAAAAATTGTGCCAGCAGCCTGTCAAATATTGCATCACATTCATTTTCAGAAGTTTAAAAGATTTATCAATCCGAATTTAGTATCTGTTAAAATTTTGACTGGAAATGCTTACTCTGCAACTGAAAAGAAGCAGTACCTGCTGAAAATATGGTATGGGCTGTATACTTATTATTCATACGACTGATGGTTCAGTTTGCACAGAGAATAATGAGATTATCATGCATCGAAGATACTTAATCCCGTTCTGTTCTTCCAAAACCAAACAAACGTTCTCCCTGATTACGGTTCCATCAGGTCCAAAATCCCATCATATCTCATTTCTGTATTAGTCAAATTTCCAAAGGTTGAGACATCTGAATGTAGTCAACAGTGACTGTATTGTATGAGTACAATTTCCTGGAGCAGAGTCCCACACTGACGCATGGTACCTTTAGGGAAAATCAACAGCACGGTCCATGACAACATCGTTTTGTTTTTACATATTGCTGTTTGGGCTGTTAATATGAAAAGTTGTTGCAGTTCTAGACAGTTTTGTTTTTAAGAAGAAAACTTGATTACCATCGTCAATTTACTTTTGCACCTTGCTCTGATTTTGTGGCACTTAACTGCTGTCTTTTTTTTTTGCTTCTGTTGTTCGACTTAAACTTGGTACTGGCAAAATGTACAGCACATTCAGCAGAATGACATGACCTTAACCCATCACATCCACAGAGGTTAGCAGACATTCCATGTCTTCTGCTTCACATGCGATAGAACAAAAAACATCACACACGGCACCTCTCAGTGTTAAATAAGTCCCTACATCACCACAAGGTCCAAACTGAGTCTACTTAACAGTCCGCATAAATATCAACCTAACTGAAGCATCCTTACTAAAATACTTTACTAGGCTTAATTTATTGGAAACATTGTATGTTTATGTAAATGAAACAGAAAAGCAAGGACTGTAGTGGAGATTTCATTACACCTCTCCACTGGCTCATGTAAGGGGCAGATAGCATTTTTAAGATGAAAAATTCCATTCCCAAAACATACACAAGTTTGGGCTTGCCCCTTCAGGAACATAAGACTCATAGCAAATGCCTCACCAAGGCAGATCTTTTTTTCTTTTTTCTTTTTTACCCACGGTCTGTTTTCCCACTCCCACACTAGTTTCCCCTTATCTGTTACTTTTGAATGATATTATAATTAATTATCACTCCTGGTAGAGACAACAAACCTGTGAAACATTAACTTCACAATAAGTAATGCATCTGCAATAGACCCACATAAATCAGACAGGTCTCCACAACAGCAACACGTCCACAATGGCGTGGTCATTTAACATAGGAGGTCTTGTGAAAAGGCTTAGTCAGAGGTGTTATGTCAGTTATGTAGAAAAAGCTGAATGATTGGACAGGGCAGCAATGCAGAGTCCAATTTTCTATCTTGTGTGATCGCTGAGCCTCCACTGTGGAACTGTGCTGCTGTGCATAGAATATTCTAGAAAACAAGCTGAGAAGAAATAGTGGGAGAAAACTCTCGGCTTCAGACCAGAATAGCCACAGCAGCTCCATGCACTCAATTTGTGGGCTTTAATGGAAGGAAGCTCAAATGCAGAGGTTGGGCTGGGCTGGGCTGGGCTGGGCTTGGATGGGCTGGGCAGATGGGGACTCAAAACTTTCGTAAGGACAGGCTGAAGATCTCAGGGTGTGGCTGAACAAATTTTCTCCTGCTTTTTAGTAAAGTATACGTAATGGCAACTCTCTCTCTCTCTCTGTCTGTCTCACACACTCTCTCACACACACACACACACACACACACAATTTGGTCTGAGACACTCAGACCATTTTTTTTCAGGCTGGGAACTAGAGATCCAGAAATCACAAATGCAAAAAGTGGCATTTCTAATACAAACACAAGCACAGTTCCTTTCAATTACTCCGCTGCAGTCACAGGACAGAAGTAAACACAAGCTCACGTGCAGTTAATTACATGCGCTTACAAAAAGAATCTCAATATATGAAATATGCTATACTGTATATTACATTTTAATAAGTGAAAATGTGGAAAAAAAAAAAAAAAGTGGTAGCTATTTACGTAAAATGCATGCACGGAACAAACAGGAATTTTAGGCGTGTGCACTGAGTCCTTCACCACAAGTTCTCCGGGAACAAGGCTGTAACTGACAAATGACTCATTCGAGGTTACCTTGTTTGTGAAAGACTTAAGGATGGACAGAGACGGATTTAAAATCCGACGGGTGCTGATGATCGTGAGCCGTCATGAGTCTGGGTTGCGAGCAGAGAAGCGATGTGGCTGGGGTTTGTACCAGAAAAGCATTGCGACAGTGAGAACTTTGTCTGATGGATGCAAAAGACAAGGGCGGCAATGTAATGCATGTTAAGTGTATTAGTCACAGTCATATGAAGGGTCAGCCACACTATTTTCCTCCTCTGGGGAATCCACTCAGTTTGCTATACTACTCATTTGCCCTTGTATCTCTTTGCTGATAGAAATCGCTGCCAAAGTTGCGAACAGCCATTCCACAGCAGCTGATGAAGAAGAGGGCAAAGTGACCACTTGGTTTTTATCTAATGCTGCTATTTTGGGCCAATGGCAGAAAAGAAAAATAATTTAAAAAGTATGGTCTGCTGGTCTTAATTTAGTTTATTTTCCAGATGACCCTCTGACTCCTCGTTGTCTACTTACAGGAACCAAAAGAGCACAAGCGGACCGAAAACATTTGCATGGATAAAATGTAAAAAGCCTGATGCTACAAGGAGGCTTTAACGCAGTGACCGCCCTGACATTGCAAAATATTTCCTTAAAGTTTATTTTCAAAATTTTATTCACAGTATGAAAATAGTGTGTGCTTCGCTCGTGCGTTGTTCTCTCCATACTCAGCGGACACGTGCTCGCACTTGGCACATATTACAAATAAGTAATAAGCGACCAAAATCTCTACCAGAGGTCGGAAACTAAAGGATCAGAGCCAAAAGGAAGGCTACATTCTGCTCCCAGTATGACCAGTTCTGTTTTGTCCTACAATGCAGCATTGAATATCCGAATGAAGCCCAAGAAACGAAAACAGGAACGTAAAACACGAACTTCATTAGAAATGGGAAAATAAATATATTTGAAACATTTCCGCGTTTGCAGATATGTGAATGCTGTTGTTTTTTATTGCTGTTAAGATGATTGTTACTTAAACAAGCTTTACATTAATATTTTGTTGCAATGCCTTGCTCATTGCAGATCTGGCCTGGGGGGAGATCACGTTTTGTCAACGAGCAGAAACAAGTTGACATGACAGGCAGGGCCATGCACATAGCAGACACCTACAAACATATACAACGAGGTTAATCTAGATACACATAAATTATCTCTTGAATTTATAGACACATTATGTAGATTATGGAAGCACACAAGAACAGAAATTTGGTCAAAACACCAGCAAACTCTGATTTGTGATCACGCACAGAGATGTTACTCAGGGTAGCTGGTTGCTTAAAATAACTCGGTAAAGCTTTTTTCTGCTGTCAGAATATCGGATTACATTAACACATAAATGCCAAATTTTACAGGCAGCTCATACCAGACGGAGACTCCATGTGGTAACTAGTGATTGTCCACCCATTCCAGTCAAAAGACTGACTTGGATGGTAATGGTTTAAGGACATAAAACAAAAATAAAAGGGAAAAAAAAAACATGGTAACACAGCAATATTTTAATTCCACGAGTATGTGATCTCCCGTAGCTCTAATAACATTTATGCTAAAATATACAATAAAAAAGCACATAAAATTCTATTGGCGTATGATGAACAACAAACCTGACAAAATTAGTCGAACTGCTACTCTTAATGTTGGACAAACAGATGTGGGGAAAGCGTAACAGGATATGCTTCAGAACAGCCTCAGGTGGAAGATCACGAGTTGCACCTTTACATACGGCCACTCCCCTGCCGTGTTTACTCTTAACTTAATTCCACAAATGCTATGATGTGCCATCTTCAGCGTTGGGTTAATTATAGTCCACTACAACACCCTGGAAATGGTGTTTTAACAGCCAAGTTTTCCACCCTTCTCAAGGTCTTGTAGCCCAAAAAAACAAGTCACAACTAAACAGCCCATTATATTATTAAAACACTGCCAAGGTGCCTTAACACACTTTGCACACTGAAACTTAGCCATTGTCTTCCTCAAACCAGCCTGCTCACCTCATTACCAACACATTCATGTGAAAAAAAGTCTGTGCTTTTCAGTAACTGAGCACAAATTGCAAATTCACCTTTCTGAGCTACAGAGCCTTCACTGCTCTTGTTGGCAAAGTTTTGAAAACAAGGCTATGTTTGAAATACAACGGCTTCTCTGACCCGGGCGCTGGCATCCCCGTGTGACACGCACTTTCACAGCAGGAACGGCGTGTTCTCCTCCGCGCGGCACAATTTGGACCAGCGGTCTGTAACACACAGGCCGCTATTTTCAGCTGTGAACACCAAACCCCATTGTCAAAAAAAAGATCTGGTGCAAAAATGTCTAGCACCAAAGTCTTTTCGCTACACAAGTTTATAAAATTTCCACACATACACTTTATTCGTGTGACATTCAGCAACAGCAAGTGTGCTTGTTTTCAAGCCACCCAGAAAGCTGAAGATACAGGCTTGTTGCCTTTGTGCATAAGAGAAAACACACAGGTCTGGTCATGCACACAAACATCAAACAGACCAGAATGAAGGCACACCCAGTAAAACAATTGTATGAAAAAAAAGTTTATTGTGCATTCCGAATCATAGTCAATACCACAGAACAAAAGGAAAATAACTGTTACAGCTAATTACCTATAGTTCTATGTCAAATTTTAATCAAGCCATCTTTTACTTTCCCTCCAAAACCCAAGGAGGGAAACAGTTACAGCAAGACAGGAAACTTAAAACTGCCTTAAACAGAAAGTCTCCTCAAACCCGACTCGATTGCTTTCAACATATATACACTTTACATAAATACTTAAATTTAACTAGGTATAAGAGGTATGTTTACGACAACAAACCAGTCCTCAAAACTAAATCACACAGAGTGCAGTGTGTTTCTTTGAGTATTGGCACTAATTAGTCTTTTGTACATTTGCCTCACTGGAAACAAGCCCCCCCCCAGTTAAACCACAGGCAAACCCTAGGACAGATTTGGTTTAACTAAGACTATACAAAAAAGGTGGTCATGTTGGAAGTTACGCTGCTGTATTTATTACACCAGGACACATGGCTGGTTTGGAACCTTCCACCCCACAAATGAATCCACACTCAAAATACGCATTTACTGTAATGTACTCACTGCAGGCCCTGATGAAGCGCCCCACACATACACACACACCACACACACACACCCCCCCTCCCTGCAGGGTTCTAACGGATGGCTTTCACAGGGCTCTTGAAGCTGGAAGCTGCCTGGAGTTGCAGCTGGTAGGCCATGGGATGGATTTTAAAACCGTAAAGCCTGGAGGAGAGAAAAGGCAGAGAACCTAATTATAGACATGAAGTAACAAACTACATTCTGCTGTCTGTGTTACCTTTACATCTTGTTCTTTTGCACAAGTTCTGTTGCTTGCACTATATAAGATAGCAGTAGGTAATGTCCTACTTGCTGTCTGTTTGGCACCCTGTGCATTCTATCAGTAGTCTCGTGTCATCCTTTTACACACGCATTTAAACACACTCACTTGACTTACTTTGTTAACAAAGCCAATTTAAGATACAGATGTGTATTTGCTTAAAACTACACTGCAGTTTGTTTTGCAGTCTGTACAGGTAGCAGTGGAGCGCTGGCACTTCACATGAAGCTGTGTGGTTGCCACGGTGGCCAATAAATACCTAGGCTTGTCCAACAAATGCCTCTCTCTTAGTTTTTTAACATTTTACATGGTAAAACACAAGTCATCCCAGCACACAAACATACAGGTGTTCTGCTGGGACACACCAACATCTGCATGTGCTGTACGGGCCCAAACCAAAGCAGAACTGACCTGGGCACAAACTGGTTGGCGGGCCGCTTGGGTCGATACTCAGGATGCACCATGAAGAGCATGTGGGGGAAACCGGTCCCAAAGTAGGCCCCGTCAGTGTGATGGTGCCGGGATGACTTGGGTGTATACACATCCATGCACTTGGGGCAGTACAGCTTCACCATGGCCTCTCCAGGGATGTCTGACAACCCTGGTGAGCAGTAATGCATCGTATTGGGAAACTGGCATCGCAAACACAGCTAACCTGCTCACAAAAGGGGTAAGCTGATCTGTGCGGACAAACACCAACCAGAGGAAATATGTACGCATCATTTAAAAAGAGCCATTTATCTGGTAGGGACACTAGCTCCAGTTGAATGCATGTTACCGGTAATGTGTGACATTAGGCATTGTATAGAAGGCCTAGGAAATCTATAGAATGCCAAAAATGGGACATAAAAATATGAAATGCTTAATTTATCACATTTCCTAGGCATTCTGTATATATATATGCAAATAAAATGTAATCTGCAAGTATGCCATAGCAGAATTTAATCTAAAGGTTAAGGATGGGTCACTGACTACATCCTTCAAAACAAAATCAAGACACCGACTCTCAGTGACTAATGAAGTGCAAAGACCAATGCATACACCGGTCCATTAAAATCTATCCCATCGCTCAGCAGTAATGGCAAAGTGCCGCATTCTGAAATGAAGTCACCGCCTCCCGAACACACATCATCTTAACACTCACCAATTGGCAACATGGGCTGGTTTTCGCAGTAAACCCTGGGACAGTAACCAAAATCTCCTTGCTGGTATTTCTCCAACTGGAAGAGTGAAGCATATTGCCCATGTCAAATTACTTAACAAAAACACATCTATTCAACAGTAGAGAATGACATTATATTGCCCTTATTAACCTACCATCTGAGCAATACCACGGTTGGTGAGGATGTAACGGGCATGTATTAGGCCATACAGCATCTCAGCCGCCTGCTCGATCAGGTCACTCTGGTTGGGATTGTCCTCCAACTCCTCATCTGCGGCCACAGCAGAAGAGATGCGTGGAATAACCACGTGCCAGACAGTTTATACAAAGAAACAACCAAATCAGAAGTGACGTTCGTGTTGATGTCTGTTTTTCAGTGTTTTATTCAAGCATCAGCTCTCCTCTGTCTGGAATCAGCAATCTCCTGGCTGCACAGCTGCGCCTCTATGTTAGCTACAGTATAAATGTGCTCACCTGGCTCCAGGTCCAAGATCATGTCCAGGGCTTGCCTGTAGTGAGGCACCTGCTCATTCAGCCCGGTCAGGTTAAACTTGTCCTGAATGTAGTCCTCATCCACCTAACAGGCAAAAGGTGAACACAATACAAGCAGAACACAATACACTTCACAGATACACATAGCGCACACACACATTTTATTTACTTAGCAGGTAATATTCTGAATTAATTTACAAATAAGGCCAAGGGGATGTCATGTTTTGTTTAGTTTCGCGAAAAAATGTGTTTTGGCCACTACCTCGCAGAAGAATTCGTTTCCCCTCAGTCCACAAAACCAGGATATCCAAGACACTTCTTCGGAACTGCTCATTTTATTACTTCGAATGTCACCTGTGTGTACACAACTACATTTAGTAGGGATTTAATATATGGAAATGTGCAACATAAGAAAACGCACTGGTCCTTACACGACGTATCACACACAGCCGTCGAACCGGCCCTAACAGTTTCACCAAGTTAATATTGATCCGAGAAGTGCAATCTTCATGCAAGAAGATGCATCGGGAGTTACCGTAAAATTCGATTTGGTTTTATTTCTTAATTTTCAGAAAGAGAACCTAAACATGAATACGGTTTCAATCAATATTAAGTATAGTCTGGCAATAACTATTTATTAACCACAGACATTTTCCAAACTTAACTCTACAATAACATACGGTAATAAAATCGTCAGTAATGTATACACCAAAACTAAATAAGCCTAAAATCTTAGGGGAGATATAAATTTGCACCACTTATAAAAGATAACGTGCCCCGAGCTGACAAATCCAATATGGCGTGTTTCCCCGTTTAGGCCACATTAAATTTTACGACCTCGTTTCCAAGAATAAACACACATGAGTCTAAACATACGCTACAAGACTTCTACTCGTTTACCTGGTCTTTATGCGTGAATATGTTGACAAATATAGTAGAAGATGTATTTAATATAGTCTATCTGTAAACACTCCTCCCAGTGCCCTTGCATACAGATGTTGCAGTGCACCAACACGTTCCAGTATCGACGTCATGACGCCAATTCAGCGCGTTTGAAACACGGGGGATTATGGGAGGTGTAGTTCAAACCCACAACTGACAGGGAACTACGTAGAAAATAATCCCGTCAGGGCGTTTTCGAATTATGCTCTTCATATTTTACAAAACATTAAGCAAAAAGACAAACGCGATATTACCTCAGTCTGTCAGGATTGTAACGATCCATCAAATGCAACCAAATCTGCCAGAATCTGGAATTTATTTTGAACTCTGCACCAAATTTAAAATTTTTGTACTCGATATTTAAGTTTATTGAGGAAACGACTGCCAAAACCTATAAAACGTTATTCAACCTTTTTTTAAAAAAAAAAAAAAAGCCTGAAGATTCCTCCTGTATTGCACACTGAAACCATGGTCTTTTTACTTTCCTTTCTGTACATGTCCATACCTTATCCGCATTCAAAAGTTGAGTAATTTGCCAAACAGGAGTGAAGATGCCCACTTCCATTGTGCACAGATGTTAACGTGCTTTTAAAAATTTGTCTTTATTAGACTTCTATATCATAGTATCTGGAGACTTTGGACTGGTTCATAATTTCTATAACTCTAGTAAAATATCTTTTGAAATATCTATTATCTTGCACCCTGTATATTCTGACTGTAGTTCTGTTATCCTTTTGTGTTGTTTTATGTAGCAGCTGATGTCCAGTGGGCACATTGTGTTGTCTCAGCGTATTGTACCAACTGTATAAAGCTGAAATGACAATAAAACCACTATTCCATCCCATGCTGACAGAGCTACATTAAGATGACAGTTCAGAAGAACAAAGCATATAATTTGGTCATAGTGAAAATGGACCAGTATTAAACTGCACTTGAAATTTCATTATGAACAATTTCTGGAAGAGAAAACAGTGAAACTTCTGCTTACTGGTTGAGTAGCACATACCAGCCTGTTAGTCAAAACAGGTGGCTTCCACCTTAAACATTTTATACATTCTTAAAGAACTTTAAGCACACAAATTTCCATTAAAACAAAAATTTATTTCTCCTCATCTGTATAATGTTTATTATAATAAGACACTTCTCTGCGTGTACATTGCTCCCATGAACGTAAAAATGGCAACATTTGTTTGTGGGAATGTAAGTTGGGGTAGCTGAACGTAAATGCATACCAAAGTACAGTTGTGTGTATAGTATGGTTCCATTAATAAACCATGTTAAACCACTCAAGAGAATTTTAGTAATGCTGAAAATATGGTACAAGCTTGGTGCATTCTGGGAGAGGAAATCTACTTTTAATTATGGTCAATACAATATGAGCATGTTGACCAACAAATGCTGAGTACCCGAGCAATGGAAAATTCCACGGCAAGCCGCAGGGTGAACGACGCTGGCAGAAGAATGATGGGTTGAGGGAAAAACTGCACAGGATGCATCATCTCCGGCATGCTCTGCAGACAACCGTCATGGTGGAAAGGAATAATACCCACTTCATCACTTTGTGTTTAGGGTCTCTTACTTACAATGTCAGTTAATCTAGGACTTTATGCCAGGTAAATGGAGCCGATTTGAATATACACATACACACACCTGAATGTACATACATGAATGGAAATAAGTCACGGTAAAACTGTCCATTCTCTTTACATATTGTTAAAAGCGTGTAGAGAGAAAAGAGCGAAGACAGCTAAACGTCCCTTCCCCCCCTCAACAAGCCCTCCCCCAAAAAATATTCCACACAGATAGAGAACAATACTTGTATGTATTCATACATCACATGAATGCTGTTCTCCTCATGCCATTTCTAACCACAAAACCCCAACCTACAGATGTGAAAAGATGTACTAAAAAAAAAAAAAAAAAAAATCTGATTTCAAAAGTGTGTGCAACAGATGGTCTATGTGAACTGCTACTACAATGTTGAAACACTGCATTGCTGCAAGGGCAGATAAAAAAAAAAAATAATAATAATAATAATAATAAACCAACATTTTTCTTTCAGGTCTGACTGGAAACTGTTGCCATCAGAGAATGTGTGTAACTATCACAACTTGCCATCTCTGCAAAAGGTTTGAAAGGCAAGCAGATGTGGTTACCATCAAACGTGGGGTGCAATGGCTTTAAAAAAGCAACGTACCCCCCAAGCTCTCCCTCTCTGCTCTGTACATACAGCAGATATACACATCTACAGCACAGTGCAGTTACCTTCTAACACACACAACTACATTCACTATCATGTATGCCGAAACAGTATATAGTAACAGTACAATATTCAAATCAGCCTGCCTTGCCTTTTAGGACCTGTGTGATACTGCAAAAAGTGTTCTTGGTCAAAACGTACAACAGAGCTCCAGGCAGACAGCTCCCTATGACATCCCGTGGCTACAGGAGTGCGTCCAGAAAACATCTCTACTCTACAGAAGCAAAAGGAAAAAAAAAAAAAAAAATTAAGAAAACACTTTCACAAGGATTATAATGCTTACATTGTAAGACTACCTTTTAAATGCTTACTTATAAAGGACCCATATTTTCCACCAAATTTTCCTTGTTTAACAAAAAAAAATTAAAAAAAAAAAAATTGTGAGGGGTGTGGGGGTCAAAAAAAAAAAAAACACTTGGCAAAAGCAATAACCTGACATTTCTTAAAAAGCAGCTAAAATTAGCCCCTTGTTAATTCATCTCAAAAAAATATTCATAACATTTATTCTTTTCAGAAAATTATTTTTTTTTTTGCAGTGCAGCCAGTCTAGCGCATGTTCAACACAAAGACCCGGGAGCTGAGCCATGAAACCAGAATGAAACCAGAACGAACTAAATACAACCAATGGGGAACACGTGGCTTTGGAAAAAAGCAGGCAAAACCTGACCCGTTTCCAAAACAAGCAGCGAGAGGCTGTTTAAACGACCAGGGGTGAGCAAAAAGAAAACTGGTTACCACAATATCTTAAATGTACCGGTTTTGGACTATAAAATGAAGCGGTGGTATAAAATAATAAATCACCTGTTCTGAAGGAAATTGGTTGTACAACATTAATGTTTTAAGGATTCTTGAAATGAAAAGGGGGGGGGAAAAAAAAAAAAAAAAAAAAAAAAAAAAAAAAGTGATTTGTTTAAATGGCCACATAAAGTTTTGAAGCCCCGCAAAAATTTAAAAAGTAATAAATACCCACAAAAACC
>JABJVR010000039.1:70765-87121 GCA_025773905.1 Chitala chitala | reverse complement strand
AAAAAACAACCCCTTTCCCCAACCAAATTGTTTCAAAACACAAAACTTATAACGGATACTTCAAATCAAACGGGGCCGCCAAAAAAAAAAAAAAAAAAAAAAAAAAAAAAAAAAGTCCTTTGTTTAACTGTCCTCATTAAAGTATGCAGCCCCCTCAAAAATGAAATACATAGAACTTCCCAACAAACAGACGTCCCAGCTGCTACTGTGGAATAAATATACAGGTACATAAATATAAACATTGGCTTTCTCTCTATAAGAATAAGCAAAACACCCCTTTCATGCCGCCGTTTCCAACATGTGAGTACAACATGTTGCATGCAAACACCTAACAGGTTATGCATCCATCTGCTGATGTATTGTGCTTGTACATAAAAAGAAATTCAGTCAAAGTTGCCTGCATTTTAAAACCAGCAAGGGCTCTATAACACCCAATTGAGAAGTGAGGGGCCAATTTACAGTGCACTTAGCTTGCAGGAGGCAACTGATGGTTTACAAAATGACAGGTGACAACAGCTAGGGTAACGACGATGCACTGGCGGGAGCCAAAGTTAGAGTGTGTACACTGTCTCCGTATCAATGCAATATACAATAATGTGCTACTTATGTAGGCGAATGAGGGGTGAGCATAGAAAAAAAAGGGTCTGGATGAAATAAGGAGGGAGAAAGGGAGCATTTGAAATGTTTGAAAATTTTTTTTTTTTTTTAATTTCACTTCCTGTTTTTGGGAGAGGGCCAGTTGCCACGTCTGTCACTACGATTACCACTTCCAGTGCCAGGGCCGGTGCCCCCACCCCCACCCGCAGGCCCTCTAGGGCCCTTTCCGCCTCCACCTGCATTTACTCTTCTGTTCTGGCGTTCCATTCCAGGTCGCTGACTGGAAAAGCTTCGCTTGTTTGCGGCAGATTCTTTCGCGGTCATCTCTCTTTCCATGCCACCTCCACCACAGGGACCTCCCCTTCCTGCTGGGTGGTGGTGATGATGATGGGAGGTGTAGGTTCTCCCTACTCCACCCGTGCCTGCTCCTTCCCTGTCACGGAACTCTGTGAAGTCACTGCTTTCGGAAGCAGTCTCCCACTCCTCGTTGGCTTGGTCAGAATTCTGATTAGAGATGTCTGGGGATTTGGCGCCCCCTACTGGGTTATGGTTGTGGTGGTGCTGGGGGGCTGTACCAGGAGGATAATGGTGGTGATGATGATGGTGATGGTGGCTATTCATATTTGAGTTGACTGCAACCTGGTTACTGCTGTTGTTGGGGTTACTGGCACCTGCCGGGATGTTGTGGTTTGCACTGAGAGCAGGTGCCGTGGTTGTGTTGGGAGTGCTGTCCACAGCTTGTAAGGTTATTTGGGAAGGTGAAGCTGGCCCCTGCTGTGGTACATCTGCTCCAATTATGCTGGCGCTTCCATTCATTCGTGCTGCATTTTCCCGTTCTTGCTTCAGCCGGCGGAACCTTGGGGGCTTGTCCTGTTGATGCTGTGAGCGGCCGTGCCGACGACGCCGGGGCGGGCGCTCAAAACTGCGCGGAGGGAATCCGCGGCCGTCTGGGCCAGAGACCTGGGAAGCAAGGTTGTTGGGAGCTGTGGAATTCGGAAGTGTGTTAGCTGAAGAGACAGCAGTTCCCACACTGCCATTCTCAGATGGAAGTTGAGGTGTGGGAGCAGGTGCTGCGGTTGCCAAGGTGAGGGCAGTGTTAACGGTCTGATTTTGGTTGTGTCCTGAATCTGCTGCTTTCTCCTTCTTCTCTGCACTACCTCCACGACCTAAATCTTTAGGAGGCACAGACTGAGCAGACATTTGTTTGCGGACCGAAGAAGATTTGGACACCCAGCTATGGGAGCTGGAACTGGGTCCAGTTCGATGGCTGTTAGAGATCGTTCCTCCACTGCTACCTCCACTTCTGTAGATCCCACCTGCTCCAGCACCCCCACCTCGGCCTCGCCTTGAAGGAACACCCCTAGGCGTGAAGACACGAGTCTGGGAGGTTCTGGGCTGTGTTGATGAGGTACAGCCTCCACTAGTGGCAGACGTCTGATTGTCTGTACTGCCACTACTCTTGGATTGCTGCTTCCTCTCTTCTTTGTCAGAGTGGGCAAGGTCACTAGCTGCACTCTCGCTACCCGTTTCAGACCCCCTCTGTCGTCGCCGCTTTGGGACCTCTTCGTACTCGGACCCCTCGCTCCTGGTCTCACTGCGATTCCTGGCACGCCCAGGGTTCAACTGTGAATTCCCTTGTGCGTGTCTTCCACTGCTCACTGCAGTTTCTCCTTTGTAAAGGCCAGAATCCTGGGCATTAGAGCCTTGTGAATGGCCATGGTGGTAGCTGTTGCTTGTTGATGATCGGTAGTCTCGAGAGCTCCTTGCACCTGCTCTCCCACGAGCACTACCACCACCTCCGCTACCCGAATATGTTCCCCGATATCCCCTTCCCCTTCCATAAAATTCTCCTCGACTACGGCCAGCTCTGCTGCCTCTGGATGGAGCAGTATGGTGGAAGGAACTTCCACCACCACCTCCACCACCCCTCTCATAGGAACGTTCCCTCTCTCGTCTGGATGATGGAGCAGAGTATCCTGAAGATGGAACTGGGGTGTCCCCCTCTTTAGACGTTTTTCCTGCAGCTCCCACTACTCTCTCCTTTCCTCCATTTCTGGACTTATTCAACAGTGCTGGATCATCCTTAGGCCCTGCAGAGCTTGTGTGGGAGTTGGTGGAGGGATCTTGCTTGACTGGTGGTTGGTCTTGTTCTTTGTCCTTCCCTCCGACTGTCTTCTCCAGTACCTCTCCTTCACCTACTTCTCGTTTAATTTCTCGAAACACCGGCTTCTTGATAGGCCCGGCGCGCTTGTTGATATTAGTTCCCCCAGGCTGAGTGGAAGCTTTGTTTTCTATCACAGTGCCTGTTGCTTCCTCTCCTGCGTTGCTACCCGCTGGAGTGTTTGGCTTCCTGCCATGCGAAACGCTACCAGCGTTGCTGCTTCCAGGACGGGGACCCCACTGTGTCTCAGTCCTGTGTTCACGCCCACGCTGGCTCGGTTTAGGGTGCTGCGGCTGAACAGGGTGATGCGAGGAAGGTACAGCAGATGAGTGGCTGGAATGAAGGTGAACGTTGTCTATCTTCTCCTGCTTTCTGCCAGTACCGATTCCGACCCCCAAGTCGTGGTCATGGTGCGCAGGCAGAGCCTGCAGAGAGACCTTACCGCTGTTGTCATCTCGAGCTGACGATGAGGAAGAGGAGGAAGAGCAAGAAGAAGAAAGGCAGGGCTGGTTGAGAGCGGGTGAGGGCTCGCCCTTTTTGGTTTCTGCTCCCCTTTCACGCTCTCTTCCATTCTCTGCCTTGTGGGTGTGAATGGGAAAATGAGAAGGGTGAGAATGGTGAGAATGATGTGGGTGCAGATGGTGGTTGTTTTCCAATGGAGAGAGTTCAGCACGGCCATTACGGTCATAGTGGGGGTGAGGGGCACCCCAGATCTGCCCCTGCTGGCCCCCTCTGGAGTCCTCATCCTGGTGGCTGAAACCATGCAGAGAAACTCCACTGTTACCCCTTTGTTGTTGGTGAGGGAGCCCTCTGGACCCATTGTCAGGGAAACTGCTGTAGTTACCCCTGCCTCCCATGAAAGACTGGTGATGATGGGTCAGATGGCCTCCACCTATTCCACCCCCAACCCCCTGTGTGCCAAGAGGGGGTGGAGGGGTTTGGTTAGAGGAACCAGACGGAGAGCCTGAACCAACAGCAGACTGTTGGATGGTGCTTGTTCCTCCATCTCGCAATCGACTTGGAGGTGTGTCACTCCTACACCAGGACAAAAAAGTTGAGAGAATTAAGAGGTCATAATTGCTCCATCTCTAATCCAGATTTACAGGTTACATGTTTATATAGTCACCTCAAGCCTTTACTGCTTTCTTCGTCCTCATGCTGCTGCTTCTGTCGTAAAGGAGACCCTAACCCACGGGTCTCAGCACCCCCCGAAAACACATCCGGTGCCCAGGCCAGCTTTGGATCCATAGGAGGAGTTCCACAGTGGGGGTGAGGTGGACCCGGGTGGGCCTGCTGGCGATCAAACGCATCGGACCCAGAGCCACCTGAATCTGAGCGTTCACGAGCCAAAAGCCCTAAAAGGAGGGGAAGAAAAAAAAAAAAAGATAACAATGAAACTCTATGCTGCTTGCAGGTAAGAAAATATTGAAGTGAATTATTTATTTTGGCATATTAGCCCAAAATCTGTTTACTAACCAGAGGGATGCATGCTGGGAGCATAATAGTCCATGTGTGTGGGACGGCCTTGCATAATCCTCGGATCCATGTAGGACATCATCATCCAGCGAGGGTCAAAGTTCATTGGCAGCGGAGGAGGTCGTCCCATCGACCCGGGTGGGTACAAGGGAGCCTGTTTGGGGGCCGACTGTGGTGGGGCACCGGGAGCTGGGCCTTGAGGAGCTGTTGGTGGCTGGAGCTGGTTTTGGGCTGCCTGATTGTGTTGCTGCTGTTGCTGCTGCCACTGCTGCTGCTGGTGTTTGAGAAACTGCTCCTGGGAATTAAAACGATAATAATAAAATACCACCAGCACAATGCAGTGGTGACATTTTTAAACAGTTCTGTACAACATTTCTCAGACGTAAGAGGACATAAAACACTGACGGACAACCGACCTGCTGCTGCCTCTGGAAGCGAGGGGGGAGAGACTTCTGGTACTTGGAGTAGCACTGACTTGGGGGGCCACCTGGCTGGCGGCCTAGCCCGACTCCCCCCAGCGTCTCTACTTTCACCACATCTGGGGTGCCGCCGCTGCGGACGATCGGGGTGCTGATGGCCTCCTCTTTCACTTCTCCAACCGCCGCTGTGTCCAGAGCTTGGGGAGCTGGGGGTGGAGGCCCCTGCTGGGAATCTGAGACCAGACCAAAACAGGTCAGACGCTGGAGGAGCATATTACCACCAGGACATGTTCAGCTTCAGAACAGAAGAACAAACACTACTTCAGGTCAGAATACCAGCCACACCACAAAACTAACCTGTGTTGGAATCATAGCTACTGTTACTGCTAGCCCTCTGCCTGTTGTTACTGCCAGCCCCAGCTCCGGTTGTTGTGTGGGGAGGAGCGAGGGGGGGCTCATCAGAGTCCACGCAAGGGGAGGAGGGTTGACTGGTGGTTGGGGAGGAGGCCGTGGCAGACAGGGAGGGCCCGGACCCGCCATTCTCTCCGACGGAGGCCGTGGCCGACTTGGCGCTCTGCTGCTGCTTCTCATCCAACCTCTTCAGCTTCTCAGCGCAGGCGGCGCGCCTTTCTTCCTCCATCCTACGCTCCTCCTCCTCCCGCCGCCGACGCGCACGCTCCACCGCTGCCGAGATCTCCGACGAGGACTGCTTCCGGCGTTGGCGCCACGTCTCGTCGTCGTCCTCCCCCTGGTGGAGCAGGGTGGTGGGGGGCGGCGGTGGGGTGGGGGACAGTTGCTGCTGCTGCTGCTGCCCCAGGGATGGAGACAACTTCTGGGCAGAACCCGAGACACCAGCGGAACCATGCTGGGGGGACGGACGATCCTGCGGAGAACAGCCACAAAATTACACCAAATGCACACTGACACCACCGATATGCCACCCAACACCAGCTGGCTACGTACTACTGAGGTCCTCACAACATTCCAACTTTTCCTGCCTTAGTGCTGCTGCTTCACCTGCACTGAAATCATTCCAAGTGCCACCCTACCATTATGTAGAGCTGCACAATGCTGCCATTACTATTATGGGCCAGCAATCTGACACTGTACCTGTCTGTAGTAGGAATAAGGTATCTGGCCTAAGAGTGGCCCCGGTGGGGGGGAAGGCTGCTCCCGTGGCCCACCCAGTCCCGACCTCCGTCCCTGCGGACAGAGGGGGAGCTGGGGTCAGGTGAGCCAGTGTCTCAACAACCATTAATTATCCAAATACAACCACTCCTTGTATAGCTACCATTCGCAAACAGGACGGTGGTAAATTCATGTTCCAACCAACTAATTGAAAATGACCAAATTTCACAAGAATTACAAAATGTACAAAATATATTAATGTCCACTTCATGAAGATTAAATCATAAAAAAAACATTGAGAATGGAATTCATAAGCAGTGTTGTTCACACCTAGGCTACCATGATTTGCATGTAATATTTTTCTTAACAACCTGGACAGTTGAAAAGAATTTGCTACCTAAAGGAGAAGAGAGTATATAAAAATGACCATGGCATAGTTCTGCCTGGAGGACAGCATATGGTACCAGCTAACAACCTTAATCCACAAAAGCAGCACCAAGGACAGAGCTGTAACATGGATTAAGTACCTGGTAAATTGTGGCATTGCCCTGACCACTCCAGCCAGTGCCCCCCTCCTCGGCCCAGCCTGGCTTGCTGGAGGGGGGTTGGGCTGCATCCTCGGGAACAGAGGGAGGGGTGCGGCGACTGTCACCTCCGCTCTCCATACCGCGGGAGCGTGCGATGGGGACCGTGCCCTCCTGGGCCCTCTGCTGCTCCCTCATGTCCCTGTCAGAGGGAAAAAAAGTTGCATGTCAGGACAAACAGCAAATATCTGGTTCTATAACTAACAGGAAACACAAGGATTCAGATCACCAGGAGGGACAGTAACACCCCATAATCACGTTCCTATGCAGATGTCAGCGTTTAAATGAAGCTCTGCATATACAGATGGGAATTTCAAATGTTACACTTTCCCTGCCATCAAAATTTATTTTTCGGTAAATTAAAAGCGTAACAGAATTAATGACCAAAAAAAATCTTGACACACACAACATTAACACTCGTGTGTAAACTGGTTTGTCCATCTTCCAATTCCACATGGTTCAGGACAGCAACAGCCCCATTAACGCTTCCTTACCGGGCAGTACCACTAGGTTCACTCCTCTCTTCATCCCCCTCTTCCTCATCATCACTGAATTTCAGCTTGGCTGAGTAGTCTATCTCCTCATGAGCTCCTACAACACACACGTGCGCAAACAGCAGTGTGAGCTTTTACCGTTCATCTCATATCAAATGGTCACTTGATGTTTGGCTGCTTCTCAGCACAACGACTGAGGATTAGCCTGAGCTTTCAACAAGCCAACAGGGAAACACTGTGGTACGAAACTCTACTACAAACAATTAAAGGAGGCGTCTGGTTTGTGGTGCAGAGAGTACGCTTCAGTAGAGGAACGAGCAGGCACGCTCACCAGCCCAGCCCTCGTCTCCATCATGATCCAGCTCGTCCAGCTCCTTCAGGTCATCCTGTTTCAGGATGGAGGGGCGCTTCACTGCCTCCCCTGGTCCGCCTCTCGGACCACCCGGGGGCCTTCCGTCCGGCCCCGGCCCACCTTGCGCACGAGAGAACCTGCCCAAAAAATTAAATAAACCTGCTGTTTCTCCTGGATTGATGACGTACAGTCACTCGCCCATGACCGAGGAGACGGAAACTCGTTATCTAACCTGGGGACCTCAGCAGACTGAGGGTATCGGTATGGAGCTTGGGGTGCATATGGTGCTGGGAAAGGTAGATACGGAGGGTAGAGCTGCAGGAGAAGATGAAGCGTTAGAAACCCAAACCCTGTCAAACAGTCCAGCTGTCACCACCTTCAGGATGCAACCCACTGAAACCGCTGCTTAATAGGGATGAGAACCCAACCAGGAGAGGGCTTCTACCACAACACACAACTGGCATGAGTGCATTCATTCACAGTAACCCAACGCTCACCTGCCACATACTGCGTTACTACCAAGTGCTAAACTGACCAGTAACCAGTTTCACAACACACAGTTCCCTCTTGCCCATGTACTCACGAAGGGAGGTATGATGCCACGATAGCCTGCAAACTGGGGGGCCACTGGAGGCTGGGACAGAGGCAGGCCTGGGCTGTTGGCAGGAGGGTTCCTAGGGGGTGCATGGGAAGGCAGGCTCTGCGGCTGACTGGGTGGGGGCTGGCCTCCCCCAGCCGCCCCCTCCATTACCGACGTCCCTCCAGCCCCGCCTTCGGCAGCCCCCTCTCCGGGCAGGACCGCATTCAGCGCACGGCCCCCCCCATCCCGCCAACTCGTCACATCTACAAAGCGAGCACACAGGGAAGAAAGACAGATACAGGATTGGAAATGTAGCAAGGCCATCATTCTGTGCTCCATTCAGGCTAAAATGAAGGCAGGGGTGGCTGCAGTAGCGCCCTTTAATGGACCGAATTAAAATCCCAGCAAGGACACAAGAGCAGTTAAATAGGGAAAATTACTCTATCAGGCTAACATTTAAACACATGTGCACACTATAAGGAAGATATACAACCAAGACCAAATAGCAACATTTTGTTCTTTGAGGGAGTCGTAATCGAGCGTATACTGTAGCAGAGCCACTGATGTACAAAAACTGAATTAAGACGTTGCATTCAGAATGGCTCTCCGATTACAACAGTACACTAGTACCATTATCAGCCATGTTTCACTGGCGTCTGTATTTATATAAAGTATTCCTTTGTACACAAATTACACTGATGATGCTCATCCAAAAATACGCAAATCCAAACAAAGGTAACATTTCAAATAAGCAATGACGACAGACGCACCTACACAAAACAGAAAAAAACGTCCAAAATATGACTTCTTGCTCAGCAGTCTCTACCAAATGCCTGCTAAGTTTAGAATAATGTTCAACCGTCAGCAATGAGACAGGCTCCTGACAGCTGGAGCCTAATCAGGGGCTAATCAAAAAAAAGTCAAAACAATGTACCCATTTACACAAAAACAAAAATCTGCACTATTGTTTAACATTGTGCATAAGGTTAAAAAATTATTCTGGCTGCCAACAGAGGAGTCATTGTCCAGGCGTGAGCCGGAGGGGCGGCGCTGACGGGCCTGGCACTCACTCTGGGGGCGGAGGCTTGGTCCTGGCCCATACCACTGATCGGCAGTGCCCGGGTCTCTGCCAGCTTTGTCCTGATCGCCAGCTGCCTGCAGGGTGGGAAATTCCTCGCGAGAGAATGGCGACGGTTGGCTTGATCCCTTTCCACCTGGAGACAGGAGCACAAGAGTCCTACTGTGAGGAAACCGAGAACGCACAGGAACCTACTAGAAACATTCCACAACAGAAAACAGGCAACCAACTCTGAGTTTAACCAGGAGCCCAATCAGCTCAGGCCAACTAAAAGGTACGTTCACACATTGCTTACCATCCCCTAGTGCTCCATGTGTAACACTGGCCTGTGCCCAAGACCTTGCCCCTGCGCCCAGAGCTGGAGCTGGGGCCTGAAAAGCAGAACCAGTAACCCCAATACCATTATGGCCATTATGGAACAGCAGCGAGCTCAGCGTAAGAAGGGGCAATCAAAATAGTCACACTCAGCATGAAACAACAGCAAAACTGGAACGACAAGAATCAAACAAATGCATGACCTACAGTAACTCAATGTTAAGTCCATGTGGTGAGACCCATTTCAGGGTGTGCGTCAGTCTTGAGCTAAGGCAGGTTACGGTACCTCTGTAGGGGCTGTCGGTGTTTTCGGCCGGCTCAACACAGGCGTCTGTGAAGCCACAGGCGGCTGCGATTCCGGCGGCTGAGCTGACGATACATCGGTACTGAAAGGAAGAGAATACACCCTGAGCAATCCTCCTCTGTTGTAATCCCTCAAAGCCATAGTGACAGAAACCAGGACTCCTAAACCCACACTGCACTTCCATCTGAGCCTTCAAGCCAAACACACGCTGAGAAAGTGAAGAGCTCTCAGCTGTCGCTCCCCAGTCTCGCTGACATTAGGAGCTGCGTACGCCCCGTACCAGGTACAGGAAGCTGCCACTGCCCCAATTAATAATTCACACCCTCATAGACACTCGTACTCAGAGGTCAAAGTGAGTGCTAATCACAGGTAATTTAAATAGGTCGCAAGAAAGTTTTCACTACCTCTGTCCACAGCTCTGCACCTGATCACATTTAGAAAACACTTCCACATTTCACAGTATTTATTTAATTAATTGCTGAAAGAAAAAAAAAAAAAAACATTTCAGAGGTAATCTCAGAAGTGTTACCCTTCACAATATCACAATAGTTTAAAAACAAAGCTGCATGTTATCCTGTTTTTAAAGACAAAAACCATACCACTCTAAGCATTTTAGAAAACTGCATTTAGCTGATAGATAAAACTACTTATACAGAAGCCATTAAATATGTCACTTCTAAATGTCACTTCAACATCCCAAATCACGATGTAGACAATTAGCGCCATTTGACAAACAACAACTGAGGGTCACTGAAAAAATTAAGGTAACTACTGTACAGTCCTGTGACAGGACTGGTTTTCTAAGATAACAGATAAATGATTCCTTTTTATGTTGTCTTAGTGCTGTAGCATATACTGATGAATACCTTACTGAGGGAAAATACAATTCTTATTGAAGAATATATAACATGCATATTTTGACGAGTATAAATAGTGAATATCACACTGTCAACATGAAGATATACAGCCAAAACAATACAGCCATTTATAATACTCAACGCAGGACACGGAACAAAAATTCTATTGGAATCACACTTGGTCTTATTACATTTGGTTTTTAGAAAATACAGCGTGGCCTGAAGGTCTAACAGATGCACATCACTAAGGCCAAATCAGCTGTTGTGCAAAAATGGCAAAAGCTGGGATCTTACTACATACATTATAGTGCAGAGATTCTATAACACTGCTAGTTTAAACTTGGATATTTACTGAGACTACAAAAACCCAGCTGTTCCTTCTACTCTTTTGGTGTACCTGAATTGATTTTTTTTATTAAACAATAATTGCAAAAACTAATTTAAAAAACATTTGCTTAAAAAAAAAAAAAAAAAAAAAAAAAAACACTGCCAGTATTAGTTAAAAACCCATGTTTTACTTTTTGCATATTTTTGCAACAAAATAGCGCTGCGAAAAACAGAATTTAAGATAAACTCTCTGCTTTTCAGATTATATACAATCTATTTCAGCGCTAAATTTAATAACTGGCAACTGACAGCTTTATATAAAAAAAAAAACTGCTGCTGTATAGCATATTCTCTGTTTACACTGATGTGATACAGGGCAATGGCTCATGCTGTCTAATCATTGAGTGAGCTGTCAATCACAGCAAATCTTATGTCTAGCTGCACCACAGGTATGCTGACTGAAGTAAAC
This sequence comes from Chitala chitala, assembly GCA_025773905.1. NCBI lineage: Eukaryota > Metazoa > Chordata > Actinopteri > Osteoglossiformes > Notopteridae > Chitala > Chitala chitala. The sequence continues at coordinate 75,980 of JABJVR010000039.1, read as the reverse complement.
ATAATTAGCAGTGAATCTGATGCAGTCTTCAAGTCAAAATGTCACAACATGCTGCTGTCCTATGGTAAGCCCTGGTTCTATTACTAATAGTATTATACGAGACATTTGTTTGCAAAGATACTGCTTGCTAAAATACAAGCTACTCATTTTCAAATTTGTACACAAGAATATGCTAAACATAACATTTTAAAAATCCCACTGCTAATGGTGATGTTCAACACATGAGCGTGTTGGAGTGTTAAGGAACAGACGTGGGGCAAGTTGATGGTCCGGACAGCGCCTCTCACCTCTTTGGGTCTGCGGGTTCCTGTTTGCTTGCCCATCCTGTGCCGTCTTTGGGGACAAGCGAAACGTTTGGGTCGTTGCCTTTGTTCTCCGCCTTCAGACTGGGCAGGTTGGCTGGGGGGGGCATGCGCCGTGCAGAGGCAACTTTACCAAGAGACTGGAGGCCATGGCGAGGGGGGACTGACAAACAGAACAGGTAATGAGTTAACACTACGGTTGTTCCTACAAATCTACACTTCACAGGAGGTTCAAACTACGACAATGGCTTTTTGCTGAGACTCCAAAACAGGCTAATGTATCAACAAATTGTTAATTTGTCTGTATGCAAACAGGATTTAAATTAGTCCAAAACTTTACGCCTTAATTTGCTGCAATTTAAAGGCACTTGAGCCAAGAGAACACGCTGCTCATATAAGTGGGATGCAATGCTACCTCCCACTGGCAGAATGACAGATTTAAGCATGACGTCCTCTTGACAAGTATTCAAACTAAATATTCAGAATCTGAAAAATGATAGCAATTGGCTTTCTATCAGGAAAATGTCAACATTCACCATTTAATTGACAGATAGCTTACAAAATTTTTGCGACCCATGTTTTTCAGTGATGAGATACTGTGACAATGCAAATATGACCATTTACTATGATGTATCTGATGTTTTACTGAGCAGGAAAAAATCTCTAGCATGACACTGAATTCAGACATTCAGTACAAAGGCTGTTTGAGGGCATTTTTAACTGTATACAATTGTGCAAAACACTGTGATAAAACCCAGAAGGCCACTCTGATGCTGTACGTGACAGACGGTCGCCCAACACAGGCATAGGAGTCACTGCCAGAAACTCACCAACAGGTTTCTGTGTTTCGAGGCTCTTTCCTTTGTAGGTATCAAACAGGTTGAGAGACGCGTACTTTGTTTTGCCATCCTTCCCCTTTGCTGTTTGCCCAGAGCGCTCTGACATTGCGCTGTCCGCTCATTGAGTATGGTGAGCCCTGAGACTGAAAGGGACAGGGGGGAGACAATTCTACATTTTTTCACTGTCTTTGCATCGACTGAGTGAGACAACGCTGGCTGTTATGCAGAAGTAAAATTGTAACACCTTAGGTGCACAAGCAACAGAGTAACAGCAGTCACTGGGTTGTCGTGGGGATCACCTTAGTACAGGAAAACTGTACCCAGAAAAATGGTAAGACTCACGGTTGCCATGGTAATGCATTATAACTGATATTGTACAGAGTCTGCTTTGAGAGGGGACGCCTCCATGGCAACACCAACACAGTGCTGCACAGCTCACCTATAAAACACAGTGGGCTAATCTATCAAACAATCAGAATCTTATCTGAAGTGACATTTTCCTTCTCTGCAGGTCACCAAGTGTGCCAAGATATTTCCAGATGTTCCTATACATTTCCAAAGAAGTAAAATGACCCCTTGCAACAACCAAACTTAAAATGTCCCCCGTCATCACAAAACCAAACAGCAACCTATGCAACCTAACCAGTAAAACAAAGTAACATACTATTAAATTTCATCTCACCCAAACTTTGAAAATAAAATCACCTGCAGAGTAAAAATAAAATCTGTTATACCTTGACGTATGGGTCAATGGGTGTGGCTCAGTATAATTCAACATATTCTACCAATTTAAATGGTTTCAAACTACACTAATACTACAGGGCACATTTATCATATATAATGTCGTGTTTTACCTCACAGTTTTCACAAAAGAATATTTGCTTTACGACTAATAAATCGCTTAGAATATACAAAAATACTGCTCTACATTTCCAGTAACTCGGCTGGTCACAAAAACACTTGTGATGTTGCATTACATTACAATCAGCCCACACTAATGACACTCGAAACCGTGGGATAGATTCGCAGTCCTTCCATCATACTGCTTGGCTGATTAACAATCAATGTAGGGGCCGATATAAAGGCTTCACTGTTGAGAATCCCATAAAGCCAAAAGATTAGATTAAACAACCACATGAAGTAATATAAACTCACGTCCTACAATCACTTTCTACGTGAAATACCAGATGGCTGCTTATTCCACGTTTGAACTTTTTACCTGATTCCTGCCATTCTAATGTAAACGCTACCTGTTTCATAACACTGAAATACCATAAATGCAACTGGCAGTAGTTAGCAATTTCATATTTCGTTATCCGCCCATAATCAACATGTTGTCTAACAGCCCTATGCAACAACAAACCGGAATATCATTTCCAACGGCCGAGTGACCCGGTCAGACACAAATGTTTAATAGCAAGAAACGTACGACCCCACCACAGCCCTAGATACAACGTTGTACCCATGCAATGGTCGCCTCTTTCGTTGTACCAGGCAAGACACTCACATTATAATGACAACTGCTAAATTTAAAAAAGGCGACGCGTAAACAATCCTGGCAGATTAGAAAACGAGGTCGTAAAATATTCCTTACGTAGCCACCAGGACGTAGCGATTAGCAAAATCAGCTCGCTATCCAAACGGTACAAGGCCTTCGGAGGAATTAAAAAAATACAAATATTAACCACACGATAGATGCATTTAACGTCTTAAGTTATAATCACCTGTATATTTGTGAAAATTGGCCGTTATTGACTTCGAACAGGTGCACGAAAGATCTGTAACGGACGGAATATTGAGCTATAAAACAGACGCGTGACCAAGTAGCTAGCCACCGCTAATGCTCCGCAAAACAAGGAGGCCGCGTTTTACACTTCCAGCCTCGCCGTACCGAAACGCACGAAAAAGAAGAAATAATGGCGCGATCGCGTGAATACAGAACTGCCTTTTCGGTAATCCGTGCGCGGTTTTATCGCTCGGCCGACCAGCTATGGACCGGCTTTTTAAACCTCCGACATTTGTAAACGGTAAACCGAATTACGAGAACAAAACAAAATGGCGGCTGCGGACTAGGCCGCGCTGCACTGACAACAAGCCGGCTGCACAAATAGCGGAAAAACAGCCAAGAGAAGAAACGGGCAGCACAGGTCGCGCTACAAATTCTTACCGCCTCCGTTTATTTAAAACTCCCTTCTCCATAGACAACCCATTTGAAAATAATCCCTACTAAACTACACCTCCATTCTAGACCCACCAGGTAACATTTCACAGACCGTGGGAGAACATGATCAATACTTAACTTTCGGAATGCCATAACAAGACCACTTACCTGGCCTTGTCCCGACTTGTCTCGAGGTTGTATCGCTAATGAATAAAACTGTTTAATAGCTAGCTAGCTATAGCTTACGCCGGCCAGCTAGCTAAAACCACCAATCCCGATATGCTGTGTGGCTAACTAACGTTAGCTTGATAGCTATCCGAAAAGCCCGAATAAAAATGGGGAAAAAATATTATTTCGTATAAAATCCGACTGGGGGGTTCAGAAGACGGATTTATTTAGTGCGACTCGGCTGTTACTCTCTTTTCTTTTTTCCCACAAAACAAATGAAAAAAGAAAAGAAAAGAATTACAGACTGAGGTCGATCCGTCACTAGAAGAGCCGTCAACGGCTACTGGCTACGGCAAAGCAGAAGGGGGCGGATCGCAGCGAACAGTGGGCGGGGCTTATTATCATAATACAGGACTGCCGTATCCGCTTCATGTTTCAGAACTGAATATAGGCGGTTTCGCAACATGTTCCTACCTTTCTGTAACGGTGATCTTGTGAACAGGTTGTCTTTTACATTACATTACATTTTACATTACATTGGTACATGTTGTAGTTACTCGTTTGGCATGTCATTATTTGTGTGCTCCATAGTAAACAGCATGCAGTTATTATAAAATGTGTAATTCTAAAGGAGCCAACGTTAGCTGTATTGATCGTGATGTATTTATCAGATTAGGAGATTAAGTAGATTTAGTTTTCTGTAGCAAAAATAGAAGGTGTTCACATGTCAGCCAGTGTCTGCCATAGTGAATATTAAATTCCAAATTAATAGAGTTACATAGACAATAGTATTAATTTTTGTGTAAATTTAAAATTTATGAACAAACTGCTGCACATTCGCAATTTAAATATCAGTTTGTTTTGTCAAGATTTTAAAATGCAACAGTGTATTCTCCAAAATATACAGAAATTATGGTTCTGTACGTCAATAAAACGAAATACAGTTTTACCTGTCATAGCATAACGTTAAATTTATTGAACCAAGAATTAAAAAAAAAATACTGATAGCGCATATCTAGTGTTTATGCCTTTTTAATATCCACACAGAGTTTGAGGAATTATTTTATGTTTGTGAGTGTTATGATTATGTAGTCTGTTTAGTATAAAAAGTGTAATTATAAGATGAAAGTATTACAGCTTGTAATTAATTCAAAAAACGACTAACTTTGCGTTTATCTGAAACATGTATAAGAGAGTTTATCATGGTATAAAAACAACTGACAAACGTATCATTGCAGAATGCATGTGTATTGTACGTTCCGTTTAATGTCCTTTATGCTCCTGAAACTGCGGCTGATAGGATACATCGGGCTGGAATAGCAGTTTTTCCAGTTCTGTTTGCACTGTTGCTCTTTAACGGGACATAAACGATCGCAGTAACCTGGTTAAATATGACTATTTAAATAATGAGTAAATGCAAAGGACCGTGTTCAAATTCAAATCGTTTTGCACGATGAAAAAAATTATAAAATAATAATCAGTAGATGGCAATATTGCATCTTTACTAATTCATGCAGACTTTATGTTAATTGCTCAAATAGGAGAGTATTTTTGTCACTTACGACTGAGCAGACATATGGGAAGTGTAAAACCTCATCAAAAGTGTGATTAATTCCATGATTTATACATAGCCCTGTGGTGGGCTGGCGCCCCGCCCTGGGTGTCCCCTGCCCCGCCCTGGGTGTCCCCTGCCCTGCGCCCTGTGGTGGGTTGGCGCCCCGCCCTGGGTGTCCCCTGCCCTGCGC
>JABJVR010000039.1:46566-70665 GCA_025773905.1 Chitala chitala | reverse complement strand
CCCACACACACCTCTACTCACAGATTGCGAGCAATATATATTCTTTGTTTTAATTTTGTGATAGAGAGAGAGAGAGAGAGAGAGAGAGAGAGAGAGAGAGAAGGAAACAGAGGGAAAGGGAGGAGGAAACAGAGAGGGAGAGAGAAAAGCAGAGAGAGAGAGGGAGCGAGAGAGAGAAAGGGGAGAAACACAGACAGAGAGGGAGAGAGAGGTAGGGAGAGAGAGGGGAGAGAGAGAGGAGAGAGGGAGGGAGAGAGAGAGAGGGAGGGAGAGAGAGGGGAGAGAGAGAGGAGAGAGGGAGGGAGAGAGAGAAGAGAGAGGGAGGAGAGAGAGAGGAGAGAGGGAGGGAGAGAGAGGAGAGAGGGAGGGAGAGAGAGAGGAGAGAGAGATGTACAATCTGTGTTAGCTGGGAAAAAACTGCTAAGTTTAAGCACCTCACTCCGCTTGACTTCTCAAAATGTAACATTCGCACAACTCAGACAAAGACAGGATGGTAACACAGCACTAATAACCACCCGAGAGAGCACTACAGTGGGTTTATTAATCACACGCAGCACCCCGACAGACATGGCACCACTCCAGCCAACATTCCAGGGCGTCCGTAGTGAACAGGACACAGACGCGCTGGCCGGCGAAACGCTGCGCTTTGTAGGGACGCGTTACATAACCGAGTGCGCTGCAGAAAACGGAGAATCGACACCGTGGTGGAACCCCCCTCCGGTGCTGCTTAAGGACACCGCTTCCACAACTCATTCATGGCATGTCACCCTCCGGACTGGAGACACACAGGATGTTTACCAAAAGCACCGTGCGCAGTCTCTCCACACCTTTTCTTTATACATTTTACTTCTGATTTTCCTCGGTTATATAAATAAAAATCCTAACATACATCTTTGCAGAACACAAAAAATAACATTTATATATTGTCCACAACCCCTAAACATACAATCTGCTCATCGTGGAGCACATTTGGTGACAACCAGTCTATTTCTATTCTGTTTTCACATGCTTTGTTGCATTTTCATGTTTCTGGTCTGTTTTTCAGTACCTGCCGATATGTTTTCTGCCAATAAAGCCACCTTGACTTCAATGGATAAGGGGAGGGAGGCTGTGATGTAGTCTGCCAATAATTTGTTTATAGGCTGTCTATGAAGACCGCTGAGTGACAGGTCTACTGTACATCCGGTGACAGCGCATAGCACAGTAGTTTGGAAACTGGGCTCTGCTGGTTCTGATCCAAGAGGGCCGCGATTCTGTATTCTTGAAAAAGGATGTTTAAACAAATTACTTCACAGAAAATCAGGATCCATCAATTGCTGGGAAAAAAAACGTGGACAGCCCATTCTGTTATGCAATTAAGTAATGATCTTTCGCTGGATTTCTTGGTTGGATTCAGTGTGTATCTGAGTGAACTGTACACATATATTCTTATCTGAGTTTATAAAGAAAAAAATCCACAGTACCTCACCTTACCGTTTTATTATTCTGAAATACAATGCATAGGTGAGAGAAAATAAGAAATAATTGAACTAAAAATAAGATTCCATACCGATCTCGACCACGCACCCCCGCACGCCAGACTTTTCAAAACAGACGCAAATGATGGATAAAAGAACACGCTGAATGGAGCAGAAAATTAGAAATGCAAGAGGACAATGACATGAAAAAGCACATAAAGTGATCATTTACACAGAGGTGGAAAAACCGAAAAACGGAAAATCTATAGATACTGCGCGTCGTACTGTAAAAGCACTGGTGACGCTGTATTATTCAAAGGAAAATTACAAAATGTATTCCCTATGGCCAAATTATTTCAGATAATAAAAATATGTAAAAATAACCACACAAGCATAATAAAAATATATTGTATTTAACATCCTACCGTGCTTTTCCGACGACATCACTTGAAGATACCGTTTGCAGTCTTTTGTTCAGATTGTCCTCTTCTGTGAAATGAGACTCCTTATTCAGTTTATATGATCAGCCTTTTTAAATTATTTATTAGGCTTATAGGTTTTCTTTTACTCAGGGCGTTTTTCCAAAAAATGACCACCGCCGACTACTTTTCACAGCTTTCATATCATAAATTAAATGCGCTTAATAAATGAAAATCGCTACTGACAATTAATATTAATTGATTCACTATTCTCCGTTTACGTGCACTTAATTTTTCCAGCAGCTAATTACAATGTTCCGATCTTTCTGCAGAGCCCATCCGCGACAACAGTGGAAAAAATGGGTTTCTCAGTTCTAACGCATCGCGCTATCGGTACATTAAATTAGTCAGACACTTGTCTTAAAGAGACAGACCGAGCTGAGAAAACCAAAAATGATTTTGAGTTCAGTTTGCGGTTTAGCGGCGGAGACGCGTCACGCCGAGCGTGCGGACGGTCCGCTCAGCAGGACAGTAAATGATTGCATGATCCCCGCACGACAAGACGCTGATCTGCGCTCAGACGGGCAATCGGGCAGCTTGATACAAAGTAGCGCTGCGGCGTGAATGTTACACTTTATTTCCGTCAGAAAACATGCGGTCATATTAACTCTTCGGCTCCTGTTAGGAATTCATTCCAGCGGGGTGCGATTGTGCGTACGGACACGGAATTACCGTTTCGCAAGTTTACGACAATGATTATTCACCACAATTCTGTACTGAAATTAAGTACACTTAACATATGTTTTGTAAAAACTATCTCCGTGGAAGACGGCAGATTATTTAATACTGACCTAAAGTTACAGTCGTGGCGATTTAAGTCTATTAATGAAGAGGTTAATGAGCGGCGTAAGACATCACTCTATACAACGCACGATGAAGGGGGGCGTGGGGGCTTTCACAATGGCGTCGACCGTGTGTTGATGTCCAGCATCTGTAGCGTGCCTCTAATGTACATGCGTTAGTTATGTGGGAAATTAACCATCGGTTATATTATTAAAATACCGTCGCATTCTCTGCAATGAAAAACAAATACTGTGGACGCATGCAATGAAACAAAAATGACAGCAACGACAATAATAAGAACGACTACCAGTCCTATACAGCAGACTTTATTATGTATAATAATTTACAGTCCACCGCTCCAGCCCGATCCCTGACTCCGTTATAAGTAATTTAAATATTTTACAGGTCCCCGTCGTGCGCACGCTCATACGTGCGTTCACACCCACGCTAGTTGTCCTCACCCCCCCCCCCCCCACGTCAGTGAGTGTAGAGGGAAGCCGTGAAGACGATATCTCTGCGGATGGCCAGGGAGGCTTTCTCCATCTTGCTGCCGAGGACGGCGTCGCCCACGATGCGAGCGGCCTGGCGCACCTGCCTGAGCACCTCGTCGAGTTGCTGGATGCAGCGCACCACGGTGCCCTCCTGCACGTCAGTCAGATGGGCGATCTCAGCGAAGGGCTGCGGGGAGAGAGAAGTTCGCTCGCCTTTCGCACACACGTCTGCATGCATACGGGCTAACTGGATTTCGCAGTACAACAGCACTGAGACCAGACAGCTTAAAAATACTACAGAATGGTTTTAACAGAGTACATAAATGTATAAATGGCAAAAATGGCTGACTTCACAAAAAAATGTAGTGCCAAAATGAACTCAGTCAATATTACACCACTAGTCAGTGACAGGCAAACAGACAGCATGATTGCCCAGAAAGCAGCATTTAGTATGAACTCACCAGGCCTCTGGCCCAGCAGTACAGCACCTACATCAGCCCAAACTCACCAGGCCCCGAGCCCAGCAGTACAGCACCTACGTCAGCCCAAACTCACAAGGCCCTGAGCCCAGCAGTACAGCACCTACGTCAGCCAAAACTCACCATGCCCCAAGCCCAACAATACAGCACCTCCGTCAGCCCAAACTCACCATGCCCCGAGCCCAGCAATACAGCACCTCCGTCAGCCCAAACTCACCAGGCCCCGAGCCCAGCAGTACAGCACCTCCGTCAGCCAAACTCACCAGGCCTCTGGCCCAGCAGTACAGCACCTACATCAGCCCAAATTCACCATGCCCCGAGCCCAGCAGTACAGCACCTATGTAAGCCCAAACTCACCATGCCCCGGGCCCAGCAGTACACCACCTCCGTGAGACCGAACTTGTACTGGGCCACAAAGTCCTCTGCCGACTGTGCAATCCCACAGTCCATCTGCAGCTCGCCAATCCGCTGGGCCACTGACACCACCCGCTCGATGCCCTTCCAGGAACCCGGGGGCACAAAAGAGAAGCAGAAGAAGGGGGCATTTAGCGATTTAAACGAATCGAGAAACGCGTCACGAACCCTCCCGTGCTGGCTCGTTAACGCCTTGTTGCGTGCGTGGGCTCGGCGCGATACCTCTTGCAGGGTGGTGGTGATGTGAGGGCTGCTCTGCGTATTCTGTGTGAACACCAGGCAGGACAGCAGGGCGGCGCTCTCCTCGGGGGCCAGGGGGCTCAGCGTGTTCTCAAACAGCAGCTCCGTCAGCAGCAGCTCGTGACGGCTGATCTGACACGCGACGCGCCCCTTTAGCTGCACGGCTCCTTTGCTGTCTATGTAATTCAGAGTCTCGAGCACCTTGGGAGGGGGGAGGGGGCGACCCGTTGGAAGATATTTAACCAAGACACCTTACTCTGCTTATATAAACAAACAAGTGGATGTGGGCAAGAATTACAGTTGTTTTACTCTCAAGTTTTTACTGAATCCACCTGATGTATGTGAAGGTAACGGGTGGCACCCAACAGCAAAGAGACTCACCTGCTTTCTCTGCTCATATTCTGGTAGGAGGGTGAGGGACTTGTCGGAGATGAGGAAGAGCAGTGTGTCCAGCTCCTCCTGGAGTTCCATCCTCTCCTGGACTCGGGCGAACTGCGACATGGAGCGAGGAAACCCATGTTCACACGGCAACAGTCCAACAGATAACCTTAAGCCTGCAGTCATCTCACGCTGACGAGGGCACGGAGGTCAGGTGCCACACTGACACCCGTCACGCATTTGCTCTCTTTTCAATTAACGTCCCCAATTCAACAATAAAACTGAAAGCAATAAGTGAAAAAAAGAGGGCAATGCTGTAAATCAAACTGGCAAACTGGATTATACTTTCGGCGGCTGCCAAAAACAGGGCAATAATGAAAATTTAAAACCGTCAAGATAACGATTCTTTAAACCAAGACGGCAACATTGTGCACGAAGAAAAATGTGACTCATCGGGGTGATTGTACTTCTAAAGGAAGTTAGCGGTGACGAATCGTCTGCCGGACGGGCCACGTAAAACCACAGTGCACCTTGTGTTGTAGTAGGGCTCTGGGGACAGCGGGTAACACACCTGCTCTGGGAAGGTGGGGCTGTTGACGCAGCTGAACTCCCGTAAGCTCTCCTGCAGCACTCGAACCCTCAGAGCTCCCTCCACCACCTGTATTCCCTTCAGCTGGAGGTCGTTGACGGGGTCAAGGGTCACGATGCCGTCCGGGTTCGCCTCAGCCAACCTCAGGAGCTCCTGCGTGGCCGTCGACACGGCCTGTCCTGGGGGGTCCAGCCTGACGGCGGGATAGGAAGACAGAGCTCAGCGGGACAACAAAGGGAGTCAGAGGAGACGAGTAGCTCAGGACGTTAACAACAAACAGGCCTGTGATCAGAGCCAAACACACGGAAAAATAACGAAACTAGGAAAGACGTGAGCATGTACCGATGAGCGACGAGCAAAGAAAGTAAGCACCACTGAGATGTGTAAATGTGCGCGCACCTGAAACGTGGCTGCTGTCTCTTGTTGAAGTTGTCGATGATCCTTTCTGGAATCACTTTGAGGGTCTTCACAGTGATGGCAGAGATGTCAGTCATTTTCAGTTTCTGCACGGTGTGACTACAGGGTCCTGCCAGGGAGGGGGCACGCTTATGCCAAATGCTACAGAAAAAGTGTGTGCGCATGTATGTGCGTGCGCGTGTGTGATTCACCCACCATCAGGAATAAAGAGGGCTGAGCTATACAGGTGTTGGAAGGGTAACCTCTTTTCCTTGTGTGGCTCCGCCTCCCCAAACTCCTTGCCTTTCTCACAGAGGATGAGTGCGGTAAAGGTGCGATTCACTGCGTCGTTGGACACCTGTGGGGTGGGGGGACAAACGCTGGGAAGCACAGCTGTGCCACCGACGGCCTCGCTGTGGTCACCCGGCAGCTGGAAACCTGCTATATTTAGGGCCCCCGTCTGTGGCCGAGTGTTAATGTAAGCAAACCGCGAACTGACAGGGCAGCATGACCGTGTGGGTGCGAAGTGTTTGCTGTGCATGTGAGGCTGTGGCTACTCTACGTTCTTCCTAGGAAGAGCCAGGCTCGTTTTATGAGGTCTTACTGACGATGTGGGGCGGCGGTCCTGCCCAGCCTGCACTGGGACCGACTGGGCTTCCTTTCCAGGTGTTCTCTAACATGGAGCAGCCCGTTTGGCTCAGTACATATCCGAGTATCCACAAACACTAAATGGTACTTATAAAACATACCCATCTCTTTGAACATAAAACATGGGACAGTCTTATTAATGTAACAATTATACACATATATTAATGAGTGCACCTTGGATGTATTAACATTAAATTTAGAGTGACAAACTGACAGATCCATATGGAAACCCTGACATACAAACCTGAAGGATGACTCCCAGGGCGTTTAAGTGCTGGGCGTTATTTACCACGACCACGCGGCCAACAGCCAGAGCTTTCTGTCCGCTGACAGACTCCATCGCTGCCCTCTAATACACACACACACACACACACACACAGAACACAGAACACAGATGGAGAATCAGTGTGTCACAGTACAGTCCCCATTTTAGCTGGTGAATCATGCATTCCCTGCACCGTGCATGCAGTGCTGCAGCGTCACCTGCAGGGCCTCGGTGGTCACACGCAGCTCGGTGACGGTGTAGTAGAAGGGCAGCAGGTCCCCCAGCTGCCCCCCGGAGTCCAGGGGAGGGAGGGACGACAGCTTCTGTTTCAAGAGGGAGATCCGCTTCTCATGGCTCTGAGGGGCGTGAAAGGACAGGAGGGAGACGTGGGACAGAGGGGGGTGGAGGGAGACACAAAGAGACAGAAGGACAGAGGAGGACACGGAGACACAGGAATAGAGGATGATACAGGGCATAGAGGGGTACACAAGGAGACACAGGAAGGACAGGGGAGGACACACAGGGACGAAAAAGACACGGGGACAGATGGACACAGGATAGAGGGGGACACAAATAATAGAAAGGGACAGAGTGTTCAGACAGTAAGGAAAGAAATGGTGCAGAGGTCAAATGGTGCAGAGGATACATTGAACCGTAACGTAAGCACAGACTATCCAAGGTAGTTTTAAGCTACATTGGGAGACACATGAAGCAGATAAACATGAAGTGTGACAACATAAATGGCCTCAGCACGTTCAACAGACAGCATTTCCAGTGACTAATAAGAAAAGCGTGACATGATGGGTGCGAGTTTGGCCAGCATGCGTGTGTGTGCTGCACATGAGGTGTTGGGAGAGCAACACGCTCTGAATGAGCAGAAACACAGGATATTGGTGAATGGCATGAGGTGTCACGCAGCAGTGGAGCTCGAAGATGCCCCCCCTTCCCAAAATGTTTCTAGCCGCCCCTGCACACCTGGGTGTCCCGGTGACTCTCGGAGAAGCTCCTCCTCATCATATCAGTGACCTCCAGGGCCTCGACCCGCAGCAGGTTCAGGATCATGGTGTAGGTGAGCCGGAACTGGGACTGGAGCACTGTGGGCTTACCCTGTGGGGGGAGGGGCAGGAACATGTTACGCACATGCACACACACGCACTGCACTTTTTAATGGCCCTCAGCAATTTTTACCCAACGCCATCCTCCTCGAACTTACTGCAGGGTTTATTCAATTGACTCGATTTATTTTCTTTTCATTTGCAGACTCCTTCACCCAAAACAGCTTAAACAGCTTGTAATTAAAACGATCCGTGTGCCCATTTACGTAACTGGATGTTAAGCGAAGTGGTTTGGATTTAGTTTAACAGACACCACTCGTAGCGGGCGTGTGAAAACGCTACGCCACCACGTTCTGTCTGTCTCCTCCTGGAACGTGCTGGAGCTCAGTGGTACGTACACTTCACTGGCTACGGTTATGCATCGCGCTGGCCACAGCGTTATGAAACACAGGCAGACGGACGTGCAGATAGACAGCTGGATTTGTGATTTGGTGCCCATTCACAGAACAGGAGACACAGGCTGGACTGCCAGGCAGTAAAGAAGGTAACACAAACCACAGAGAAGGGTCCATGCTGGATCAGGTGCCAGCCCAGTATGGGGCACATGGTAGGGTACACCCTGGTTAAGGTGGCAGTCCAGCACAGTGCACATGGCAGGGTACACCATAGATAAGGTGGCAGTCCAGCACAGGCAACCACACAGCAAACTGGCAGAGTTAATTTAATCCTGGGTCCACACTAACGCGGTGTGGATTCAAATAAACATTGTCAGTGTTAAATTAACACTACCACACCACTGGTCCCTAACTTTTCTCTTATACACTTTTTTTTCCCCCTTTCCTCATATGAACAGCTGCGAGTGCTCAAGAACGTTTAACTCTGGAAAGATGCAACGAAAGCAGGCAGGCCAGAGGAGCGGGGCTGTGACTAACCAGCATCATGACATGCAGGTCGCCCATGTTATGCACGTCCGTCTTGCACAGGATGATGACCATTCCCGTTGCGTCCAGGCCCCTCCTGCCTGCCCGTCCTGCCATCTGAATGAACTCTCCTACACACAGGTAGTGTTGGGAGGCAGAGTTTACCAGGGGTTACAGGGATCATCACTGCACACTACAGAGGCCATGAAAAATCACACAGGCAGGTCTTAGTGAGAGCAACAGTCCTGAAAAGCTGTTCTTACTTTCTCATACAACACACCCCGTCTGACACAGCGCTGCACTTTTCAGTGTGTGCATGTGAGGCTGTAGGCTGCACCCCATACCAGGCAGCAGGTTCCTGAAGCCCGTCCCGTCGTGTTTGCGGATACTGTCGAACACCACCGTTCTGGCTGGCATGTTCACGCCCATGGCGAAGGTTTCCGTGGCAAACAGCACCTGTGGTACAGGCCGGTAAGATGCGGCACATCTCTGTGCGCTGGATGTCCCGTGAAGTCGGGAGCCAATCGGACTCACCTTTACAAGCCCCTGTGAGAAGAGCATCTCAATGACCTCCTTCAGGATTGGCAGGATGCCGCTGTGATGTACGGCTATGCCTCTCTTCAGCAGGTCCCGCATCAAAAGGATCTACAAAAAGAGTTTGAGTTAGTAAATGATTAAACACTGAACATCTCTTTGTGCGTGGCCTTTTTCACATCCATGACCGTGACAGGATGGAGAGAACTCCCACCCACCCCCCCACCTGCGGCAGCTGCCGATCGGAGCCGCTCAGTCGACTCAGGCTCTTCTGGAAGAAGGAGTGGATCTCACTCTTTTCCGCCGAGGTGGTCAGGTCCATGGAGGTGAGGGAGCGTGCATTGTCATCGCACCGCGAGCGGGAGAAGGTGAAGGCGACCACCGGGGTCTGGTTCCTCTGGGACAGGAAGTGTAGCAGGGCGAGCCACACGGCCCGATCCTGACCAAACACATGGACGAGCAGGCCACCAACCGGGCAGTCGAACAAGCAACCAACCGGGCAGTCGAACAAGCAACCAACCGGGCAGTCGAACAAGCAACCAACCGGGCAGTCGAACAAACAACCAACCGGGCAGTCGAACAAGCAACCAGGCACGCAAAAACAGACACAAACAAACATGCAAACAAAACACACAAAAACAAACAAAAAGAATCATCAGTTACTCACTTAACTGCAGATACCAACTTAAGCACCATTTAATGGTGGAGAGAAACAAGGAAAAATGACGGTCATGTGTAAATGTAAACAAGAAACAGCAAATAACAGGAATCAACCCCTGGAAAACACGCAGGACAGTGTGGGATGGCTGACAGTACCTGGGTGGCCGAGGTGCCCTGTGATGAGCCCTTGGCACCAAAGGACTGAGCATGCTTACTGGTGCGTTCCTTCTTAGTCTCGACTGCGGCGTAGTACCTGTGCGGTGGTGAGACAGCCCAAGGTCAGCCTAAGCCTGTTTTAACATCTCCAAAATTAAAGCAGCTATAGGCAGCTGCCACTCAGTTCTAGGACCGCAGGGCCACACGGCACATCCAGCTCCCATTGCAGCATGACGACCTCAGTTTTAAGTCTCATTTTATTAAACTTTGGTGGCTCAGTTCCCCAGCAGAACCACAGCAGACACAGAGGGAGAGAGAGTGTGTGTGTGTGTGTGTGTGTGTGTGTGTGTGAAGGGTACAGCAGGCCTGCGGGACGTGGATGGAGGCTGTATTTCAACTCTCTGACTGCAGCTTTCAGCCCACACTGCCAGATTCTGCTGCATTTACACATTCTCCCACTCGTGACACCAACACATCCTTAACAGCAGTCGGTAAAGACGCGTGGACAAACTGTGAGCCTCCCTAGAATATTTTCTAGCCGTAAAGTGTGGAGCAAACATGTTTTGCTTGATAAACACACCATTTCAAAAAACCGCTCCTCTGTGTGCTTGGGAACATACTGTATGTGAAATCACCCCAACTGATCGTTTCGTCCGAAAAGTACACCTGATATATGTGGTACATCTATCAAATGTCTTCCCAGAGATTCAATTTGACTATTAAACTAAATTGCTTCCTCTCAAGTCAAGCAATGGCCACTCAAATACAGGACTTTTTTTTTTTTTAATAACTCACTGCACCTGAGGAAAGCTGAACCAGACAGGAAAAAGAGGTCATCATCACCCCTTAGTGAGGAAGTTTCCAGTTGAATCCACCAGAAGGAAGAGCTCTTTCATGGTTTTGGTGCTATTCCCAGTGTACAGGTAGTGTTCCAGGGGAACAGGCCTCTTCATTGTGCTGATCACGTAGATCGGCCGCTTCTTAATGCGCCTGCCCAGGGGCGGGGGGTAAAAGGGGGAGTAAGAAGATACGGTATAACGAATGTGGGTTTAACTGTAAAATTTATCTGTACACTGAAGTAACTGCTGGTTTGTCTTATGGTGTAAGTTTGTATATCACCACCTATTACTTTGGCTGTGCAGTGACTAAGCTATAGAGGGTTACAGCAGGACGGGCAGGGCAGAGAGGGGCTACCAACTGACACGTACCCGATCCACTCACTGAACTCGACAGCGTTGGGCACCGTGGCGCTGAGCAGGATGATGCTAACGTGATCAGGCAGCATGATCAACACTTCCTCCCAGACCACTCCTCTCTGACACATGGAAAAAGAGCGAAAGCGAGAGAGAGAGTGACAGAGAGAGGGAGGCACGGGGGGGGGATACGGTCGGATGATTCAGCGCGACTTCCCCTGAGCACCCCCTTCAACAGCAACACCTTTCAAATTATAACGTATGAATAATAAACACGTTTAGCTGGGGCAACGTGACTGCAGGGCGAGCCGTGGATTCACTACCTCTGCATCGTTGATGTAATGCACCTCATCAAAGATGACCCATTCCAGATCCCGGATGACTTCCGACCCGTTATAAAGCATGGACCTGAAAAATGGGTTCTGCTGGTGAGTAAACATCGATGGCTGAGTTTTAAGAAAAGCTCAGTAGAGTGTGACAGAACTGTCCCCATCAATTTGTGCCGATCAATGGCGTGTACCTGCAGGGATCCAGAAGGTACCAGACATTACCTGAGTATTTCCGTGGTCATGATCAAACATGAGGCCTCGGGGTTCAGCTGAACATCCCCGGTCAGGAGCCCCACGTCCTGAAACGTGTTCTTGAAGTCCCTGAACTTCTGATTGGACAGAGCCTTGATGGGGGACGTGTAGATTGTCCTGTCAGGGAAGGTGGAGCGGCTGTCAGAACGCTTCAACGTCACGGGGTGTCAACAGATGTGAAAACGTGGGTGCGGCGTGCGCACCTGGTCATGTGCTTCTGCGAAAGTGCGATGGCGTACTCCGCCACCACTGTCTTGCCCGCGGACGTGTGAGCCGCCACAAACACGGAATCATGGGACTCGAGCCTTAGGATCGCCTGCTTCTGAAATACGTCGAGCTCGAAAGCCCACTGTGGGACAGACAAGCTGCCCTTTAACGAACAGCTGCATTTGTGTAACCCTGGCAACGCTTCAGTGGCTTTGTCTACAGTAATACAACATCCCTCCTGTGACATTCATGGTACTTATTATCATCTTCCTCATCAGTTCCACCCACCACTGGACTAGTCAGACGATATAGGAATATCAATTAATTAATATCACTTGTGGCCAGTAACTGTCGTCAGCCAGTTTAAATTGTGTAAACCCTCTAAAAAGTCATCAAACCATGCAGCACTTAGAGTAAAAGAAATTCTGGAGGCCCCCCACACCCACTTGGGCCCCTCCCACACACGGTGAAGGCACACCTTGAAGGCCGGGTTGGGGATTCGCTTGTAGAAATCATCACAGGGCGAGCTAATGTCCACCGGTACGGCCCATCTCCTGTTCTCCTCCGCTGCCTCCGGGACCTTCGCCCCCTCCTTCTCTGGCCCTCCCTCTTTCATCACCGCGGAGGCGGTGGCAGCAGGAGAGGGGGTGGGCCTTGCGTCCTGTGGGGGTGGAGGCATGCATGTGTGTCTGAACAACCTGGTTACAGAGCTTACAGTCTCCCACACACGACGCCCTTTCAAGTCAGTGGAAGTTTCTTTCATCTTGGTCAAAAGTTGTTTCAGTGCAGCCTGCTGTAACATTCAATTCTCAAACCGTTTCTAATTTAAAACATTGTCTTCAATGATTCACTTCCTGTGTATTGACTAAGTAAACACAAGCACTAATTTGCTCTATGCACACTGCTGCACATGTAAGTGTGCCAGTGCACCTCACCCATGTTAAAGTGCATGTCACTGCTAACTAAATGGACTGGTCACCTTGATCCCAAGGTCTTCTAAACTGTTAGTCCTGGGTATTCTCTGAGCATCCTTAATGTCTTTCTTGTCTTCCCCTTCATCTCCATCCAGGCGAGCATCAATGACATCATCAAAAGTGGACAGGAGGGACAGCAGGTTGACTTCACCCACTGACGTTCTGGGTTCTTAAAAGAGAACAGAAGAGCTTTAATTGGGCAAGTGAAGCCTCATGAAAGCGTGGGAAATCTGACATCTGATGTGTGGGAACACAGACCTTTTATGGAGAAGTCCATGCCGGCTTTTAAACCTGGAGCCACTGTCAGCAGACCTGGGACAGACAGAAAAGAACACTGATTCATGTAATCACTCTGTCTTTAGAAATAAATGCAGGTGTATAAAAATAAACTCCCTCTAAAAACGATTCCCCCTGTATTATCAAATAAAGAATTACGAGTACATTTCCTATATTTTGCTCCTTACTACGCCTCTGAAAGAACAGTTTCACCTTTCTCAAAGTCTACTTCTTCCTCCTTCTCAGTCTTCTCCTTAATCTGTTCCAGGGTCAGCTCATCCATTCCTCCTAAACCAAAGACAAATACATACAACAGTAAATATAGAAATGAGGAATCATCGTTCTTTCCCTGTAATTTTTATTATCTTTTCCTGATATTTTTTTTTAATCATCAGTTCTGCATCAGTCCCTGTCATGAACATTAGCACCTACAGTCTGTGTCCAACGACATCAATTTTACTAAATTAAGGTGCATCTTGCAATATGCCTGTTAGGGTTTTAAAATGCAGATCATGTTACCTACATTAATATTGTATCTCATTAAAAATGTGCCATTTGACTCTGACATAATTTGTTACATTTTGAAGGCATATGTCAACACAATCACTGCAGACCCACCAGGCAGAAAAGGGTAATTGGTGTTACTCCCCCTGAGGCTCTCTGACGGGGGGCCAGGGGGTCGCAGGAGGGAAAGAGAGTTTTTTGCAGTCAAGCCTGTATCCTCTAGCATCACCTGCAAAGACCGGGGCAAAACAATGGCAGTATTAACTAGGTAATGTTTAATGTAGTGTCACAAAAGTAAAACCCAGCATATTAGAGAACATGATTCAGTATAAACAAACCGAGATTCAATATATGTCAACTGCATACAAATTGCTCGACAGAAATCATCTCCACAGAGACTATGCTTAATTGAGGATTGCACCTTGAACTATCCGTGACACATTGTAGCTGCAACTCAAAATAAATGAAAGCGGATTCCTGCACCTCATTAAAGTCGAGGAGCATTCCTGTTGTAGGGTCTCTTATGACAGACAGGCCAGCATGCAGAGGAGATGGGCTGCAGTGTAGCAGGGAGTCGACCTGCCGGTTCCTCTGAGACAGCCTGAAAATGTACAGACATACAGGCAATGAGGGTTCATAGAAAAGAGTAGAGAGAGGGATACACACACACACACACACACACACACACACAAAATATAAACAGCAAAAAAATGTGATAAACAGTGGTGTAGTCAAAGGCGGGGGAGCTAAGCTGCCCACCCCCAAATCTGATTGGCTACCCTGAATGCCAACCCAGATTTCTTTGACATAATTGGCTGATTTGAAGTATATCCTCCACCCCCCCAAAAATTGCCTTGGCCACTTCATTTGTAAATTCCTAGAATCGCCAGTGGTGGTAAAATATATATATATATATATAGACAGATGCACCTCAGGAACTTCTGGAAGGCAGAGTCTGTATTGTGTAAAGGCAGCCATGCCGGGTCACTCAGGAAACGTCTTTCCACCTCCCTCCGAAGATCAGGGCCAATTGGAGGGAGGCCATGGGGCAACTGTTAGGGACATGAGCAGTGTGACGCACAATCTGAACAGAGGAGGAACGAAGAAAAGAAAGAAGGAATGTGTGTGGATGAGAGGGAGGGGGAGAGGACAGTGTTCAGGCAGTGGCGATCGCTCACAGTGCTCAGAGGGTGCATTGGCTGGTCATGTGACACAGGCCGTGAGAGCAGCTCAAACCTTCCCGAACAGCCCATCTCCAGCAGTGAGAGGGGCAGGTCGTCAGGGCCCGCTGGGGGCAGCTCTGAAGATGGGCAGAAAACGGGTGTGTCAATGGTCATGAGCACACGGGGGCGGAGCTAACACCAGAGCAGCAAACAGCATGACTTTCACTGGCATGAAAATACAACGCAGGCACTGTATCTGATCTTAATTTGCCTTGTGTACACTATCCTCATTATTTACTGTGCCGTCAATGTTTGTGAGTGTTGTTTTTTTTTTTACGCTAAATAGAAGTCTTTTAACCACACAGGCACTATCATTTAGAAAATACAATCCTGCGAAAGAGACACGTCTGCATTAACACTTTGCAAGACAGTGACATCTGCGGAATCAGGCACTTTGTCTCACTCCAAACTGTCAGAGACCAACCTACGAGACTCTCTGCATCTTATTTGTACACGCAGTCAACTAAGCAAATAAAAAATAACATGTATTAACATTATCAGTTAATACAATTAGCTAAATGCTCTGAAGTAGAAGAGAGCTACCTAGAGACATTTATGTAAATGCATTCATTGGCATCACCACCGAAATCTTTTTTAACCCCCTTCAGAATTAATGGGTCGTTTATGATTACTCGAAAACACAACTGCACGTAACATCGCATACGTAAAATCCCCTACCTATTTTTTCCATTGCAGTCTATTCCGTTGCTTTCTCTTCAAGTTGCACAAGCAAGAGCGACAACTTAGCGTACACTTCCTAAGTGACGGGCAGAAGTACTTCGTATTACACATGGGGGGGTGAAGTTTCCTTTACTAATTTATTGTTTATTTCTTGCGATGATAAACATAATGGACTGTATTTAAAAGTAATATTAGTTATATTAAAGATATCTACACTAGAAATAAAAGACAAAGTTATACTCGCGTCAAAGTTATGAAAGTCCAAAACAGGTAGCGCTACCCGATGGCTGCTGCTATGGTCTCTTCCACTCTAATGACTGTAAACGTCATTTTCCTGCGCCTGTGTTGTGAAAAGAATCAGTGGGCTAACGCGGTTCGGTGGGTAAATAAACAAATAGTAATTGCGTACTACGATTGCATGATCGAAGTTTTATTTTGCGTGTGTGTGTAGAATTTATTTATGATACGAAACGCTTTACGTGTTGTGTGCTTTGTTTGGCTGGCCTTCGCAGTTTTTAAGTCTGGTCTGATTGAAATGCAGTGTAGTCTATGATGAGTACGGTATGTAGCTGATTAGGTCTGTAAGATCACTATAGTACTGTTGGTGTAATTGTTACGGTTGTGCTTAACTAACCATCTGCTGTAACACTACTCAAATAACGGTTTTCAAGTGACACAGGCTCAGTTTTTTACATGTGGTTTGAGTAGATAGATCTCAGTCGGATTCGTGTTTTTTTATCGAGTAGGTGTATTTTTCAGTTGTCAGATTTGTAGTCTACAAAAGACAATATCTTTTCCAGGCGTTGTCTTTACACCGATTGCACCGCTAGAGCGAAATGGTAGTGTTTCCTAGCACCCTCACCGAGGAAGAGGAGGCTTTGCAGAAGAAGTATGCCAAGTTAAAGAAAAAGGTGTGTGCCTGTATGTTCCATTATCATCTTTGTGCGAGAGTATTTTATTGTACCGTATTTAATTTACTTTATAAATGTCATGTGCTGCCTGCTTTCGGGACCAGGCTTATGTCAATAACGGAATTTTTATCGACAAAGAAAGCCACTGTCGATAAAAAATAACTAGGCTGTGATGCGAAAGTCCGCCTGTTCGAATCCCAGTCCAGCCAGGTGCGTCCTTGAGAAAGACACTTAGCGCTAGCTCCCCGGGCGCTGCATGATTGTCCACTGCTTCCCTCAGGGGATGGGTTAAATGTTGTTGTGACATGTATGTATAATGATATTAACTTTAAAAAACTATAATGTCCTGAATGTTATGGCTTGCGTTTTGAAGCACTCCTGTTTCACTCTTTGTAGAAAAAGGCTCTTCTGGCTTTGAAGAAGCAAAGCAACTCTAGTCAGACCAGCCAAGGGGGACTTAAACGCAGTAAGATTTCACCGTGCTGTTTCTCTTTTTAGCGTTTTTTATTTTAACTTCTGTTTTCATTGTTTACATGGGTGGAAAAGGGTTACCAGTGGTTGACAAAACCACAGGAAACACGTCAGGGCATATCATGGTGTTTTGGCTGCAAAAAGTTGTAACAGCACATGACGGTCTGTTGAATTAGTAATTGACATTTATGAATACACTGGTTCTATTCGTAGGGTATAAATGTTTTGTAGTACATAATAGGAAACTTTTATATTGGTGAAGTGCTTAACGTGAATTGGGTTACATTAGTGTCAGTTAAAAAATTTAGCATAACAGGTACTGTGAAGTTATTCAAGGCTGGAGAAACAGTAACTAGGGCCAACTTGAAGCCAATGCCTAAAAGTGGCATGGCGACCATGTTTTTGCTCCACCCTCAAGCGCTGTCGGACCAGCCTGTGCTGGACACGGCCACAGCTACAGAACAAGCCAAGATGCTCGTGAAGTCTGGGGCCATCAGCGCCATTAAGTCGGAGAATAAGAACTGTGGCTTTAAGCGCTCGCGCACGCTGGAGGGGAAGCTGAAGGTACCTCATCTTGCACCGTCGTGCACTTGAATAATCTGTCTGGGTGGTAACGCTGTACAGAAACACGCTGGTTTGTCCAAAGTAGCGAGTGCCCCTGTCTCTCTTTTTCAGGATCCAGAGAAAGGCCCCATTCCAGCTTTTCTTCCCTTTCAGCGGAGCGTCTCCACAGACGAAGAGATGCCAGAGGTGTGTGCTAGCAGATGGTCCTTTAATATCTAGAATCGTTTGCTCATTAGGGGTGATGGGTAACCAGCTCACCAGGTAGTGCTGCGGTTGGGAATGAAACATGAGGTCAGCCTGAACTCTGACCCATGGTGCTTCTAATAATTGAGGAAACAGTGTTTAGCTGGCCATGAAAAACTGTCCAGGTGGGGGAGGTAATATAGCAAAACATCTTTAACTGTCTGCTTGGATTTTATTATTATTTTTTTGTCCCCAGTCTGGCAAAAGAAGCCACAGAAAATCCTTGTACGAGAGGTAAGAGTGCGGTTTTATCACGAGGTAACAGCGGATGTGCTGGCTCTGTACACACTGTAACAAGTTGCCTCCATCGCACTGCAGCTTTGTCAGCTCCGCTGATCGCTCGCGTGACGAGGACGACGGAGGCAGCTCGTCCTTCTCCAGCCGCGAGATGGAGAGAGAGCGCGACCGGGAAGGGGACAGGGACAGAGACAGGGAGAGGGAGAGGGAGAGGGAGCGTGACCGTGGGAGGGACCGTGACCGAGATCGAGACCGGGAGCGAAGCCGGGACAGGGACCGGGACCGAGAACGGGATCGAGACAGAGAGAGGGACCGGGACAGAGAAAGGGATCGGGAAGGCCTATTTCGACGTGGGTGTACCACTATTTCCTTTCCTCCATCCGCTTCCTCCCTCACCCCACTTGTCTGTTGTCATGGTGATCTTGATGCAGAGTGCAGGGAAATGGTGGGCGTTGCTCATTAATTGCTGCTCCACAGGGTCTGACTCGTACCCTGAGCGGAGGGGCGTGCGGAAAGGGAACACGGTGTACGTGTACGGTGCTGGCCTGGTGGAGGACAGCCTGCGCGCTGCGTTCTCTGAGCACGGCAACATCATCGATCTGTCCATGGACTCACCTCGCAAGTATGCACGGGTCCATATTGTAAACGCCCTGCTCCCTTAATGTGCATCGGTAGAAACGGTCATCATATCGCCATCTATATTTATAGCTGTTTCTTCAAATTTTTAGCAGTAAAAAAAGCAGTATGTAATATGCTTCTGCACATGTCAGCATCCTTGGGTTCCTCTAATGCTGGTGTTCTGCCTGTGTTTGCATGCTCCCCCCTCCCTGTAGCTGTGCCTTCATCACCTTTGAAAAGATGGAAGCGGCCGACCAGGCCGTGGCTGAGGTGAGTATTACTCAGCGTTCTGACCTGGTTAGCTCCTGTTCCTGTTTACCAGTTTGTGTCTCTCTCTCTCTCTCTCTCTCTCTCTCTCTCTACCTCTACCTCTACCTCAGCTGAATGGCACCATGGTAGGTGACACCACCATCAAGGTGAGCATCGCCCGGAAGCAGCCTATGCTGGAGGCCGCCACAGGAAAGTCAGTTTGGGCGACTTTAGGTACGCGCCGCGGAATCACACTCGCACCCGCCTGTTTGCCAGTCTCCTTTTAGTTCACAAACCCCCCACCACTGCTAACAGCACCTTCCTCTCACAGCCGTACAGAATAGTGCCAAGGGCTCGTACCGCGACAAGAGGAACCAGGTGGTGTATAATGAGGACTTCCTGTGAAACCCCGAACCGGGACCCTGCGATGTCAAAGCCGGCCTGTACAGGGCTCCAGATCAACCACTTTCACACACATCACTTCAAACGCTTTATTAACATATTAACAAGTCCACCGATGTTCAGGTTTTTTTCTTTCAGTGCATCATTTGTTATTGCAACAAAAATGTGGCTAGTATTTAAAAATATATATATTCTGTTGTAGGTTTCTTTTACAGAAAAAATACAAAATAAACAATTTCTCATGTTTGTGTATGATGTCTTTTCACAAATTTGATATCAGCTGTAGATATTTGGTTGAAACATTGGGGAAAACATAACGCTGGAGTACTGAAAGACAACACCAAAGCACTACAAACCCATATGCTCAGCTGGAACACTTTGTCCATCTCTTTGCTTCCTACTTAGTTTCTGAGATCACACAATGTAGGTCCACTTTCCTTTTTCCTGTAATCTCCATGAAGGAAAATCAAAGTTAAAAAGCTGATCACACATAAGTTCACCCTCCTATAACATCTATCTACCCCCTGGCTGCTTTCCTTAGTGTTACCTCTAAATTTTTCTCTATAAGCACGTAGCTTTACTGAGGTAGCAGCCATCTTACTCCTACTAGTGCAGTTTAGATCATCAGTCAGACTAGTTATAGTTTAACGTCTTGGTGGTTTCACACGTTCTGTACAGAAGATAAAAATTTCCCGTTAAGTTTTCAGTTTAACAACTTCACACCTCGTCTCAGCAATGCGGGACCTGAACCCTGTAATTCCATGTTGTGTTAAATGTTGCTGTTGCGACTATGGAGCTACCTGTGACACACCAACTGTCTGCCTGGGCTCAGCAGTAATGGATAACTTTGGGAAAAAGAACCACATGTACCGCCGAGTTCTTGTTAACTACGCTACTATGTAACATTAGGTACAACCGATAGAGCATCAGCCTGGCATGCTGAGGCCTCCCAGCTCGAATCCCGGCCCTGCCAGGTACGTCCTTGGTTAAGACTCTCAGTGCTAGCTCCTTGGGTACCACATTTGGCTGGCTGCCCACTGTTCCCCCAGATGGATGAGTTAAATACAAAGAACAAATTTCCACCTGGGCTTAATAAAGTACTTAAAAAAATTAAAGGCCAACAGGAGGACCTGCACAAAAAATCCTCAGAACACACATGAGGCTAATGTTTCTGTTATGGTGTCCATAGTAACAGACACACTCTCTGTGGTAACCTTGACAGTAGTATAAAATGTTTTTTAAGTCTATGTATAACAGGAACTCTTGTCAAGTGTCTCACGTATTACTCTCCACCATGAAATGTAATAAATGAAACAAGTTTTTCATTAACTTTATTTCAATAACTGCTTTTTTTAAATAGACCTAAGGCATTAAAATCTAATCTGAGAACAGATTATAGTCCGTTCTCAGTCCAGCACAGTCTGGTAGAACCTACTCAAAATAGCGGCAAACACGGATGAATTTTCTTTAGTAAAACACAGTACTACTAATACATTTCCTTAATAAGAGTTATAATTTTGCAATATTTGGTGGAGAGTAAACTTTACATTAGTGTAATTCACAATAACTGCCTTGTTTGCAATCTACCATTACTCTACACTGTCTTCGGTTGCATTTTAAAATATATTACAGCTAACTATTTACTGACAGCTGTGTGTGTTCTCTTCACAGGACTCAATTCTTCACAATTAACGTATTTGTATACATTTCTATTTTTGAAAAAGTACCAATTATTGATATTACATGATTTTTTGTTAGCGGTAATTTAAAAAACACTTCGGATACTTTAATGCTCATATTCAACATGAAGAATATATACTTCTGGGTGAACTAAATGAAAAAACCCATTAATTCTATGTATTAAATACAATAAGAGTTTTAGTTCTAATGTAAAACTGTCCATAAAAGGACAGGACTGTAAAGTTGTTACATTTACAATAGATGTGTCACTTGTGACATATTTTCCACATTTACTAATTGTTTTAAAAATCTGATTCATGTGCTTTTACAAGCAAGAAAGAATGATAATACATAGTAAATTTTGTTTTGCTGTTGTGTCTTGAACTCCAAAATATAAAATAAATATGAACACTCTCGACAGTATGAAAAGGTGGGGTGATGGATGGATGGGAGTAATTCTGATTGAAACCAACATACTGAATACAAATGCAATACTTCTGAACTTTGGTGAACACCGTTGTCTAGTAATTTCATGTCTGTTCCCAACTGAATTCGGTGCAGTAAAACCCAGTAAGACCAGTTTCCTCATCATGAGCATCTCTGAGCTAAAGGCAAGAGATCTGAAAATATCTTCTTCCTTCACAGCAGGAAAAACAGCCCCCCTCCCCACCTCAACCTTCATTCGCTGATGATCGGAGACCGTGCATTCGCTCATTACGTTTCCATAGCGCACCCGCGCTCACAGCCCGCCTCACTGCTTCTTCCCACGCACTAAATGAGCGAAACGAGGGAAGTGACAGCGACGGGAGCAAGAGGTCCGAGTGGAAATTCGTGCCGTCTGTCGAGTCACAGCACTCCCTCTTCCCCCACTCTGTCCTTCTTACGCTGCGCCTCCATGCAGTTCTGTGCTGTCGTCTTTCCATGCTGCTCCTTGAGGTGGCGTCGCAGAGCCGGCTTGTGGGCGAAGCAAACGTGGCAGTAGGCGCAGCAGTGCGGTCGCTCACCGCTGTGCAAGTTCATGTGATCGCACAGCGTCGATTTCTGCGTAAATGTCTTCTGGCACAGGTGGCAGCGGTGGGATTTCGTGGTCCGGTGGATGGCCATGTGCTTCTTCAGGTTGCCAGCGTGGCTGAACTGCTTGCCACAACGCGGGCACACCAGCAGTGGGTGCGTGGTGCGAGAGTGCAACAGGAGCAGCTCCGCTGACGGGAAGGTCAGGCCGCATGGATCACAGGAAACCGGCCCCCCACTGGACGAGGTGGACCCCACTACTGCCACGGACTCTGACTCGGATTCCTCCCGAGCTGCCTGCATCACTACAGACTGACCCCTGCCGCCCTCACTAAGGCCAAAATGTGTTGCCACTTCCCCGGACCCATGTTCCTCGGCCAT
The DNA here is from genome assembly GCA_025773905.1 of Chitala chitala. NCBI lineage: Eukaryota > Metazoa > Chordata > Actinopteri > Osteoglossiformes > Notopteridae > Chitala > Chitala chitala. Next base: position 48,315 of record JABJVR010000039.1, on the reverse strand, counting down.
ATGCTCCCCCTGAGCATCACTCATACCGTAACTAACCCGGGGAAGCTGATCTGCTCCACTTTGTTCAAGGTCACAACTAGAGATATAGCTTGCTGAGGCAGTCTTAACCCCCCCTTGACTGAATTCAGAATGGACCAGCCCAAAGCTTCCCATTATGTCCTCTGCAGTTGGTATGTGCCAGTCGTCTTGATAGTGTGGCCCTAAAAACCTCTTTTCTCGGCTGGAGATGTGTCTTCTGTTGCGAAATCCTCTCCGCTTGCCCCCCCTCTGTTCTCCCAGCCTCCTCTTCCATATCCTGTATCCGTCTCTCTCTGGCCGTCCAATTGCTTGATGTACCACATCTTCCTCCATCACTTTGTGGCCTTTCTCTCTGGCTGCCACCTCTTCCTGAAAATGGCTGTCCATCGATACCACTGCCTCGTCTCCTTCCTCTTCTTCTTGCTTTTCCTCTTCCCCTTCTTCATCTTCCTCTATGCACACTTGAAACACTTCGTACACCTCCCTTTCCTCTTCTTCCTGAAAGTCTTCGGAAGGTCCTGGTGGTCTTACCTTAAGTCATGAATGGAGAATAAAGATTCACAAAAGAGACCATATATAACTATCACACAATTATACATCCTTCTTTATTTCAGGAATTTCAGTACAAAGTATGGATGCTAAGAAGTTAATTACTCATTATAACACACATCCTGTCCAAGACATCAAGCACATGTGTTGTACGAGTATACATGCATTTAAAACCTAAGTTGTTTTTTTTATATAAATGCATATGTAGCCAAGAAAAGCAAACAGACAAATGTACCTTGACCACTGAAACATTGTCGTCAATGGCGTTGTCCTTGCGCGTACCGGTCTGAGTGTACGTGTTTGCGCTGGACTGAGAGCTTCGCTGACTGTGACGCTGCAGAACAGTCGAGTGGTCAGCAGGAGGAGACCGTCGGCACATGGGAAGGGTACCGCTGTCGAAAGCTGGCAAACACTGACTGTCCTCCAGCTTTATGGTCTAAGTGACAAAAACAGGTATACTTGAAAAAAGAAAAAAAAAAAAAAAAACTTACTCTCACTGAATGAAAAATGCTTTATCTGGCACTGAAATATAGCAGATAAGTCAAAATGAACTCAACGTAACCTACATATAGTGAATAACACTTTTGCACAGAAATAAAGCTCATCAGATCAACATGTTTTAAAAAGCACATGCTCTTTCGATGTCGGCAGAAATGCAAAATTTCAACTTGAAGCAGAGACTGACCTCTACTGGGCTGGAGGTTCGAGGCTGCAGGTACTGGCTTAGGGCCCCCCTGCACTTCTCTACGACATGCTCCATCTGCAGGTAGCTTGCCGCTGTAAGGTAGTTGATGATCTCCTTTGGGCTGAACTGCAGTATACCAGTGTAGCACGACTGAAGAAGTTCACAAACCACACTGGCGCTGTGCAATACTGACACCTGGTGGAAAGGAAGAAGTATAACAGCATTGGTCCAATCAATATTGTCAATACAATACTTGTTTATTATTTATTTATTACGACCATGTTTATTGTTCAACGCTAGAGAAGTATGTTTGATCCAGGATCAGAGATTGTAGTCCAATTAAATTTAATTTAAAAGCAATCTGGATTAAATGGTTGCCCTTTTCCTCCACGACCATTTTACAGAAATTATTTTTTATTAACAGGTTACTTGATCATACCCAGAAAACCCTCCCATAACGGTGAAAAGAACATTTGACATCATCTAATTTTCTAGCA
>JABJVR010000039.1:31629-46466 GCA_025773905.1 Chitala chitala | reverse complement strand
ATATATATATCTTTGTGCAAATCAACTAACTTATTGCATTACCGTCAAAACCTCAAAGTTAATTGCCTGCTGGTTTCATAGCATTTGGCATCCGCGGCGTACCTGTAGTTCGGAGGAAGGGTTCAGTAAGAACTGGTCCCTCAAAAAGGGGGAACAGGCGGCAAGCACCACTTTGTGACCCCGGAAGGTCTGCTGGTCCCTCGCCACGATGGTAATGTCACAGAAGTGCTGATGTGACCGCAGTGTGTCCATATTTTGCAGGGTGGCGTCGCCGTGTCCAGGTAACCGAAAACACAGCAATTCCATCCTGCTTTGCAACTGTATAAACACACATAGTCAGATTTAAACTTTTAAAAACTTTTTTTATAATAGTAATGATCTGGGCAAAACATTATTTAAACATGCACAGCAACAATAACACTGCAAAAACTAATGTTAGCTACATGGTTTGTTTATTGTAACATTTGCTCCCAGAAATCCGGACAGATATTTTGCATTAATTGGTACAAAGACTGAAGCAAAGAGGCAGTCTCGTTAATGGCAAAAATGTGTCAGATTTATTACATCAACACATAACGCTTTCGATATCAAAAGTTTTGCGTGTCATCTTACCAATTAAAAATGCTTTTAAAGTCTTAAGCGGTTCAGGAGAGAAACGAAATTAAATATTTACATAGGTGCACGCAGATGAACAGGGTCACGTCGACGGACACAAAGAAAACAAGGCAGGCACGTGTCAGCGCAATCGGCTCGCGACAAACGTGCGATTCCACCTGTACAGTCGCATTGTCTTCCATGCAGAAAGATAATTACAGTGGCACAGGATGGATGCACCTACCCTTTCTCAATTTGTGTTGTCTTGTGTTGTCTTGACGGTATTGTGGCTGTGCCCCTCCACAGACGAAATAGCTAGCTGCCTTGGGACAGCAGCCGATACAAACAAACCGACTAGTTTAATAATCGAAACTGTCTATTTTTCACGCACAGTTAATTACACCGTTCTTAGCATGATTCCGTCCAAAAAAATCAGTCTTTCTCATCCAGAAATGTTTCGGTGCTGACCGGATACACGCTGCACACACACAAGCTACATGTAAGCGTACTTTTTAGAGTCAGAGGCCAGTTCCTGATACCCTCTGTCCTGTTTTCCCACGTTGTACGGAAGTCGCCTCTGATACAATGGCTGGATTTAGAAACCGATCGCTGTAAACAAGTAGGAATTGAAATTGGATTTTATTTACGTTCTCCCGGGGTCCAGTTTTCACTGGTTTTTCAACGAGACTCCCCCCCCCATGAACTACGCTATCTGGTCACATCTTAAAGGGGAAGGCAGCCAGTTTCACATGCTGGCGCTGTAGAAATGATCTGTTCGATAAGCTTCCGCAAATACTCGCTTTTCTGGTTGGGTGACAGAAAAAAGAGACGTTTGATAATTTAAATTGTAGACATCCTTTTATGACCAAAGTGTAATAAAAAAATTATATATTTTTTCTATCACATATATATATCATATATATGTGATAGAAAAAATAAATATATTTTATATATATTTTTCTATCACATATATATATATATTACATATATATCTTTTTTCTATCATGTATATATATATATATATAAACATGCATCTACCTATAGAAATGTAGAATATATATATATATATATTCTGAAGTCTTCCAGCTGTTGATGCTGTGACATCTGGACCATACAGTATTTTAACCTTTGAATATATGTAGTTTCATATGGTTATATTTCATTTTTTTTCAGTGATGTGAAACGCATTCAGTAACTTCTTCAGTAACGAATGATGATTCTCGTTATTGTGGTGTTCAGCTGAGCAAAAATGAACACATATAAAACTTTTTAATGGCTCGTATTTTATATATGTGTGCCTACTATGGACAAATGTGTTTTTATTATTATTATGGAAACGGTTTCTTACATTTAAAGAATTTCCATGTGCTATTTCATGGGTGGTCTGACGCTGACGATGACGCTAATGGACTCCAGACTTACAGGTGGTGAGAACAGCGTGCTGTAATAACCGTAAACCAAGTAATCGAAGATTTGTATGTTTTAATGGCATAAATATGAAATCCTAGATCTGTATTGGCTGAACCAGTATCGTTTGCATCTTGGAAAGGTCCGCATTTACAGATAAGTACATGTTGTCTGTCAGAATTTGTTGTTTCAAAATTCCACAAAACTACTGCATTTCTACCGCATTGCAAGAACCGGCAAAGTTGTAATGACAGGAAGACATGGTGTCATGTTTCAGAAATAGGAGCTTACGGCATCGTTAGTGTTTTGGCTTATTAACATAACCAACAAAGCAAGAGCAGCGCAACTCGTTTATACAATTTCACTGAGTTTATTTCATTTAAAAAAGCCACAATGTGAAAAATTGTTTTCGGCTACTGTATCAACTGTAACTCGTGAGGTAACCAACTGTGATTGTGGTGACATATTGCATTTCACACGTTTCCTGTTGATTCTGATCTAAATAGTGCTTGATAAAATACACAAAGTAGATCTTGTCGGCAAGTTGCCCCTCAATTCTCTGCAACTAAAAAGATTATATGGGCTGGCCGGGCTGCACATTTGAGAGGGACATGTTACTTTCTGTTCTTCATTTACCCGCGTGCATTCTCTCAATTACACCGAGCATTCATGATTTGTCATAACTATTGATTTTGACATTTTTAATCGTCTTCTCTGCCCACAATGAGAACATTGCCATCTTCAAAGTAGTTGTCCTTGTCTTTCAGATGTACATAGATGACTCAACCCTGACCTAAGGTGCTGACTCTTTTATGCTGAACCATGTGTTTGTGGAGTTGTTTTTTCCCCCCAATATATAGATATGTAAACCGCAAAGATAAAACACCTATACAAAAACAGAGCAATATAGTATACGCGGCAAAGCATGCACTGTTTGTGTCTTAACACCTTCTGTATACAAATTGCAGTGCATTCTTATCGCGATCAAAGGGGACCCTTGCTGGTTTGGAGCCTTGCGTCAGTTGCGTGGACGCTCATTTGAAAGTGACATATCAGTATACGAGTTTGACTTTATCTGCTTTATGCTAGAGCATAGAAATACAAAACAACAAACCTGACTAATACAGGCTAAACGTTGTCACCACCTGAGTCTTCACGAATTCGCTCGTTCACTCATCTTTCTCTGCGCACCAGTAGCGGCACATTTTACGTCGTACGCAGGCTTGGGGTTTTTGCGCCAATCACCGTCGAGGGGGCGTGGCCAGCGAACGGACGCACACTACGTCAGTTTGCAACAGCCGACTTTTTTTTTTTTTTTTTTTTTTTTGCTGAGGTTCGAAAGATCATGTCGGCAGATGAACGGTATAGTGAGGTAGGATGATTGGAATTAGTAATAGAGGAAAGCAAAGCTTTTCGTTTATTTAATTCACGATGTATTCGCGGCCGTTTTGATGCTAGCGTTAGGATAGGTTATAGCAGCTGCTCTTGCCGGTTTGTTGGTTGATTTTAGCTAGTAAGCTAACGGGGTGCTCTGATTCACCGTGTACCGATGAATCGGTCTTTATTCTTCTGCTCTCCTTTGGCTGTGTTCATGAATTTTCAAGTGTTTAATTAAAGGCCGAGCTCTTACTGTCTGGAGGTAATCTCTCGGATTGCCTGTAATGTGGGGACACGTTTTTGGTGCGATTTCTGATGCCCTACTGATATCGTGTCAATGAGTGTCACAGAAAGCGGTGCCCTGTCGTGCATACGGACCGTCTTTATGTGCCTCTGTGGAGGATTTTCACATTAATTTGCTGGCAGTGCTTTGCCAGCGGTGGTCATTCCTTCAAACACACGCTACACATGAATTATAAACGCATATCTTCTTGCGTCCGGCATGTTTTTTTGTTGACTGTAACTCGGTCTTGTATTCGGCTCTTTTGCAGCATGATTTTTTTTTAGCCCTGGTGACATGGGGAGGATTTGTGATTTTTCACGCCAGTCTTTCGGTTTTGTGTTGTAACGAGGGCGTCTTTACAACAGTTAAATGTTTTGACCTTTTTTCAAATTATCATTAAAAGGCAAATGCCTTTAGTGTTTGTAGAGTATGAGAGAGAATGCCGCTTATATCACTAACTGCCTCTCTGCTTTTAGGGGACCCACATAAAAGAGGTAACACCTGAGGACAACCAAGAAGATCCAGAGCCGAATGTAAGGCTGGTGATCCAGACGGATGCAGGCAAGGACTATGGGACTAGCTTAGCTATAGATACTTTTCCTCCAAAAAAAACACCATGTCTTAGATGTCCTTCATTGAATAAATTTGATGTAAACAATAAAGTGTAGCTTCCACGAGCGTGCTTGCAGTGTCTAGGCTTATATGTGCCACGTTTTCCCCAGGTGAGCAGTACAGTGCAAGGGCAGTCTCTGATGAGACTAAACCCATGGGTGGGTTGTTGTCAACGCAGAAGGATGCGGAGAAGGACACAGTGAAAGGAGAAGAGGAAAGTGATGAAACTGGAACTTCTGTGTCCACATCATGCAAAGGTCTGACAGGTAGAGACACTTAGATTCGGTTTGATTGGCTTTTTATTGCATATGCTCTTAGCCCTTCCTTTGAACTTGTCCTTGTCAATTATTTTCATGGATTTCTTTCCTCAGGTCATGCAGCCAAGACTCTTTTGTCCTCTTCCTCCCTGATGTCATCCTCATCTCCAGGCAGAGCAAAGATGAGCGTGTCTGGTCCGGCTGCAAAACCTCTCCCTCCCCCATTCCCCTCTTTGACTTCATACCATACTTCCTCAAGCGCCACCCCCCAGCCAAAAATCCATCGTGCACGCAAAACCATGAATAGGCCTCCGCCAACACAGGTGAGTTTTTACTTCAGAATTGCTGTATTCTGTTTCAGGGCAGGTCCGGTAATTACTCCAGTGAGGTCATAAATCCAACCCCCAAAGTGTGTTTGGCCCATGTCATCTGCCTGTCATTTTCAGATGAAGCGATTGGATGGCCCTGTTGAACTGCCGGAAACCAACACCAGCACTGCGTCAGAGGCCGATACAGGTTGGGCTAACTTACTGGTGCCGTCGCTTTGGTAACAGTGTCGACGCGTGGCAATTAGATGTCCAGTGGTCTGGTGTGAGTGTAGATGTGTGTTTCAGTTATTCCTGCTGTTTTGTTTTAGTGTAGTAAGCATAAAGAGCTTGTGCTGTTCTTAGATCACTGGGCATCAGAGGAGAAATCCAACTCAGAGTGCTGTTGACCTGAGAGAAGTTGTGGGTGACATTCGGTTAACAACTGAAGTGATTAATTTTCTTGCCATTTTCTAAAAATCACCAGTGATAGACCTCTGTGATCTCTGTGCGCCTATTAAACTTCTGCTTTAACCTTTAAGTCTGCTTGTGGGATTGCAGTGGTGTGTAACGATGTGATGTCTTTAGCTGTGAAGAGGCGCAAAGCAGGGCCAGACTTGGACTGTCTCACTCCCCCTGCTAAGAGGAAGGAAAACGGCACTGAAGCAGGAAAAGAGGTGATGGGAGGGGCGGTTGTATGGTGGGGAACTTATAGATTTACATTTTTTAGCCATATTAAATAAAGAGAACGTCCGTTTAGTCACAACTGAAATTTTTAGTAGAGGTTACATTTTTCTTTAACTCTTGCACTATAAAAAAAAAAAAAAAAATTAAATTACTATGATAATATAGCAGCATTTGAGCATTGAATAAAGTTGAACGCAACTTCGCCTGGCTTTTAGGGGGAACTCAGAAGTGAGAAGAGGGCTTTAATGCAAGTGCATTTGTCTACTTGTAGAGAGAGGACACGCCTCCTGCCCCAGAAGAGGCAGGTCCAGTGGAAGAGCAGCGGTCTGATTGGATGGGGGGCTGGAGCCGGGACACTGAAGATGCCGAGGTCCACGTGTTGTACAACAACTTCGCGACAGACGAGAGGAGGGATTCGGACTGCAAGGTGACAATGTGAAACTCATTATAACCACAATCAGAGCGGCGAGCACATAGGTGTCATGCGAAAAGAACATGTTTTAGAGGAACTGGAGCATGGAATCAAACAAGGTCTAGTAATTTGTGCCGATGTGTGTTGATCATGCCCCCTGTGTCCACCTTCCATAGTCTGGAGATGCACTGGTGGAAAGCCGGCTGAGTGAGGGCGATGCAGAGTCTGGAAACTTCTCTGACCGTGTGAGTAGGCCTCTGCCATGTCTGCAGTACTGAGGACAGCCACTCTGATTGGCGTGTTCTCTGGCGTTTACTGCGTCGCAGTCTGTGGCTGAGCTCATTTGCTGAGTTGCCTTAGCAGTGAGTCCTACTTTTTCTTCTCAGAGCTCAGGGTCAGAGCAGCTGACCCGGGATCAGAAAGGGGACGGGGAGTCTCTGTGGACGCAGCCTGCGAAGAGGACAACGTGGAAAGAGCGGCCAAGCGAGGACCATGCGGCAATGGAGACGGAGGGAGGTGAGAAACCGACAATGGATGGGCCTGAATTGAATATGGGGATGGAAAATGGTTATTTCACAGGCAGGTGTAAAATGATAATGGTAGAATAAAGTGCTTATTTACAGTAATTTTTATGTATAAGGAAAAACATTGTCACTTCTTTTCCTCCAGCTGTATCCGACACAGCCACTGGACCCGCTGTGACAGCAGCTGTATTAGCAGAACCTGAAACGGGAACCAGAACTGAAATGGAGTCGGGAGCGGCCATCTCGACTGAGTACACGGAGGTTCCGCTCGGCTCTCTGGACATCTCTGCTGCGGACAGCCTCACGCTCTCGCCCCACCAAGGTTGTGCCCGCATGTGTTATCCTGAGCCTGCGTGCGTGTGTGCACGATTGAGAATGCGCATGGATAAAATGGTCCAGAACCACAATAAGTGCTGGTCCCTGATTCTGAAGCCGGACTTGTACAAGGCAGTTCTTGATTATCTTTCACTTCGCCTGTTACCAGCGTATGAACCGTGTGTGTGAGGTGTGTGACTTTGATGGTTTTCCACAAGCACAATATGTGAATTTTGCTCCCTCCCCCAGAGGAGAGCGAGGCTGGGGAGACGGAGCGTCTAGAGGAGCTGCCCCTGTGCAGCTGCAGGATGGAGGCCCCCCGGGTGGAGAGCCTGAGTGGCCGGGGGGGCCGCCTGTGTATGGCCACTGAGAGCATCAACGGGGAGGTTGGTACCTGTTTTTAGTTCAAGGGATTGAAAACATGTAAATGATGTATGATGTTCTTGAGTCGGATGTTTCACTTGTCTGTGGCCTTGTGGCAAGTCCTGCTGTGTAAATGAAAGAGACAGGAAACTTTACAGGTGCATGAGTCGCCTGCCTCACTAACAACCGTTACCTTGTTCGTTTTGTGTTCCGTGCTTCTCCCCCCTCTCTCTTGCAGCTGGTGGGCTGTACCAACGTGATCGTGAAAGGGGAGACGATGCGTCCGTCGAGCCGCGTGTCCCTCATGGTCCTGTGTGAGACCCACCGGTCCCACATGGTCCAACACCACTGCTGCCCAGGCTGTGGCTACTTCTGCATCACGGTAGGGCCACGTGTGTGTTTGGGGGTTCTGGGGATGCACCTGTGTCTCCAATGTACGAGTGAAATGTTTTTTTTATTTTTATGGAAGGCCTGAGTTCAAATGGAGCTGCAGAGTCAGCTTCTGGGAGTGACTTTGAGATGCGTGGACCCCAGGTTTCCTGGGAAATTTGTGCCTTTATCCTGAGTACTTTTACTAGGTTCTTTCTTTTTTCCTCTCAGGGCACCTTTTTGGAGTGCTGTCCGGACCTTCACATCGCACACCGCTTCCATCGCGGCTGCGTGTCAGTCCTGGGGGGCGGGAGGGACAGGAGCTCGGGACTGGGGGGCATGCTCTTCTGTCCGCACTGCGGGGAGGACGCCTCCGAGGCCCGCGAGGTCACCATACCAACCACATCTCCAGCAGCCTCGTCTGCGGCAACCGTCGTCATGGCGTCTGCTTCCTCCACCACCACGCCGTCCCTCCCTCCGCCGTCGTCGTTCTCCCTCACCGTGTCCGCCAGCGTGCTCGGCAGCGGGAGGAGACCTGACGCCTCTAGCAGGTGGGGGGGTTTGACAGACCGGGCTGATGATGCTGTGTGCTCACCTGGCCACAATGAAGCATTTACAACACAAAAAATGTTATGATGCAAGAAGTACAGTTTTTGATGTATGGTTGGTTTTGGTGACTTCTGTGATTAAAGCAAATAATAAAATTGTATTAGTTTTCATGTCCAGTTGCATATTTTTGCTTGTCATATGCGCACATATTCGTAAGTCAGTGCCACTTGTGCATTTGGGATGGTGTTAAATTAAATTGTCTCCTCCTTGCCAGTGCGAGAATGCGTGGGCGTGGGGAAGTGAGGCGGGGGTCCGAACAGCAGCAGACGGGTTCAGCGGGGAGGAGTCTCGATGTGGCCCCCCCAGGGGATGGTGGAGTGGACAGCGTCGGCCCCTCTCTCTGTCTTCCCAGTGGAAAACCCGTGTGCCCCAGTGCACTTCCTCCTGGCGCCAGCAGGGCGGCACTGCAAAAAGCTATTCTGACTCAAGACACAGAGAGGTGAGTTTGGAATCACGGGGGCATTAGGTTTGCCATGCCTCTCTCCGCTGGATGTGCTGCCACACACACAACCGGTAACCACGGGTTGGTAATGTGCTGAGTGATGATGAGTGATTTGCTCGGTTGTGATTGGCCAGGAGGAAGAAGCTGAGGTTCCACCCTCGGCAACTTTACCCAGCCGCCAAACAGGGGGAGGTGCAGAGAGTTCTGCTCATGCTTAGTGAGTGTCCTGCTCTGGGGGGGGGGTTTGTGTTCAGGCTGTGTCTAACCTCCTCTGTCCCACCCTCAGTGGAGGGCATCGACCCTGCCTACCAGTCAGACTCGCAGAATCGCCGCTGTGCCCTCCATGCTGCTGCCCAGCGGGGCCTTATGGAGATCTGCTACTTGCTCATACAGGTGACCGCTCACCTGCCACTCACCTGCCGCTCACCTCAGTCTCCTGACTGGGTTCCATGGTGGCCTTAGCAGGATTTATTACTGCTGTCAGTAGTGTATGCTAGCAGCAGTAATGCTGGACAGCAGTAATTAAACTCTAAAACACTATTTGTACCTGCTTGGTAATGCTCAGTTTTTAGTTCAGAGAACTGGTTGCCGATTCACCTGTACAAAGGTGATAGTCCATAAAATAATACATTCAGAAAGGAGCCATGACTGCTGCTGAAGGTTATTAACACAGAATGGTTTCCTCTGTGTGTCGTTGTCCCCCCCCTCCCTGCCCCTCTAAAAATCCTTTTTAGGCAGGCGCAAAGGTGGACGCCCAGGACAAGACACTAAGGACCCCTTTGCTGGAGGCCATTGTGAACAATCACGTGGAGGTGGTGCGGTACCTGATCCAGAGCGGGGCATGTGTTTATCAAACCGTGAGTCACACACAAACCAGCAGCACAGGTGTATCTCCCTACCGTTTGGGCCTTTGAGCACCTGTGCCGAAATTGTGTAGCTCCGACTGCTGTGCTGCGGTTTTACCGTATGAAATCTGCTATACTGCTCTGAGAAATTTAATTTGTTTATTTATTTTTCTTATTATTTTTTGACCAACAAATATAATTCAGCACGTTAGATCTGTTTTGCGTGTGTATACAGATCTGTCAAAGCAAACAGTTTTTGGAAATATGTATACATGTATCAGTAAGAGGCTGTATGTACCGACTGTCACCGGTCCCCTGTATAAACGGCTGTAGTAACGTACAGGACTCTCCCTGCTTTCCCACTTACTGACCCAGGAGGATGATGGGTCCACTGGTTTACACCATGCAGCCAAACTGGGCAACCTGGAGATTGTTAACCTTCTGCTGGGAACTGGACAGGTGGACATTAATGCACAGGTGTGGAGAGTGTGTGGCTTGGGTACAGGGCAGGGTGATGATGCCGAGCGTGTGTGTGTCTGTCTGTGTGTGATTAACCCTTTTGTATCTGTTTCATCCCCCCCCCACTTTAGGATAGTGGAGGCTGGACCCCCATCATTTGGGCTGCAGAACATAAACACATTGATGTAATCAAAGCCCTGCTGAACAGAGGGGCAGACGTCACCCTGAAAGACAAGGTCAGTCAGGCCCGTGTGGTCTGCCGTAAGCGAACGCAGTCTGACACCGTCGTGGCTTCCTTCCTGTGCTGCAGGAACAGGAAACAATTTGCCCATAGTCTTTGAGCCTGTATGTGGTTCTGGAGGAACATCTCCCATTCCATCTGAGTCCTTTACCAGTGGGGAAATGGGTTGTGTTTGGACCTGTGCTTCCATCCTGATTTTCAGGTCTAAAGACCTGCGCTGTTAGATTGAGTGAAGACTGCAGAACCTGGCACCTTTTGGATTAAGGTGTGTGTGTGTGAGCAAGCACACGTGTGTGTGTGTGTGAGCGAGTGTGCAAGCACACGTGTGTCTGCAGAAGCTCAGCGCCTCCCCCCGTCCTCCTCTCCTCCAGCAGGAGATGAACGTGTGCCTACACTGGGCCTCCTTCGCCGGCAGCGTGGACATTGCCGAACTGGTGCTGAATGCCGGCTGCCCCCTGTCCTCTGTGAACATGCATGGGGACACCCCGCTGCACATCGCTGCCCGTGAGGGCTACCTGGACTGCGTCACGTGAGTCACATGGCGTGCTGCAGCACCATGCCTCCCTCTCTTCCCAACCTCGTCTCTGCGGTGGGCAGCGGTACCCGGACACGCCCTTCACCTTTCTGTTCCGAATTATAAATTCTTTATTTTTTCCTTTCTGCTCTTGCCCAAGCTTAAATAACTTTTAATAAATTATGTTAGCTGTAGTTAGCCATTGCATTTCCGAATGTGAGGATGGAACTTTTTTTTTTTTTTCCTCCCCCTTTCAGGCTGTTTCTGTCACGAGGGGCGGATATTGACGCCATGAACCGCGAGGGGGAAACGCCCCTCTCTTTGGCACGCTGCGAGTCGCCGGTCTGGGTGGCGCTCCAGATCAACAAGAAGCTAAGGCGGGGTGTCGCAAATCGCGTGCTTCGCACGGAGAAGATCATATGCAGGTTTGTGGAACGTCGCAAGTGCGCCTCGAGATTTAGTCAGTGTTGTATTGCGTAATTGGGTTGTATCACGCTTCCGCTGTAAAATCGCATGTTTGCTGCACGGACCCTGCTCACCTGTCACTCGGTCTCAGTGCTACTAGCCCTGACTGTGTGCCGATCTCCCGTCCCGCTCTGTGTGGCAGCGATGTAGCACAGGGTTACGAGAACGTGCCCATCCCGTGTGTGAACGGCGTGGACGAGGAGGGCTGCCCCTCCGACTACAAGTACGTGTCGGAGAACTGCGAGACCTCGGCCATGAACATCGATAGGAACATCACGCACCTGCAGGTACCTGTGTGCTCCTGAGGCCGTGTGTGCAGGCGTGCGACAGCAGTCTGTCCGATATTGAAGGTGCGGTCTTGCATAAAAAGCCACGTACTCTGGGAATTGTGGGAAACAAGTTAACGTTAACTTTATCACACTCCAAATTCACAGTCCGAATATTCGCTGGATGTTTGTACCTAGAATTGATTAGCGAAATTGGAAACCCTCGACAGTGAATTTGCATCCCATGGGATGTTGCAGGATTTTAAGTGCTCAGGTCACTTTTTGTCTGTCCATCTCAGCACTGCAACTGCACAGATGACTGCTCGTCCAGTAACTGCCTGTGTGGGCAGCTGAGCATCCGCTGCTGGTATGACAAGGTGAGCGTGTGTCCCTCCACACACACACACACACACACACACACACACACACACACACACACCTCTCCATGTGTTGTTGTTTGTCATACAGTGTGAACCACTTTGTGAATATCCCTGTCTTCCCTCATGGCCCAGGACCGGCGGCTGCTCCAGGAGTTTAATAAGATTGAGCCTCCCCTCATTTTTGAGTGTAACCTGGCCTGTTCCTGCTACCGCACTTGCAAGAACCGTGTGGTCCAAGCTGGCATCAAGTGAGAGCCGTTCTGTCTGCCTCTCTTGCCTTGCCTGTCCTGTCTGCCTCTCTTGCCTTGCCTGTCCTGTCTGCCTGTCTGTATGAGCAGTGCTGGCAGTGTCTGGCCATTACATGAGGTAAAGTAATGCAGTTTTTCTGGTCTGTTCAGTCGTCCAACTGCCGGTGCCTCAGTTATTCTGTTACCTGGCTACTGATAATTTGCATATTTAAATTCTCTATTTCATGTATATAACAAAGTGTGGCTATGTTTGTATGCTGTCTCTCCCTGGGGTGTATTTTATGTTCACCTGTGGCCTCTCCTCCCCCACTCTCCCAGGGTTCGACTGCAGCTGTACCGCACAGAGAAAATGGGCTGGGGAGTGCGTGCGTTACAGGATATTCCCCAGGGCAGCTTCATCTGCGAGTCAGTCAGCACGGCCCGTCTCCGTCGTCTCCCTCTGGCACGGCTGTGTGTGCGTGTGTGCCTGTGTGCGTTTATGCGTGTGACACATTAATTGCGTGTTATATTCTGAGCATGTGCATCAACGTGTGAAGTTATGTATTTCTGCTAACATTTTATCAACCCTTATTGTTGTATTTTCGGATGTGGTGTATGTTAAGCGAGGTGTGTTTGTGTAACTAGGTACGTTGGAGAATTAATTTCTGATGCGGAAGCTGATGTCAGAGAGGATGACTCATACCTTTTTGACCTTGATAACAAGGTGCCGGTCCTCTTATTCTGTACCTTTTTATTTTTTATTTCCTTATTCTGACCTTTTTACTTTGTCCTTTTGTTTGTCCCACCCTTTATTATAATTTTTTTTTTTTTCCAACCACCACATTACATCAGCCATGTTTCTATAACCCCTCTTTGGTGCCACCCTGCAGGACGGAGAGGTGTACTGCATCGATGCCCGCTACTATGGCAACATCAGCCGCTTTATTAACCACCTGTGCGACCCCAACATCATTCCTGTGCGTGTGTTCATGCTGCACCAGGATCTGCGGTTCCCACGCATTGCCTTCTTCAGCTCTCGGGACATCCTGACAGGACAAGAGCTGGGGTGTGGGGCCTAAACTCTCCTTCTTAAATGCTTCTAGTCCTGTGAATCTTGCAGCTGATTATTCAGTGGGAAATAACTGATAAACAACATGCCGATCAATATAGGGTTCTTAAATATATTTTTCTATTTAGAATAGTTATTTTGTCTACAGTTTGAGAATAAACAGTGGCTTTGATAATTGTACACAAAAAAATATACTTCCTAATATCAGTTTTCTGGCTTGTGACAGCCTTTTTTAAAATGTAATATCAGTAGAATAACACGTGCAGCAGTGTTGTTCTTGACTGCCAGTAAAGCCCCACCCCCTTCCCTTTGCGTTTGTGAACTCAGCTTTGACTACGGCGATCGTTTCTGGGACATCAAGAGCAAGTACTTCACGTGCCAGTGCGGGTCGGAGAAGTGTAAGCACTCGGCGGAGGCCATCGCCCTGGAGCAGAGCAGGTTGGCCCGACTGGAGGCCTGCCCAGAACCTGCTCCTGATCCGGGCCTCTCCTTGCTGGGCAGCCCCTAGCCCTCCTTGACCTCTACCATGTTTCTGATTTCTGATTTTTAAGTCTGCGAGTATGGACCCCCCCCTGTTTATTTTTTATTATATTTTTTTTTACTTTTTTTTTCTCCTTCATTAAATAACGTACTTAAGAGTTTTGGACTTGTGGTTCTTTCTGATGTTGATATTCTGTATCAAACTTCTGAATTCTGTTCTACTTTTGTACCTAAGATGACATTTAGCCCAACTCGCTCTACTTTGTCATGATGTTTATTGGATTATGCGTTTACAGGTCGTCTTCGACTTACAACAGATCGACTTTACGATCACAACTGTGACTGGTATGTGTGGTGAGCGCTGCCCAGCTGGGCGTAAAAGCATACGACAGTTTCGCCCGGCTCCCGGCAGCACTGGCAGTTCCGCGCGCAAAACTCAGTGTAAACTCAGACTCGGCACAGCGCACTTCGGTAAACACGGTACCAGTGCACTTCCTCTGTGTTAATTAAACCAACTGTACTGTAGCATGCAGTGTTTTTGCAATTATTTAGCATTGTTAAACTAAATGTACCTTAGTATACAGTGTTTGACTAAAACATGACGAACACAGCCCCAGCTGACAACATCAGCAATTATCGTTACACACAAGGAATATGTAAGGTGATTTTTGCATAGGCTGATTTACGACCAAATTGAGTTAAGACTGGTTGGTCGAAATCGACCGCGTCGTAAGTTGATGACTACCTGTACTTTGGTTTTCAGTGCTTTGGCATCCCTGTCTTATGTGATATGTGGAAATAATAGGCCTCTATAGCTAATCTGAATAAGAACTAACCGGAAATTAGCTATTCTGTGGCCAACAACACATTTTTTTTAAGGTTTTGTACGTAAGTAGCATAGGTAACCAAAAAGATGATATCAATGGGAAACTCTTAGTGATAAAGTAAGTGTGAACACTGGTGTGCCCACAAAACTTCAAAGGGAAGAGAGCATGTGTGAGTTTTGTGTTTCACTTCGGTTTTTGCATGTGTGAGGACCAGAAGGGGTAAAGGTGGCTGAAGTGCAGCCACGGTTGTAGGGCTGCCAGCTCTCATGCATTTGCCTGTCTTCACACGTTCTCACGCCATACTTCAGATTTCTCACGCAAACAACCACCCCCCTCCGAGACTACAACCGTTGCTCCCATAACCACCTTCAACACCTCCGCCCGCCCCCGGACTGGGACTGTAGTCCACCCAACGGGGGGGGGGGCCGCCCCCCCCCCCCCCCCCCCCCCCCCCGCCACAAACAAACGACCCCGGGCGGGGGGGGGGGGGGGGGGGGGGGGGGGGGGG
>JABJVR010000039.1:7768-25255 GCA_025773905.1 Chitala chitala | reverse complement strand
AATGAGGTGTGTCTGAGTCCGCTGTGCTGACTGTGGACACTGACTGAGAGCCGTAACAATGAGGTGTGTCTGAGTCCGCTGTGCTGACTGTGGACACTGACTGAGAGCCGTAACAATGAGGTGTGTCTGAGTCCACTGTGCTGACTGTGGACACTGACTGTGCTTGTAATTTCCACACAGACTGTTCAGGAGATTTTAAACAGAAAGCTTTGTCCTGCCTTCTATTTTCCAACCATCTCAGGTAAGCTTTAAATCAGATATTTTTTCAGATTTTTATGCGCATGTCTCTTGACTCTGCTCTAGCGTGCTACCTTACAGACGTGTTATTTAAAGAGGCGGGGTTTCTCTGTGACACTTCTGCGTGGTTTTGTATATCTTGTTTCTGGTGGTGAACCCAGAGCAGCCAGGGCCTTCCGTGTCTTCACCTCTCTCTTGTCGCTGTATTACTTGTCCTCTCTGATGGTGGAAACTTTATACCCAGTACACACCTGCCACGTGGGCAGAGAAACAGGTTATTCCTCTTTATACAGCTGGGCCTTAGTTCTGTCAAACATTGTGGTTTCAGATTAGTCACCAATTTGTGAGGTGCTTGCTTCACCTGGAAGCCAGTCCAATCTCCTTCCCCTCTCCGTGTTTACCTCTGACAGCCTTTGGAGCTCTGAAGCTTGGCCGGCCTTGCGTTGCATGTTAATGTATTCCCCCCCCCCCGACTCCCAGCATGTTCTCCTGCTTCTGTGTGTTGTCCTGTGCTGATCTGTGTTTCCCTGGTCACAGTCGGCCCCTGTTGTCTTTTTTTAAAGCATGGTCTTGTAATGTTCTGCCCCGCTAACCCAATGTTATGCTCTTCGTTTACACTTCGCAGTGCTGGGGAGATGTTTGCCCGGTGTTAACTCTCTAGGCGGCATCCCTAGCAACTTCACTCCGAACAATATGAAGACAGCGAACGACACGATTGCAGCCATCAAAAACGCCTCCAGGTATGCAGGCGCACTCGTCACCTTTTTGTGTCTGGCGGCATACGTGGTCTGCTTCCTGTAGAGCCGTTACACCTGTTGAAGCAGAGCGACCGACTTGGCTTACTGTCTGCCTGTTGGTTGTGATGGATGATCCGGTGAACCCATCTAGGCACTTTTCTCATGGCTTGTGGTAACTGTTGAGCTAAACACAATTGTGATACTAACCATTTCTCACTCTTCCCCCTCCCAGTCAACTGGCCGCAAATAAGTGAGTCGTAGCAGCATGACTGTTTGGAAAGGGGTTTTCAATCAGATGTTAGCCTTTTCGTTAGCGCATCCAGTCTGCCTTAGCTGCTGCCTGGGGAGCTCTCTAGCATGCCTTAGCATCTAGCGTCACTTACATGTTGAATTCCTGGAAGTCCACTGTCCCCACTGTCCAGGGTAGCAAAGTCCATCTCTATGCAGAATGTGCCTCAGACTTAATGCAACCAATGATACCAGGCAATCTCAGTGATACAATCTTTGGACATGTGTTAGTCCATGTTTAGACTTGGTAGATGTCTCCGTGTGGTTTTTTTTTGGGGGCTTTGTACATTTCTCATGAGTCCTTTACATGGGCATTGAGCTGGCAGTGTGCTTCTACACAGCATTATTTAAATTTAAGAACGCTCTATTTTCCCCATTGAAACAAATGAATACATACATAAACATACTGCCGCTCTGGGTAGAGCAGTTTGGTGTCTTATGTTAGGGTGAAATGGCATCTACAGAAGCCTAAAACCCACAAGTGCACGCTGGTTTGCAGAGTAATGGCTCTTGATCTGAGGCACTCAGCCGTGTAGTTTGCATGTGTGTTAAGACGTAGTGCTCTTTAGTGCCCGTGCTTCAGTTTAGGTCCTGCTTTTAACTCCACCTTCAATAATAATTTGCTAGTTTAACTAGTCTCTCCATCTTTTTTCAGGGATGTGGTGTCAGGTTTCAATATCCAGGAGATCGGAGTACGAATCTTTGAAGACTTTGCATTGTCATGGCATTGGATTCTCATGTGGGTTGCCACATAGCTTCGTAAGGTGCAAAAAATGTAATAGTTCCCCCTGGTGGTGAATATGTACAACATCACTAGTTGGGGAAAAAACATGAACAGTTTTTTTTTATGCTAAAATAAGGTAAAATAAGGTAAGGATTGAAAGTGGCTCAAGTCTCTGAATATGAGTGTGCATTGAAAGATACTGGTGGATGTTCCTGTCATGGTCTCACAGTGACTGTTTTTCTGCCCATGACCCCCGACCAGTGGTCTTGTGATAGCCATGCTGGCAAGCCTCTTCTTCCTACTGCTCCTGAGATTCATGGCGTCCGTCATAGTCTGGGTCCTTATATTTGGAGTTCTGGGAATCATAGCCTATGGTAAATTTATTGAAGTCTTTGCACAGAATTGCATCTGTTTGGCCCTTGATTGACATGTAAATTATACCTCTTTTATTGTGGCCAAATTGCTGACTGAGTTTGAGAGCCATTCCGGCTGTTGCTAATGGCAGCCTTCCCCACAGGAATATGGCACTGCTATTGGGAGTATAGCAACTACAAAAACTCCACTACGACCATCAGCACCATCGGCTTCACCACCAATTTCTCCGTGTACCTCCAGGTCAAAGAGACGTGGCTTGCCTTCTGTAAGTCTGTACATCACGCAGAGCTGAAAAGGATCTGGTTTCAGTGTCGTGCTGCAGGGTGTTCTAAATATCGCTCTCATCTGTATAGTCCTAAAACAGGCTAATCTGCCTTTTCCCTGATTTTCCACTTTAAATCCTCTCATGTTTGTCTTCCTCAGTGATTATCCTGTGTGTACTGGAGGCAATCCTTCTCCTTGTTCTAATATTCCTGAGAACTCGGATCCGAATTGCCATCGCCCTCATCCAGGAGTCTAGCAAGTATGGGCCCCTCTCGTACCTGCAGGATTCTCTCTTATTGCCATGGTTACCACTAATGATCTCTGTAAACATTTTAATATAGATGTTAAAATTTGCACGCTCACTGTCCTTATCTACCCAAAATCATCCATAGTGGTGAAGTGGGTGCGTCACAATTTCAATGCAATACAGTATAAAGCTGATAAGAATTGTATATGATGCTGTACTTAAACCTAAATCAGGCTGTTAGCTGTTTTGTCGTAGAATAAAGAATACAGAATTAGTTCTTGATGGAACCTAGTTTGTGGATGAACCAGGAAGTGAATGACAGCCTCAGTATATGGCGGAAAAGGCATACACCATTCGCAAGCGTGGCTGTTATTCACTGAACTGTTGAAGATGTTCTGCGTTGACTCTAACATATGAGCCCAGGTGCTGGAGAGCTGCAGTCAGCTGAATGACTCATGCCATCTCCCTTTCCTCCTCCTCCTCCTCAGGGCGGTGGGTCACATGATGTCCACCCTTTTCTACCCGCTGATCACCTTCGCCTTGCTGCTTGTATGCGTTGCATACTGGGGAGTGACTGCTTTGTATCCTCATTAATTTGGGGTGACAGTGTGTGTGTGTGTGTGTGTGTGTGTGTGTGTGTGTGTGTGTGTGTGTGTGTGTGTGTGTGTGTGTGTGTGTGTGTGTCCATGCTTATTCACACATCACTGCTCTTTGTTCATGTAGGTGCACTGTGTGGTGGTTGTGTAGAGTAACTGGCTCCCACCCCTCCACTCCTTATGTTCACCTCAGCCACACACCTTTTTTCGTTGTCCTACTTGACCGCCCCTGTGCAGGTACCTGGCCACATCTGGGCCCCCTGTTTATAAAGTGGTGGCTCTCAACTCAAGTGATTCTGGCTGTTCTTCCATCTCCGGCAACGAAACCTGTGACCCACTGGTATGTTTTCTGTGCTTTTCTTTACACGCTTGTGCTACATTTTGTAGTACATATACAGTATGTATATATGCTAAATTTTGTATAACATACTTGGAAGTAATCATCTCACATTTTCAAAGTCTTTCGTCCAGTGGCAGTACTTTTTGTGACAAGTTTCATTGGTCCAAATGGTATTCAGTTTAATGTATTGCTTTGGGATCCTCCCATAATGCATAGCGTCAGTGTTTTCTGAGTAAAGTGCTGTTAGTAGTTTAGTTTTCCTTACAAAAAACTCTTGCACAAACTCTAGTTTGCACTGAAATGACTTTTAATTTCACCGTAAAGTTTTACTGTATAAGTACTTTGCTTTTGCTCCAGTGCAATTGTCTTTGCATGTCTGCCCAACCATGCTGCCTTCTTCATCCATGTCATCTTCCTCCCAGTCCTTCAACTCTTCGAGCTACCCGACTTGCGCCTCTGCAAGCTGCATCTTTATCAACTACGACAACCAGGGTCTCTTCCAGAGGAACATATTCAACCTGCAGATCTACAACGTTCTGGGTTTCCTCTGGTGCGTCAACTTTGTCATCGCCCTGGGCCACTGCTCGCTGGCCGGCGCCTTCGCCTCCTACTATTGGGCCTTCACCAAACCATCTGACATCCCGACCTTCCCGCTGACCCAGGGCTTCACCCGCTCGCTGAGGTAAGACCGGCCTCGTGGCGGCCTGATGTTCTTCTCCTGGGCTTTTCTGCTCTGGCTGTTGAAGCTGTGCCTGTAATGTTTCACCTTTGTCTTCTTTGTCTCTGTCAGCCTTCTATGTCCATTTGCTTGTGCATCATGACACTTATAATTTTCACAACACGCTTGTAATGGGAACCTTCTGGTTGTCCTCTCTGGTGGAAATGTTTTGTTCTGGTTTCTGTATTTCTTATAGAGATTGCATTCGTTTGACCTTGCCCTATGACCTGTGACCCTGTCTGTCAGGTACCATGTGGGCTCTTTGGCGTTTGGTGCTCTGATCATCACCATCATCCAGTTCATCAGGATAGTGCTTGAGTACCTTGACCACAAATTCAGAGGTAAGACTCGCCTCCTCATTACTTCCAAAGACTTTCCTACCTTTTGTTTGATGTTAAAAGCTTCTACAGTGAGAACCAGTTGAATTTGTGTGTCTTACTGGTCCATGAATTTGCTACTTGAAGTGTTCTTTATCAACAGAAAAAATAAATAAATAAATAAATAAATAAATAAATAAATGTCTTCCTGTTTATATAACTTGACACTGCTGTGTGTGTGTGTTACTGGAGAGGCCATGTAAGTGACCGTTGTGTTTTTGCCATTTCCAGCTGCTCAAAATGGCTTTGCCCGGTTTGTGATGTGCTGCCTTAAGTGCTGTTTCTGGTGCCTGGAGAAGTTCATGAAATTCATTAACCGCAACGCCTACATCATGGTGAGTCCCTCTCAATGTTACTGAAGTATTACTTTATCCAGTTAAAGAGGGAAGATTTGTGTTTTGCTAGTGTACCAGGTTTATCGGTGTGCCAGCCTTCTCCAGCTGGGCACTGCGCCCCCTTGGTGTGCCAGTCCACATTATCATGACTGCTGTTCTCCCATTTACCAGATTGCCATATATGGAAAGAACTTCTGTGTTTCAGCCAAAAACGCCTTCATGCTGTTGATGAGGAACATCGTGAGGTAATTTGACCTGTTTCCTTTCATGGACCCATGGGCCGCTGCTATTTCCAGCTTTCGGGTTTTGTAATCTATAAGTTCCTTATGGTAGGACATTCCGTTTTGTGGTGTTTTGAGAGTTAACTCTATCTGGAATTTTTTTATTTTTTTATTTTTTTGTACCTGTCAGAAATACTTATCCAGAGTGAATTTACAACTGGGTTTTCTCATCATGCCGGCAAAATTTTAAATATATACCTTTTATTTACAATTGCAATCAAAATACAACAGTAGTTAAAATACAGAATTTTAATCATACAAAAATAACATAATAACTGGATTTTTAAATTCTCAACAGCCCATCTCAACCTTTAAGTTGTGAAAAGAGGCTGTCTGACAATAATGGTTAAAAGTGATCTTTTGATACTCCAAGTGACTAAAAACCACTTGATCTGGAATATTTGAATTGCGCTGTACGGTTTTACCAGGCCTTATGGTTTTGCCTGCTCCTTTTCACATGGCTCTGTTTGACTTTGGATCTCAATGTCTGCCTCATTATCAGGGTTGTCGTCCTGGATAAGGTGACAGACTTGCTCCTGTTTTTTGGCAAGCTGCTGGTGGTTGGAGGAGTTGGTAAGATGTTTACTTAGACATTATTTTAATACTGCAAGTCCAGCTCAAACTTTCCTGTCGCTAGAGCTATGATTGGTCCCTTTTTGTGTTGCTGATGTTGTAGTGACTTGATCCCTCCCTTATCTGCTATTGGAGCACCCAGTGACTGACAACCAGGCGTAAGAGCAGTTACAATGCACAGGCTGTCAGAATGCTCAACAGCCCATAACTGCAACATCACTGCACTTAACACCTTTTACTATACTAAACTGTGTATAGCAGACTGGAACATGTTGACCAATTTATTAACTTCATTCATTCTTTTTAATACATAGTGCATGTAGAAAACTATTGATTTGTTACGTTGGCCATGTTAATATGTAAGCTTGTATTATGTGCAGTATTTGTCAATATTGTTTACTGCAGCCATGTCATAAGCATTTCAATGCAGGGTGGTACCATTCATTGTGTATATGAGAGGCTTGAAACTTAAACCTGTTCTCCTCTCCTCCCCTCTCCTCCCCTCTCCAGGTGTGCTGTCGTTCTTCTTTTTCTCTGGACGAATACAGCTGCCAAACAATACTTACCAGTCCCAAACACTCAATTACTACTGGCTGCCCATTATTGTAAGTCTGGTTAATCACTTTGACCTCCACTATACCATATGTATGCACTGTGCTCATCGCTGCCTCACAATTATGTAACGTTACTGTTATTGTGAGGAAAGTGATGAGACGGTAAACCGTTAAAAGTGAGATGTTGGGCTTGAAGAGTCCAAAAGCCCCCCCACTCTTAGATCCCGTGGGGCGAGCAACCCCTCCCGAGGCAGGGCCACTTTGTCTGTGCAGTGTTTACCCCACCAAGGGTCTGTGTTGTTTCAGACGGTGATCGTGGGTTCGTACCTCATTGCTCACGGCTTCTTCAGTGTCTACGGCATGTGTGTGGACACGCTGTTCCTCTGCTTCCGTAAGTGCAGCCGCCACCAGGGGGCAGTGAGAGGCGTGACGGACGTTACTCAGGCACGGTCCTGTTTTACTTACACTGGATACACTGACTTTGTCTTTATTCATCACAGCAGCAACTTGCTTTGTCATTATGCCATTAAAAAATTAACACTTAAAGTGAATAAAAACATAATACACTAAGGTTTTATCAGCATTGTTCATGTTAAGCAAATAAGTGACAAAAATGAGCCTTCAGTGTTAAAATAGTTCCCTGGCTTAGACTGGGTTAATGCATCTAAAAATTACTGTGAACCTCAGGCCACTTTTTTTTTTTCCCCCTTTTCCAATTCTGGGAAATTCTGCATGAAACAGTAAAGTAAAATATGACCAAGGAGTTGAGGGCAAACGCCAGCACAGCCTCCTGGACACGTTAATGTTTAACTCTGCCGCCATGCTGTCCTTCTCCACAGTGGAAGACCTTGAGAGGAATGATGGGTCTGTGGAGAAGCCCTACTACATGTCCAAGAACCTGATGAAAATCCTCAACAAGAAGAACAAAGTGGAGAAATGAAGGAGCCCTTTTAGTAACTCTTAACTTCTAGCCTTGATCCTTAAGCTCCCCCCCTTCCCTGAACCTGCTTTACTTTTGTTACAAAACGCATATAAGCACTTTGAGAGGTAAATCACAGCAAGAGTAAACATTTGCCTCAGGTATCATTTTAAATATTTTACATTGTTAGGTGTAACAAAGTGCACCTTTTATTGAAATTTTGAAATACTTTTGATTTATGCTTTTGAATTATTTTAAATGTTTTGTGTATTTTGAGGTTTGTAGATTTTTTTTAATTTTTTTTATGATGCTATTAACTGGTCTGAGACCTTTGCAGGAAATTAATACTAAAATTGCAACCACCTGAATAAAATGGCAGTCTTTTACAAATGACGTCAGCACTTTTTCTGCCACAATTTGCAATGCAGCTGGATAAGACATTCTGCCCATCTAAATGGACCGGAACCAAGTAGCTCACCTGTTCGTGAGCCTTAATAATAAGGTGTCTGAACTCACCCTCTCTCTCTCTCTCATAAAACATGTCTCTGGGATGAGCTGCAAAAATGGGGGTGAAATCTAAAAATGCTTTTTATTTTTTGTATATAAACAGGTTTACTTGGTGAAATACAGTAATTGTGTCTGGCATTTCTTATCCACTTTTATAGTTTATGTCCAAACTGGCACAATATGCTTTGGTTGACTAAATTTAATTTAAATCCCTTGACAGAGAACACTGTGTTCTACAAAAACCTTTTTTTCCTATGCAAAACAAAAGTGTCATTTTAATATAATCCCATTTACAAGAATTAAGTCTCCTAGCATAGACTGATTTCTGGGAGGACCATTTATAAAGCATGGTCCAATTACACACTAACAGTGACAAGGTTGTGGGTTATACAGACCAAATGTGGGTGGGTGGGTAGAGAAACAAGACAAATACTAGTATTAAACATTTAATTAGCAGGAAAACATGTTCCTCTTCTGTCATTTACATTTAAGACAATTTTGCACATTTTAAAATTTCTTTTAGTGTCACTAAAGACGCAATACAAATTAAAATTCCTGTCATTTTAGTGTCACAAAAGACTTCAAATACAACTGTCTGGTTTGATTAGACAATGATTACAATACCTGTTTACATCCATGACGACATTTTCTCAGCCATTTTCCACAGGCCTCATAAGACCTTTAAACTTCCAGGCACATCACCCCAGCAAGACGGTTGAAACGATACTGCCCTTTTGGTACTAAGCATGCTTTGCTAAACTCCCTTTCTGTATTCTGTGATTCGCTGAGCCTGGTCACATTGTCTCTCTGTGCCAATCAGACGATCGTTCAGACCACAAACAAAAACCCATCTGTCTTGCGGGGTTATGAGTACAGGACACCGAATGGAACGTGGCAGCAAAAACAGGAGAGCTAATTGAGGGAATACAGGAAGATTGTTTTCCCCCGTCAAACCGCTACAACAAATTTAGTCTCGCTCTCCTCTTAAATCCAGCAATTTACGCTGTTTTGTTTGAAGTCACATAAAAACTGCATTTAAAATATTCATATATATACATATATATTCTTTGCCCACACACACATACCAAACAGAATACTCTTTGCCACAGAAACTGATGTCATATTAAATGTCAATATTATGGAGCTCACTGAATCTTCTCTGATGTCCATGGAATTAACTGTGCCCTTTGTACCTTATTACCCACGGTACACTACTAAAGGCTACTTTACCCTGCATGACAGCCGGTGCTTCTACCACACTTAAGTTACCTGCCCATACTGCTGAACAATATTGCAATGTCACCACAATAACACTATGTAGTCCAATGATACTCTGAGCAATATTGTCCTATAGTACCTATTGCCAAGTACAGAGCTGACAGCATGCGGCTACACGCCTATACTGTGCAGTTTCCCAATCTCTACCTGAACCAACTTAAAAAAATTAAGTAAAGCCTTCTGAATTCATTCTTACTCAACTGAAACTTCTTCAAAAGTAAACTGTTTTGTCATAAAGGGTGCATTTCTTTGGCTTTAGACATAAACAGTCATCTGTTTCATTAGGTTCGATTTTTGAGATTTTGCAAGCGTCAATCCCGGGAGAATGCGTTCAATATACTTGCACAAGGATTTGCTCAAAAGGGGAAGGAAAAAAAAAATTAAAAGCTAAAGACAACCGGCTGTGTTGCTACAAAAAGGATCATTTGCATCCCATACGTACCTCTGGAGAACAGTGCCACACATATGTACGCACGCACGCACCCCAACATGTAGCTCATCAGAGGTAAAGCAAATCACATGTCAGACTAAGTATTAAAAGAGTCCCTCTTACCAGCTCCCATTGGCCATTGGTGGGGCACAGTCACATACCCCTATGTTTAATACTGTCACTATTCACTTAACACTAGTATTCACTAAATCAATTACTCCCAATAAACACCACCCACCCGTGTGCAAACTCCCTCCCCGTCCCATTCCTAGTGAGCAAACGTGTGCATGTCTGTGTGTTTGTGTATGTGCACGTGCTCGTGTAAACGTGCACAGGTGAGACAGACTGGCAGGATGGATGCATCTGCAGAGAGAAAGCCCTTTAGCCCGCTAGCGGCATTAGCGCGACATGCCTCCAGGTCCGCTCCTCTTCTCTCTTCCCAGCCCGCTGCCTCAGAGTAACAAGACAGCCAGGAGGGAGGAGCTACAAGTGGCTTTCATAGGCAGGGGCCCCTTTCCTGTCCAGTGCAGTCATGTCCAGTCTAGTCAGGCCCAACCCACCCTCCCCTCACCCCACCCACTGGCCACACCCACCCCTTGCCCCACTCATGTTAGCATGGTGCCTATGGACTGCAGAGTGTCAGTCAGCTGGGCACGTGTGAGTGTGATCACATCTCCACCCCCCCCCCAAATCCCAAGTTCCTCGCCCGCCCACGCTAAGCAGCCAGAAGAAGAAGAATATGGCCACAAACAGGAAGAGAGAGTCCTGCCAGTTGGTCCCGTTGTTTGGGTTACCGTTGCCATGGTGATCGGCAGGGTACTGAGGATCTATGAGGACGGAAAAAAAAAAAAATGGGCAAATTCAAATCTGGGCTCAAAAACTGCTGTAATATACAAATTAAGTATATTACCTGCAGATGTGCACTGAACATAGACGAGAGAAGCTCACCTGCTCTGTGGAAAGGGTCGGTGTTGAAGACCGTGGTGAAAAAGCCGAAGGGGAAGGCACCGAAACCGAAGGACATGTGAAAGCCTGTGTCACCGAATCCCTGGAAGGCCTGCTGGGGAAGGGTGAGACACGGCAGTCTTTAATGAGGCAAAGAAGGGCGGCCTTTTTAGGGGAGGATACTAATATACCCCTCATGGTACACACATGTACACACACCCACACTCCAACGGCATTCTCCAAGCAGATTCTGTGGAATCAAATACAGCACGACTGCATATTATAAAGAGACAGCTAGAGTACAGGGAAGTACAAGCTCAGCCCTCTACTCTACTCTATCCCTACAGCTAGGCTATAGTGAAATACAGGCTCAGCCCTCTACTCTACTCTACTCTAACCCTACAGCTAGGCTATAGTGAAATACAGGCTCAGCCCTCTACTCTAACCCTATAGCTAGGCTATAGGGAAATACAGGCTCAGCCCTCTGCTCTACCCTAAGCCTATAGCTAGGCTATAGGGAAATACAGGCTCAGTCCTCTGCTCTACCCTAACCCTATAGCTAGGCTATAGGGAAATACAGGCTCACCCCTCTGCTCTCCGGTTCTGTTCGCTGGCCTTGAGGCCGAGGAGGCGTTTTCAACCTACAACAGAAAACAGCATCAGACAGCCGGACTGCTGTCAGTCCAATGTTGTGTCAAACACAAAGGAAACGTGGAAAACACAAACAAACAGAGGCAAAACACAGGCACGCTTATGTGTTCGCAGCAGTGAAGCACAGAGGGCAACGGGGACAGGGGCACGTGCTCACACAGTGGGAAACACATGCACACACACGTGGGCACGCACACACACACCACACCTGGGGTCCTCCTGGCTGGAGCTGCCCCTGCCATACAGGGGGATGACTTTGTCCCTGCTGATGCCAGCTTTGCACACTGGGCACTGCTGTCGGCTGGGCCGTGTCTCCAGCCACTGACAGGGCACAGGATGAGCATTAGCCGAAAGGCGCCATCCCCTCACATACATTACACAATACAAAACTATAAAATAAAATGATAAAATGATATATGATCACACTTACCTGGTGAAGACATGGCCAGCTATAGAAGAAAGAAACAATGTCAGTAAACTTTAACATTATATACATTATTAACTTGTTGGATACTGACCTTTTAAATTTTTTGGGTTAATCAGTTGTATCTTTCCCTGTCCCCCCCCGAACCTATACCACTATCCCCGTTACAAAGGCCTGCAAAACTCTGTAAGCGCCTGTCAGCTCTCTCGCGGCAATGATGAATTAGAACACGAGACAACACGAGTTAATCTCTCATAACTAATGTTTTACTAGTGAAGGAAAATGTTTGACTTTCATTCATTTACACAAATATGAGCCTATTCAGAAAATCAATGAATTAACAACCTTTCGTTATCAGCTAAAACCAGACAGAGGGAACCGGAAAAAATAGTTACATGCTGCAACAAAAGTTCATACTTACTGCAACGAAGCGTAAAGGTGGAAAATGACGACAATTAAGTTTCAGTGGGGGATTTTAGGTAATGCAAAATCCTGAGGAACCACAGCGACTACACATGATTATTTTGTTCTGCGAGCAGACATTAACTCTCCACACCCTGGTCCAAATACAATGAGATCTCGAACCGGTATATTAACCGCTACTCCGTTCTCTGACTTGTAATGAAATACCACAATAAACTTATCAAATTTTTAAAAACACACACGTCAATGCATCAGTATCAACCAACTGTTCAACCAAAGGATCTGTAATTTACCACAACCATGCATTACACAGCAGCATAGAAACAGATCAAATACCTACATATGCAACATCAGAACAAGAAAAATAAGGTGGGTAAACAAGAACAAATATCACGACGGTGTTTCACGCGTGTAACTAAACCATCATCATCTCGTCTTTCTACGCACTTAATCGAAGTAAACATCGCTGACGGGCTTGCCTCCTTCCACACTAACTGCTCCCATTTCACTCCTGTTGACTGAGCCAGCTGTGAACTGGGCTCGCCGGGTACCTAAGATCTGAAAATAATTAAAAACGATCCGCTGAACAGAATGTAACCAGTACCTGTCATCCGAGCTACCTGTCAATGACGGAAAAGAGACCATTCCGTAACAATTCGGCATGAAGCAGCGCTGGCAGACTAGCGTTTGGGCTGCTGTGCTGACATCGGTAACGTACAGGTCGCTAGCGCTACCCACCATGCCACACGGACACGGCTCGTCCTTTCCTACCAGAACAGGTGTCCGCACAGGCTGATGACGGCGTCCCTCGCCGTGTCCAGGCAGATGTTGCACTCAAAAGTGGCCCGATCGCGCTCCCGTTCCCCTTCGCCGCTGCTGCCTCCGGCTCCGCCGCGGCCATTGCTACTCTCACCGGACGGGAACCCTCCTCTGCTAGCTGGTCCACCGTCACTCGAGCACCGAGGATCCGCAGCCGCCATGTTTGTTTACGTGAAGAGTGAAAAACTCTCTACGGTCGCGAGCTGTTGTTCCTACCTGATCTGTTCCGTTCTGGTGTATAACTTCCGCTTCCGCTTCCGCTCCCGAGAACAAACGGATGGGCGGATACCAGTGGAAACCATGTGGTAATATGAAACAGCTAGGTTGTGATGTTCGTGTGATGAGCTGTAGGATATTTTTTTATTCTTTACAGTTCCTTATATTACATGTCATTAGGTTGCTTCTGAATAATAGAAACACGAGCTCGCGTGTTTTCTGTGCACGTATTCAAATAGCGTCTTCATCACATTTTACAATAACCATGTATTAGAATCTCTTAGGGATGACGATAGCTCTGCAATTAAAACATTTGGCTTGTATGAATCTCTGAATATCTGTCTTGTCTTGTGTGGAAGGAGTTCAGTTGCTGAATTAACTCAAACAGCCTGTCGAAACCATTAGATTCAGCTGAAGTGTGCGTATTTAAACGTATAAGAATAACGAATTCATACTGTTGAAGTAGCAGATAGAATTTAAAGTGCCGTTTAAAATGGTTTTATTGTTTATTAAAGGAAAGATAAAAGAGAAAGGTTGTTCCATCAACGAAAGGTGTTTGACATTTCAAAAAGGACAGTAAGATTATTTTATCTATTTAAATTTTTATTTAAATTAACTGCCAACGTACATGAAAAATATTGCTTCTGTACACAAAGCATTCCGGTATTATACTGTATACTACGGGGTTTAATGCACAAAAAATAAGAAACTGAAAACGTTTTTTATAACCACGTCTGTTTGTGATTTTGGCCTACCTTTCTTGCCAATGAAATACCAAGAACATATTTTGAAACAAAATATGTAGTATACAATCTATTACCTAAATGAAAAAAATCATACTATCAAACAAATTGGTACTTACATAAAATACCAGTTTTAAGAACGCGAAATTACACTAAATATGTATAGCTGAACATTAAAAATATATTTCATAAGTGAAATTAAGGTGAAATAATACTAAAAACTTGCAATTTCTTTTTCATTTACTAATTTTTCACTTGGGGGCAGTATTTATCTAACGGAAAACGCAAAATAGACTTTTCTGGTATCCGTATGTTTGCTGTGTTTCCAGTAGGGGGTGCTAGAGGGTATGGGTGCATTTTAAGGGAATTCCCTGAATTGGGGTGTTGGTTTTATCTGATTTGTATTGCTTTGTGTCTTTTAACAGTGTTGGGGGCCAGGGAGGGCTCTCATTTTGAGGGGCGGTATTTTTCTGCCCCCATTATATCTAATCTACACATAATTTATTACAATAACAAAATTCGTGTTAATGTGCACCACTGGAAATTGGCAACATAACGCACCGCTTTGTGACTAACGTCCCTCACTGTTAAACAGTGTTGATCTGATGCAGACTATGTTGCCTTTGATAAACGTGTGGCTCAGTGGAGTTGTACTTCCGGACAGAGCAATTGTTTCACTTTAAATACAACTTCTCACCCTTCCCATTGTAAATAAAATGGTCCCACCAGCCCGGCCTCACTCGTCGTAAGAGTTCAATAAAACCGCCAGACGTTGTTTTTCGCAAATTTAGTCTAGAAAATCCACATACTGCCACAAAAATGAACCTTTAGAATAATGTAATTATATTAAATTGTAATGTTTGTTAAACAAAATTTGTGCAAAAATATTTACAAGATCATTAAATTTGAGAACAGCGGTGAAATAAATGTAATGTTTCAGAACATAAGATAATGCCGTTTTAGATATATTTCAGTTGAAGTAGATGTCTTAAATTTCTTCCCCGTCAACAAGTCATTGTAGTTTATTTAATTAAAAAAAAATCTATTCTCTATATATTAAGTTCCTTTGAAATACCAAGAAAGTTTGCACACGTTATCAGTTGTAGTGGAGGACTGTTTGTAGTGTTTTCTTCCGCTTCGTGTTTTTTAGTGGTTATCGCTGTGCGTATCAGAGAAGACGCAGATGTCACAGTTTAAGTGCACTTTTCCTCTGAATTTATTTAACAAAGCAAGAACACCACCTGAAAACTCAACTGCAGTAAATTCAAACATTAAGTACAAACTGAAGTGCGACCAATGACTGCACACCAGTGGGACTGGACTCTTTTGTACGTTATCAATTATTGAAGTGAATGCATATGGTTAAACATTTATCACTCCCATATAAATAATGAAAATGCAGTATTAAACACAAAACCTGGATAAAGTCATGCTCTTCTCTCACCTGGAATAAACACTGTTTCACTCACTACTTTAATGTGGTTCTTAGAGAACCCAATCAGCTCTCATATTATAAACAACAAAAACAACAGAAAAACATTCCGTGGTATGAACACAAGATCCAGAGCTGAAATGTTACCTATTTCCAGAAAAGAACAGTAATCAAAAATTCATATAAATGTGTTGCATTGCTATATATGAAATACAGACATGTGGCTTAGCGTTAGCCATTATACAAACTTAATCAGCTTGTGTTAGTAATGACTGTGTAACCAGGGATAGCTCTGGTGGGATTTGAACCCGTGTGACCACATCCCACTCTGTGTAACTAAACAAAAGCATAAACTTGGGGAACTCATCACACTGCTGTCATGACAACAAGTGTTTTCTACTGTTGCTGTACTTTCCCCTGTTACAATTGATATTTTAACATTATAAATATAGCAATTTTTGATAATCAGAAGTTTTCTAAATAATATCTAGTTCTGCTGATTTATCATAGCTTATCGCATGTTACAATACTTCAAAAAAAATACTAAAGTGCTTTGCAAATGTATAAGGACATACTCCATAAGTACTTTTCCTTTTCTCAGTGCAGATCTAGGGCAAACTAAGCTGGAAATATGACTGCAACTGTATAATTAGATGGTGGCAGGGTGGTGTGGTGGTTAGCATTGTTACCTCGCTCCTCCAGGCCTGGGGTTCAATTCCTGCCTGGGGGTGTGTGTGTGTGTGTGTGTGTGTGGAGTTTGCATGTTCTTCTTGTGCTTTGTGGGTTTTCTTCGGATTCTCCAGTTTCTTCCCACAGTTTAAAGACATGCAGGTTAGGTTTAGTGGTGTCCAACTTGTGTGTGTGTGCCCTACGGTGGGTTGTCCCGTGTCCTGGGATGGGCTCCAGGCTTCCCTGCAACCCTTAACAGGATGAAGCAGTATAGAAGATGACTGACTGACTGTATAATTATGCATAATCACTCTTCATAATAAACACTGCTAAATATGGTTGCTCTGTTGTTTCTACTTTCATTACAGGAAACTATCACTGATCATCACCCTTATTTTTAAATCAGTCTTTACATAAAAATGCAACACGGCAACAGGAGTGACAGACGAGCTCTTGTATCCTATCCTTGAGACTGTAAAAAATGATGGGCGTGGCCTCGGATCACTGGAGTGTTGCGACTCCTATCTGTTCAGCAGTGGACTGCCGTCCTCAGGAGTGGCGTTGCTGGAGCCTGCAGACCCTTTATAAATAAACACACACATGAGGAACACCACACTTGAACACTGTGGTAAATTTTCTTGCACCACCATCCCCCAACATGACACTACTGTAAGTGAGCTCATCTCATCACTGTGAAGTTAAAAAGTACAACCATACCTTCAGAGCTCTGTTTCTTCTCATCAGAGCTGTTACTGTCTGAAGATCCGCTGCTTCTGCCTAAAAGCCAGAGTACAGAATTTGGCATAAATTAACTGACTGATGAAAATGCTGTATTAATATGTTCACCAGCTAGATTAACATGAATGAAAACCGTATTACCAGAATCCACAGATTCTGTTGATCCCTGATGTTGAGCAGTTTTATCTTCTAAGAATAAAGAAATTAAAAAGTTATTCCTTTTGGACCTGGTGAAATCACTGACATAATACATACATTTCCTGCAAGTTGGCTCTCAATTCATGTCAGACAAAGTTTCCTGTTGCAAGTGATTTGTAACATTTTGTGCTGCTGGGGTTACTGGTGTTTTTAATGGTTATATTCAGTTAACACAGATTTATTACTTTAAATTGAATGTTTGTTGTCTCACTAAGTCAATGATGAAGAAAAAGAGTAAATTGCTCACCCATGACTAAAGTAGATGTCTCATTTGAGATGGGAATCTTCACTGCATCATTACCTGAAATGACAAACTCAGACTGGAAAAATAGGAAACACCCGGTGTTTAAGCCAGTCTCTAATTATTATCTATAAAACTTAGAAACTTTGCATTAGCATTTGAAATGAAAAATACCACAAGTGTGAAGTCAACATGCTTTACAGCCTAA
>JABJVR010000038.1:7127733-7144706 GCA_025773905.1 Chitala chitala | reverse complement strand
GAGTCCCTGAAGAGAGTGCCCCCTTGTGGCTTGGAGCCAGGCTCTGTGTTGAGTCCCTGAAGAGAGTGCCCCCTTGTGGCTTGGAGCCAGGCTCTGTGTTGAGTCCCTGAAGAGAGTGCCCCCTTGTTAAAGTTGTTGAAGAGAGTGGCATCGTTTCATTTTACTGGAATTCCATGCAAGAAAGATAAATGGCAGTTATGTCAAATTGTGTCATAAAATTCAGCATTTGCAACAGAAATAATATAGACTGTTGACAAAATTGCCATCTGTTCTGCTTTGATCATTGAGCAAATTTGGTGAGCCTACACAATTACGATGATAGGGAACTGTGAACTTGGGTCGCTGGAGGAGTGTAGGAGCACGTGCACCGTGCCGTAACATCGTGCTGCTAGTGGGGTTCGTAGCAAACGGCTGTGGTGCCATTGGGGGCAGGACGTTCCACTGTGAAGGATTGCCTAAAGATGCTGCGCTGAACTGTTTATCAGAACGTGACCTTGCCTCTGGACTCTAGACAGAATAAGACGTAGGAGAGGACTGTGGTGAATTATCTATGTTATAAAGCCATTATAGTGGTGTATGCTGTGTTTTGGTGACTTTGACCTGTGCCAGAGCAGGGAGTCTGCTGTTACTTGGCTGAGCCGAGCCACGCGCGTGTACTGTGTAAGTGCTGCACCGAAGCTGTGTAGGTATCTGCTGCAGGTGCAGCCTGTACGTTAACTGAGCAATAGCAGCAGGACTGGCACCCTCCAGAGAACCAGCTCAGGTGTGCGGTGCCTGCACTCGTGAGCTCCTCTTCTCAAAATTCAACTCGATTTAGCTTCTGGTACAACTGATGCTGCTGCTTGGACTGCTGTCCATAGCGGGTAGTGTGTGCAGAGCAGGGAGCGACAGTCAAAACTGCCCTTTTACTGAGGAAGGTGCCATTCTTTCAGGTTAAATGAATATTGCCGCAGGCTGACTTTCATGTGAGCTGACAGGTGGGCTTACACCTGAGAAGTAACGCTGTTGTGTTTACTGCTTGAAGTTCTGTGACCATCGGTTGTATTTCAAATTAATGTTTCCTGCCAACCTTGCATCTTGTCTCTGAAGTAGCACACTGTGTAATGGCTTCTCCCTGGTTACGTTTAATCTGTCCTCCCCTTTGTGTGCATCAGTCATCTTTCAGCCTTCCCCTCCAACAAGAAGAGATTGTAGCCTTAGACCTCAGATGTCTTTGGTCTTTGTTGTGAACTAATGTATAAGTACTGGTTTGGCTGTGGAATTATGAGAAATAGGCATGGTCCTCTGGGACTTGAAGTCAGGGAATGTAACTTCAAACCAAGATGAATGGTAAGAGCTGAACTGTGTCCAGTTGTTCAGCGATGCTTTGTGTTTGTCCTGGGACACGTCTGACAGGTCCCAGTACATATATGAGTGGCTTGAGTCATGGCTAAGCTCCTGTATCTGGCTGTAGATTCACTAAGTCCATCTTTCAAAAAGAAGTCAAAAAGAGCAGTGTGTGAAGTGGAAAGGCTCTGGTTTATAGGTAAAACCATATTGCGTCGTATGGTTTATAGCCCCACTGCAATATGGCAGAATAAGTGTGAACTGTTTATCTGTGATGTAACATGCTGAGGTCTGAACCCCATGATGACTTCTGTGTGTGTGCTTTTGGGATGCAGTGGGAGTCAACATGTTCTACATCTGCATCATTGTCTACCTGTACGGCGATCTGGCCATCTACGCCGCTGCTGTTCCCATCTCCTTGATGGAGGTCGCCTGGTGAGAGTCTATTACCATTAATTTTTTCGTCTTCGTTGTGAACTCTCGTACTCATGTCTGGATTTCAGGGTCGGACCACTGCTTCACCTTGGCTCCTTGAGTCACACCGTACCCTCGATTTCCACCCGTGAGGCTTTGCTGTTCCTGAGCAATACTACCCACATCACCTTGCTGTTTGTTCCCTTGGCCAATAAGGATGTCCCAGCAGGCTATGGATTCCCCCCCCCCCACCCTCTTCCTGTGGGAGCGGCTGCTCTCCATACACCCTGCATAACTGCGTCTCTGGTTTCCTCATTTCCAGATCCCCTGTACCAGACTCAGCCCATCGCTGTATAGGCCCCTCGATTGGCTCCCAGACATCATTTTATTGTAGTGGGCTAATTCAACATTTATAAATAATGTAAATAAATAACGCTCCCCTGAACAGATTGTGCCCTAACGTACTGACTTCTGCATCCTGAAATATTGCATTTCTGTATCCTCTGGGAAGTTTCCTCCCCTCTTCTCTTTCCTAAAGTCTCTCATGTTTTTTTTTGTGTTCAAGAAAAACGTTTTCTTCCCATTGGTTACGAGAACCTGTAAAGTTTCAGTAGTTTCAATACTAACATTTTATTTAACTGCTGGTTTTATTATTGCTGGAACTAGGTACTACTGAACTTCTTGTGACTAGTTCATTGTAGTGTAGTAATGGAAATATGGACAGTAAGCGCAAGAATGTACAGATTTAAAAGTTGGTGTTCTTTAAACATGCGTAGCTCTGCAGTGTAATAGTGTAGTCAGGAAACAAGTGCAAGCTTTACATTTTAGTGTGATGTCATATTTGAAATTGTGCTGTAGGGGTGTTGTGGTCACTGACCTTTGACTCCACGCTTTTCATATGTTCCTCTGTAGTGGTAACCACTCCTGCAGTGATGGGACAGTGAAGTACAATGATACAGAGTCTTGCTGGGGTCCCGTTCGCAGGAAAGATGCATATCGCGTGTTTCTGGTAAGTACCAGTCTTTTCGTTCTCCCCTGTTCTGTAGGCCACGTGGTAATTACCATCGTGGATCATACCATCGGTTCACGTGGACTGAATACAGAGAGTTCTCTAGATATGTAATTCCAACACACGCAATTTGGTTCTTACGCAAGAAATGCCCCAGATGTAAACGTGCGTTTGAAAGAGCCAACTCGCAAACACTTTGCGTTTAGAAATGCTGATGTAAAGTAATGAAGACAAAATTTTTTCTGTTGCATGTGAACTCAGTTGCGCCATATCGATCGTAGAAATTCTCACATGCGCAAAAACTGATTTGTGTAATGGGCTGCATTAATTGCGCATGTTGGGAACTGTCTGTATAGCAAATTCTCATTAGGAGTAGGGGAAGGGTTAAGGGTATAGAAGTGTCAAGTGTCTCTAAAAGTCCATAGTGTCCTATGTCTCTGCTAGAATAAACGCCCTTTGGCATGGGAGAGCACTCTGGCCACGGATATTGCAGCACCGTTGGCCTTCCAGCACAGCTGCCAACAGAGCTGGTTTCCGTTTCCTTTCATTTACACCTTCAAATGGCAAAGAAATTGCACTGTTTAGATAGAAATTGCACTGCTTAGATAGAAATTGCGCTGCTTTGTTTATCTCTTCTCCAGTAAGCTTCTTATGGCATATTAAGTAATTATAATTACTTTGTTTTCCTAATCTCCTTTAGGTTTGTTTACCCTGCTGATTTATCCCGTTTTCTGTTTTTTAAACGTCTGAAGAGTTTATTCAGTGACTTCTTTCTGTATATAGCACAGTAAAGTGCAGCAGTGATCTTTGCCCTCTGCTGTTATTACTTTTGACAGATATGAAAGATTAAATGTACGTGACCAGAAAATGGGCTCTTATTTATTTTGTCGGAGTTTATTTTTTCCTTTATTAGTTTTCCTCGTCCTCTGGCACACTGAACTTTTGGCTGTTTTTCTCTTTGCCCTGAACCCTTTATTAAATTTCATCTCAACTTGCACCTGTCACTGAATAAGTCATGGCTTTCAGTGAGACACTAATCGCTTTTCTCGGGGATGTGAGCAACGTCATGCTGTACTGATTCAGGACTGTTGAATCCCAGGAGGGGACAGCTGTTGTACCCTTTAGCGGAATACTCGCTGCTGGGCACATACTTGGTATGCCTGGTTTTTTTTATTTTTTATATAGCCTAGTTTCTATCTTGATCTGGACCTATAAGTCTGAGACCATGACGTCAATGTCGTATCTATAAGTGTGACACCATGACGTCAATGTCGTATCTATAAGTCTGAGACCATGCCGTCAATGTCAAGTCACAGTTTAAATCTGATGTGGTTTATTTAACTGGTGTTACTTTTGTGTAATTTTGAAATTGGTTTAGCACAGAGAAGTGTGAGTTTTGTTTTCCAGCTTGACTTGTATACAGGTAGATTGCTTGTGCTTGGAGCATTGCTGAGTTTAATAATCTGCTGATGCATGGGGTTTGATGTTTATATCTGGTTTTTGTCTGGTAATGTGACTTGCATCTGAGTGACAGCAGCATGCTGTTTGGGACCAGATAGCGTGTTGGCTTGCAGGGATAGCCTGTGTTAATATGCATGGAGAACTGAGGTGCACAGCAGGCTGTGTGGGGCCTGTGCGCGACTCTGAAGCAATGCATGCTGGGGAAGAACATCAGTCCTTCAACACAGTAAAGGGAGCACACAAAGGGATTTGGTTTATTTTATCAGCGTTTTTTTTTTTTTTGGTTTGTTGTTTGTTTTTTTCCTTGTTTAAAACATCCTTTCAGCTGGCTCAACTGCTGTGCAGGACCAGGGCAGGGGGGTTTTAAGGAGCCACACACAAAACATGCGCATGTCCATCTGCGCATGCTTGCATACTATGCTCTCTGCAGGCACCTCCGTTACCTTTGCAGTCGCCATCTGTGCCGGTTTCAAAGGGTAGATCTGACATTCACGTGCTCTAACAATGCCCACTCTCTACCTTACGTTTGGCAGAGGACACCAGTGGCCGACGTTGGTCAACGAGACTGTGTGTAACAGCCGGTTTGCCACAGTGCGGATGCCGGTGGCTCATGGGAATTTAATCCAGAGCTCGACAGTGAGTTTGGCATCGAGCAGAGTTGCTCACTTGTATGGCTTTATCACTGGAGTGCGGGTCAACGCTTCATGACCTTGTACCACAGCACTGTGGGAGACCTACACTAACCAGCTGGAGAGATCTGCAGAGTCAAGACCTGCTAAACACAACACACACCCCTGTCCTCAGATGGACTGATCGTTGCTTTCGGCTACAAGGAAGTATCATCAGAAACAGCTAATTAGTAGTTTTTTTACACTAGAGCAGCAGGATCGTATGTCCTTTTACAACTGGCAGTAGAAGGGTCGTTTTTGGTTTAAATTTTTCCCCAGGTAATGAATGCGTGTCTAATGGGCCGTTACCACTAATTCTCAGCAGATAGACACGGCATCCAAGGCAGCCTGTTCTGAGAGTGTAGATGGGGGGGAGAACATCTTGCAGTGAAGAATTCTTCAGAATTTGGTGGGCAAAGGCACCAGGTTAACCTCCAATGTGGTGACCTTGGGTCAAGGTTGTACAGTTGTTTAGGTGGTTTAGGCTTTTGTGCTAATGATTTTTTCTGAAGATTAGCCATGCATGAGCCCCCACTCACCCAGTAGAGGGAGCTGTTCTTCCCCAGTTCCCGTCTGTACCTGTAAGGGGTGCACAGGGTCGGTTGGCTCAGGTTCCCTGTCTACAGGGCTTGTTTTGTGCTCAATATACAATCGCAGAAATGAAAGGGCAGTTCTGAAATTCACCTCTGCAACTAAGTGTGTCCACATTTGTCCTACGTGCCCGCATGTGGGTTAACAATGTGAGTGCTTAGATTTTTTATTTTTACTTTGTTACTGCAATGACCTATCCAGCATTTATGGGGTTAATCTGTCCTTATTAAATTTCTAAACTTAACAAAGGACCAGATGAAGAAATGTGCAGTATTTATTTTATTACCTCTAAACACACGCCGACCCGTAAACGCTAGAAAATGTGAGCCTCGGCCGCAGCTAAAGGGCTTGGACGCTGGCGGGGCTGTCCGGGGTGATTGATTATCCCTGCAGTGAGAAGAGAGCACATAGCGGGTGTGTGGGGTGGGCCCTGGGCTTTAATAAATGACTTCGTGAACATTGTTGTCCCTTTTTGAGCAAGGAGAGATGATGAAATTATGGTCCGCTAATCAAGATTGATGCTAGTTATAACTAATTAGGCCTTATGAATGTGTGTATTAATATGAAGTTCTTCCCATGGTGTGCTGTGCTGTGCTGTCTTTAGCAGAAGGCTGTACAGCGTTGTGGAAGTTTTGACAGCTTTGTATGGTTGTAGGCTTTACGGTCACTAGAGGTACTGCAGAAGATGGAACACGTCTGTGTTTAAGTGCAGTCCTACTTTTAGCTTATGATGGAATGTTGAATTCAATTTATTTTTGTATAGCGCCTTTTACAACGAGGTGCCTCAAAGCGCTTTACATAAGAAATTACAGAATACATAGTTTAAAAGACCTTGGTCCTCCAATTAAAAAGAACTAAAAAGCCAACAATTAGTTGAATCTAAAAACATTGTCAAGCAGACCTAAACTGTGTTAACCTTCTGGTCAACAACACTCAGGCCTTTACTGCCTGCTGATCCAAGATCATTATTTTGTTTGAACAGGCTGCCTTGCAGTTTTGTTAAATGGTCAGTGATTTGAACAAATCACTAGGATAAACACTGCATGGGTGTTGGGTTAAAGGTATGACGGGAAGTAATTTTTTTTTTTTTTTCTGGTTTCCATTGTGTCTTTTTCTAGTCTGCAGCTAAACAGCTCTTGTTTTTCACTTTGCATATTTACGTCTGATCACACAGCAGACAATGGTGGAAAATGTAGCTTTATTCTCGGTTTTTAAGATGTCCCTCTTTATCTCTTCATGTCAGATGGCTGCAGAATTTATACAAAAAATAGCAAGTGTAAGTATTCAAGGGCATACAAGAAGTAACTCCTTAAAAGGCAGAGTAACAGCCTTGAGGTTACGAGCGGGTACACTTCGCAGCTAAACTCCACGTCGACGTCACGTGTGGGCTGGT
Source organism: Chitala chitala (assembly GCA_025773905.1). Classification (NCBI taxonomy): domain Eukaryota; kingdom Metazoa; phylum Chordata; class Actinopteri; order Osteoglossiformes; family Notopteridae; genus Chitala; species Chitala chitala. The sequence continues at coordinate 7,137,844 of JABJVR010000038.1, read as the reverse complement.
GAGTCACGGCAGTTTTCATGCTTAACTTTCCCGTATTAGTGCTGAGGGAATAGATGGTTTTACTGAAGGGGGGCGGGGGGGCTGTGCCTCCACCCATGTCAGTGGGTATGGTTATAAAATGAGGCTTGTGCTGGAGTGTGTTTGGGTGATGTATACAGCTGCGGACGGGGCCTCCTTCACACTGACAGGCACCAGGAGGCACGCCGGGCTCCCTCTCCTTGTTGATCAGCTCTGCCCTGCCACTCCGCTGGATGGATAGTCCTGTCACAGGCTTCAGGGGCAACGTGGCTGTTAGTAAGTCTTGCCAATTTGTAAAGGTCAATTTGCGTATGCTGTGCTGGTCATGTTTTTGCCACACAGGACATGCACGGTGTACTGCCACTGTAAGATATGTTGAAGCATGATTCTCCAGAGCTTGAAACATGCCGAGTTTTAATTGCTGTGGCTTGTTGTAATTTGTGTTATGCAGACTTTGGTTCTGCATAATAAACGTCTAATTAGCGCTGGCTGTTGTGAGATGACTGCACTTTCACTTGTTGGTTGAAACTTGTAAGACTAAATGCTGTTGGGATGCTGTTTATGCAACAGAAACGTTGTGCAGTTGTAGGATTCCTTGGAATTTGTACTGGCTTGTAGTTTCAATCCAGACTTTTTGTCTTACCTTTAAGTGGTTTAAAGTGCAGCTCCATAAGGACTAATGCGTGTGCTTTTTGTCATCCAATGCCTCAGGGTTTCTGTTTGCTTCAGCCAGTGTGAGCCAAGCAGAACTTGTGGGCCAGTCAGATTGGTCCTTAGATCAGGGCAGAGGTTCAGGCAGGTGCAGTTCTGAGTTTGATGCCCAAGTACCTGATCTTGCGCTCGACAACAATCCTTCATGCTAATGCAGAAGAGTATGATTATTTGGTAACATTCGAGATAATTTCTGTGCCGATAAAACTAGAAAGGCCTGACAGACTCTTCCCACGCATACAATTTTTAAGTGTTATAATTTGCTGAAAAAGGAAAAAGCAGAGGTACCTGCTGCAGGTTTGAACTACAGGAGGATGGGTCGCGACTCTGCGCCATAGCGGTCGTCTGTCTCATTAATGGCGTCTGTCTGGTTGGTGAGCGGGCGGGTCTCGCCCTGTGAAAAGTCTGTATCCTTTTAAGGATGATTGATTGCTGGAAGGGGGATGAGAGAGCCCAGAATAGCGATAAATCCGTCGCCCCCACATCGCCAGAGCCCTCGTCTGCATGGATTACTGTGGAAACGACGCCAATCTCTGCGTTTCGATGTGCTCCTATTAATCGATGGCGTTTCATCTTCTGTACCCCGCGCTCTCGTTTATATTGTGTGCAAGACAGCTATTAAAGTGATTGTGGTCACATTACCTCTCGTGTCTTTATGTCCCGAAGTGGGCCGAGAGGGACTTTGTTTGTTTGTCATTGTTTGAACTCTGTCCAGATTGAAGATTAATGCTGGTGACACGTCTATGAGTCTGTATCCAGTGCAATCCCCCTTCTGCACTTAATAAATGGATTATGGCTCTTGGCACTGTCTGGCCATACAGGGCTGCCCTGTGCCCCCCCAGGGGTAGGCTGAGCCAGCTTGATATGGATTTATTCAGCACTTTTCCAGTGTCTTTTATAGCAATCAGTTTCTCTTGGTGCCTGTGGTGATTTTTGGTTCTTTGGGAGCTGGTTAGCTCCCACATCTGCAAAACGGTGGATGCCTGACAGGCAGACTATGTGCTGGAAAGCTGGGGATGTAAGCACACGTACACATGCAACGCCAATGTCAGGAACCGTCCTCGTTCTGGTTCTGTACCCTGGTTCTACTGTGGATCTGTTCCACTTCAGTGGACTTTATCACTGCGTCGACAGCCAAGGGACTCTGGTGCTGTCAGTTCTACGCTTGGAGGAAGAGCATGAATTTGTCAACCCCTGTGTGCCTTTCTTTCTGGAGAAAAATGTGAGACCGTCCCTCTGCGCTTCAGAAAGTGGTATGATTGAAGCCTGCTGACTCTTATTGGCCAATTGTGTGAAAGATAAGCTGGCATTTTAATTTTCATGTATGAGCAATTCATTATTGTACAACTGAAGACGTATAATAAGTTACAGTTTGGTTTACCTTTCACAGAGGTGTGTGTGTGTGAGTGAGTGTGAAGAACAGCGAGAAAAAGAATGGCTCTAAGAACTCGGGGCTCAAGGTTTTTCCTTTTTATCCCTCCTTCCCTCCTTTGTGTTTTCTGTTGCTCCTGGTCACTCCAGCCCTGTCATTTTGAACAGAACAGAGATATATTGATGGCCTTCAGCGTGTGACCCTGTCCTTCAGTCCTGATGGACCCTGCAGTCCTGCTGAGGGAATTGCATTCTGGGTTTTGGGACGTTGCCCCCTCTCACCCATACCGCTGTGCCTATGTAGTAACAGGCATATTCGACATTGTACAGAGTACACTGTGGCGAACCCTACATGCGGTTTGATCAGAGCCAAGACTCTCACTCTCCTTCATTGTACCCTTCATCCTGTCCTCCCCGAGTTTTATCCTGTAGACAGAAACAATGAACGGATCCCATGGTTTCACAAAACGTTGTGTTTTTGGCATGGTCTTTTACCTTGGAAAGTGAGGAGGTCTTATGAAGGTGTGCTGAGCTCACATGTTGGAGTCGGTGTCAAAGTGAATCTACATGGCCGTCTTTATGCACAAATGGAGGTCTCCATGTGCCACAAATCTGCACTAAGGGCCATAAGCCTGGTAGCTCGGTATCTAACTGACTGACTATCTCTCTTTGTTCTCCTCAGGCCATCTTCACCCTCCTTCTGGGTCCTTTCACCTTCTTTAATGCTCAGAAGACCAAGTACTTGCAGATCCTCACCTCTCTGATGCGCTGGATAGGTAAGTGCAGCCCTGTGACCTTAATGTTGTTTCTCACCTTCTCTGGTCTGAGAGTTTAGGCTCCTCCCACAATCAGCGCTACCTAGAACTCTCTCATCCAATAAAATTCAGCAGTTCGTTTAGAACATATTGCTCTGCTCCCTCCACACCACCAGATCTGTCCTTTACTCCACCTCTGAGGGACACTGTGTATCCTCAGCTCGTCAGTGAGCAGATCCAGAGCTGTTGAGTGAAGATAACCCCCCCCCTTTCAGAGAGGCATGTGTTGCTTCATTTGTGCCGCCTTTGTTTCCACAAACCAGACGACCTTACCCCAAGACAACAATGCCACACTTTCTTTCTCTTTTGCATTAGCATGATGCATTGCTGCTGTTGAGCCAGATTGTGAGGGCGCCCTGCAGACACGCAAAGGATGGGCTCCCTTTGGATCAATATCTGTGCAAAATGTAGCCCGATTCTCTGCCTGGCAGTTAGGGTGCATATCAAGTGTCTGCTGTCCCCATTAACATGACTAAGGGTGTAGAAGAATCCTATTTTAGCTGGCAATGAGACTGGCCCTCACCTTGAGGCTAACTGTGTCACTCATCTTTTCAAAGCAGTGAAGACGCTGCTGAATACTGACTGGGTCTTACAGGTGTATAGGCAGCTCACTTTAAACTGGTTAAAATGCGGGTGGGGGGGGGGTCGTCTTGTCATATCTGGTAATATGTAGCACCTTCTGAACTGGAATGACTTCAGTTATATTCTGTATGTACACGTATATGAATAAGATGCTTGAGTTTATCCAAGAAATATGAGTAAATTGATTTGGACAGCAGCAATCTTTTATATAACATTTAACAAACCAAATAATAAATGAACAAATTGGTATAGAGATATAAGAACATGTATATGCAAGGGGTCTGAAACAGGGCAGGTCTTCATCAAGGTGTTGGGTGCACAGCTGAGGTGCTGTAGAAGAGAAGGTTAAAGCTCACCTGTTGTCTTCAGTGAATCCAGTAGTCACATGGTGTCATTGAACAGTGTCCCTGTCCACGCTTTGATTGACTTGGGTCTGCCAGGGTGCCAGAGAGGTGTGTGTTCTGAGCACCACTTGCAGGTCAGTCGCACACCTGCAGCTTGCCAATCAGAACCAGCGCAGTTTACGAAAAGTCGTATTCGGTTCACCTTGAGTATGACTCCTTTTCCTGGAAAAGAAGCATTCAAATAGACGTAACGGGTCTATACTTTGTTACACAAAAATCTGAACACACAAGGCATCACATAATCGTTTTCTGTCTTAATCAGCATCCAGTAATTTACTAATTAGCATTGTAAGCTGTGTCTCTTTAATATGATGCAATTTAGATGAAAAGCTGTAGTGCTTGGGGATAGCACTAAGTAAAACTCATAGACTGTATAAATTTATTTTCAGGTGCAGATTTGGTAATATAACCTCCCACACACATACAGTGTTGTCTTTTTTTGTGTTGACACTCTTTACCTTTTATTGTGCTGTTTATTTCTGTGGATGTTTTTTTTTTTTTTTTTTTTTCCCTTCTGATTTGTATCTACAGTGAATGTATACTCTGAGAGGATAGGAAGCAGGACAATTTTAGCTATTATCATTTGATCACTGGATCTATAAACTCCATAAGTGACAAATCCATTCCTGCATACTGATATCCCACTGCTGGAGGAGGCTCCCCTGTGCCTGCTTGCTTGAGTTATATTTGGAATAAGAACCAATACGTTTGTAATGGGCTCATGTCAGAAGGCTGTAGCCATTCTGTGTCCCTGTGCCAGGATATCTGGTGGGACAATGAAAGTGAATGAATGACAAGCATTATTGGTTGACTTCTTTCAGTTTAATGGTACTTTGTCCATTGTGTGTGTTTGTGGGGGGTATTTTTCCCCCTGGTGATATGACTTTGAGAGCACTGCTGCATGGAAGTACAGGGCCCAGGTGCGCAGATAGGTTACGGTAGGTCCACAGTGCTTTTGGGCTTAACAGGGGATTGTAGAGCTGCAAAGTTTGTAATGCAGTTGAATGGAGATGCAAAAAATTTTTTTTTTTTTTTTGCAGTCAGCCATATGTAATCTGAAGTGCTAGAGCAGAACTGCAGGGGTGCCGTGGGTCTAGAGTGTGATCAGGAAGGGAAGACCTCTGTACACATCTAAACAACATCACTTGCTCTTCAGAGTGGAGATTGAGGCCTGTCATTGTTGCATGATGAATTGCACTCACCTAACAGGTGGCATATAGTAGTTGTGGTTGTCAAAATTAAGTAGGTTAAGGTTTAAATGTGTGAATGATGTAAAAGAAGTTTTTTCCTGGATTCGTCAGCTTAAACGATCTGTGTTTGGAGATTTAAAAGGACTTGAGCTGTCAGAGGGGCAGGTGATTAACCTTGGCTACAAGGGACAGCAGAAATGTGCAGACAGATCACTTCCTTTCTAGCCTGGAAGTGTTTTAAAGTTGCAAGGTCATTAGCGTCATCATTGGACAAGGGGGGGCTTTTTTCTAAGGCACACCCGTTTGTTTATCTTGCAGTATTTGTCAGAATATGTCTAATGGCTGAGGAAGCCAAAATTGTCAGTGTAGGCCATATTTTTAAATTATTTTTTTAAGGCAACACCTGCCTGTATCCGCAAGATTCAGACCTGCTTCCGCTCACACATCCATGTTAAGTTTGCCAGTTTAACCCCAGACCCCACACACATTTCAGTTTTTTGACATGCTTCTACCCGCTTTCAGAAAATTCCATCCTACTGGCACCTTCACTCTCACAAAACCAGCCACATTACTACTACTGACCTGAAGCTTCACAGTGCAGCCCTCAGGTGTGATGGTCTCTGAGAGCTCAGCATGGCTGAGTCTGCTTAGTACCTGGAGGGAGACTACCTGGGAAAGCTGTAGTTGCTCCTAGAAGTGGTATTAGTGGGACCAGCAGGGGGGCGCTCATCCCACAGTCTGTGTGGGTCGTAATGCCCCAGTACAGCAAGGAGGACACTACTGTACAAAGTGGCTCCGTTCTTTGGATGAAACGTAAAACCAAAGTCTTGATTCTTTGTGGTCAGGGTGTTCTTGGTAAAGAGTAGGGGTGCTCCCCGGTGTCCTGGATAGATTTCCCCAGCAGGCTTTTTCTGTCATGGCTGCCTAATAATCCTCTTGTGTGAACTGGCTGTGTCGATTTCTCTTCTCTCCATTTTTGTTCTGCCCTTGCCTGCAGAAATAAATTATTTATATATTTTGTGAAACATGTTTGATTCATCCAAAAATTAAGCATTAAAACGTTTCAGTTACAACATAAACAGACAGGAGTAAGCAATGACAAATAAAAAATAATAATAATACAAAATAGCGGGCCATATACCTAACAAATCGGGATAAACATCCCAATAAACTGTATAAATTTAAATGACATTAAAGCAAAAAAAAATGCTTAAAAAATATTTGCATATACTACAACCTACAACTATTAACGCTTGTAAAAGGTCTGCTTGAGATTTCCATGTAAGAAGAGAATATCATTTACAGAGGAGGGTTTAACCATTCTGCGTCTTTGCTCCAAAACACGTCCACAGATACCAAAAGCTTGTTTGACAGGGGCACTAGAAACGGTATGCAAAGGACATGGGGTGCTGGTGTAGGAAGTGGAAATTCCCTACTGTGACTCTTCCACCACTATTTGTAATCAGTTAGACCAGCCAATAAAAAATGAGGCTCTCCGGTGATAAGGAAAGCTATTGACTGTTTTGTTTTACATAAATTTAGTCATTTTGCAAATAATAACCTGTGTGAGAAATTGTCTGCCCTAGTTAGCTCTATTTCTTGACAGCTTATTACAAATAAACTTTCTCATGGATTCGTGATTCATTTAATTTCTTATTGGGTGGTGGTGTCATAACAAGCAAGACTCGTATCTTTTTAAAAACAAAACTGTAGTTGTAACCTGACAATTTAGATTAATACAGTGGAGTTGTTATATATTTTACATTAGTTGTGAGATTTGTCTGCATTTTTTATTTATTTATTTTTTTTGTCCTGCCTCTGTCCACACTGGGACGGCTGACCGCCCGCTGCAAGCTAATGTGTCTGTGGGTTGAATGATGGGTATCGTGTTCAGTTTTGAGTGTAGTGCTGTGTGGAAGCCTTAGTATCTATCTGCAGCCTCAGTGGGAAAATCCAGGGCTTCTGTTTGTTTCAGTGGAGCCCAAAAGGAATTCAAATGAATGCAGAGGTGCTCCAGGAGCAGAGCTGAGAAACGCAGGCTGACTTCTCCACCAAGGAACAGAGCAGTGAAAGTTTCAGCAGTTCTTTGACAGCTTATAAAGCTGGTACAACACGGTTGCTTTTAACAAACTGGGGTTTGACATTTATAGGTTTTATGCTTCAAACTTAACTGCAACAACTTGTTTCGGTACATTTACCGATTTGCTGGACGCTTAAAGTTGGATTTATTTCTGCATGCTAATGGAAAGGTTAGCACAATTTACCGGTGAGATGATGCATGTTGGCACCACCTACAGCAGAAACCTTTTGATGTGGTATTCTGCCCGGAGTAACACCTCCTCCACTATCAGCTATCAGTAGCTACTCGGGGTGTCGTCAGGCAGCAGTAAGTCTCACGGTGTTAGTTGCAGATCAGGATCTCTACCCATAGCCATATAATTTTGAGGGTTCACGATTGCTCCCTGTTATGGGTGAGATTGCTGGTTCTCCTTGTCAGTGTACAGTTGGCGTGTATTTGTGGTGCTCGTTCACACGCACACAGCATGTAGAGTGAGAAAGTGCACGTGACTGACGGTGCTCACGCTGAGGTGTGTCTTCACCCCTCCTCTGTTGGCATGGACTTTTCAATGTGGAAGAGTACGCCTGTGAGAAAGGATGCAATGGGACAATCCAAAATTTGATGAAGCGGGATGGGTTTTTGCTGGAATAGATGACGGTTGCTAGAGTGGGGATACGCAGTAGCTTCCTATGACACTTTTGGTTTCTCGCTCTCTGGACGTGATCATAACATTTCTGTTCTGAAGTGGAGAACATGACCAAGGATTTCTAAACTTGGCCATGTACAGCTGTTGTGTGGTAAATGATTTATAGTGTGTGAAATCTTCGCCTGTTTTCCCCTGGGCAGGTTTTATCTTAATTAGACTGAATGGGTTTACTGCCCTGCTGTGCGCCAGGGTCCCAGGGTAGAAGCGATTAATGGGAGATTAAGGCTCAGCTGGTCACGCCCAGCTTGCCCGCGGAAGTTGTATGAGTGCAGTGGGTTCAGGCGGTGTCATAATCGAGGGGTGCATTTTGATACAGTAACGTAGAGTTGCTGGGGGCATGCGATCCCCTCCCTGCCCCATAACTGGACTCTTCACCATCTCTGTATTAAACATTTGGTCTCAGACAGGTGCCAGTGGACAAGTAATTATTTGTTCTGAAGTGCGCCTCCTATCAGTGCTTTCAGGTACTGTGGCATCAAAGTGACTGCTGAAAAGGTACTTCATCTTTGTAATTCAGTCATCTTTATTTTTGGTATTTTGTTACTAGGAAAAAGTAAGCAGAATTGAGGGATGGAAGAAGGGGGTCCCATCAGCTTTGAAACATTTTCTTGGAAAAACTCATTGAATCACCCTGATGTGTTTTTATCTGAAGCAGTTTGTCATGTTGTTACTACGGTGCTCATAGATTTTTCCAGTTTTCTCACAGGTCCTTAAGCCTGGCTCTGAAGTGTGCCGGCTGCCAGGTGCTGCTTAATCTGCCACTGCTGAATTTGCTCAGTTACAGTCGTAATTGACTTGGCCAAATGATTGGAAGTTTGTTTCTTGCCGCTCTGAGCGCACTGTGGCCTGCCGCGGTCCACACTGAGGGACGCTCTTCACCGTGTCTTTCCCCCTTTGTGCCTTCCAGCGTTCTCCATGATGATCGTCCTGGCGCTGATCCGCATCGGAAAGGGTGATGGAGAGGGCCGCCCGCCTGTGGCCCAGCTCTCGGGCATCCCCAACCTCTTCGGCGTGTGCGTCTACTCCTTCATGTGCCAGCACTCACTGCCCTCGCTGGTGACGCCCGTGTCGGACAAGCGGCGCATGGGCGCCCTGCTCCTGGCCGACTACGCACTCATCCTGGCCTTCTACGGCCTGCTGTCCTTCACAGCCATCTTCTGCTTTAAAGGCAGCCTGCTGCGCGACATGTACACGCTCAGCTTCACCGACAACTGCCAGGTGCCGTACGTGCTGCGTTACTTCCTTGGCCTCTTTCCCGTCTTCACTATCAGCACCAACTTCCCCATCATCGCCGTCACGCTGCGCAACAACTGGAAGACGCTGTTCCACCGCGAGGGTGGCACCTACCCCTGGGTGGTGGACCGTGTGGTCTTCCCTCTCATCACACTGGCGCCCCCTGTCGTGGTGGCCTTCTGCACCCACGATCTGGAGTCTCTGGTGGGCATCACGGGCGCGTACGCGGGTACGGGCATACAGTACATCATCCCCGCCTGCCTGGTCGCGCTGAGCCGGCGCCACCTGCAGCCCGTCCTGGGCCACGAGGCAGTGAATAAGCACCGCTCGCCCTTCCGACACACCTTCTGGGTGGGCTTCGTGCTCGTGTGGGCCGCTTCCTGCCTCGTGTTTGTCACGGCCAACATTATTCTGACTGAAACGAAACGCTGAACATGGAGAATGTGTTGTTTTCCCCTTAAAGTGCAATTTTTTAAGAGGCCTTACAGAATATGTAAAAATGTAAATCTAACCATTTAAGTTATTCAGGAGGACCAAGTTTCTTTAATACACAGGGGGGTGACATCTGAACTACAGTTTAGGCTTTTTGCACTACAGGTTTTTTTTGAATAGTGCAACTTATCATTTACGCTCAAGCTCAGATCTGGGTCTCAGATTTGAACATATTGTTAAATCCTGATTTGTTTATTGTGGAGTTCACAAGGGATAACTTGCACGTCTCTTAGCATTTGAACAGACTCTTTGAACTCTTTAAATTTCCTGACATACCTCAAGAGTCTATTCAGCCGAAGCACCTAGTACATGGGACATTTTTAATGTACACCGTTAAGCCTGTGTCAGCAGACAAATTTTTATTCTTTGTGTCTCATTTTCCTGAAACAAAAAATTTATAATTTTAATCGGTTTTAATTTATATTAGCAGATCTTTTGTTTTTGTGCATTTGTTGAGTGAGTGAGTGAGTGAGTGAGTGAGTGAGTGAGTGAGTGAGTGAGTGAGTGAGTGAGTGAGTGAGTGAGTGAGT